>JAPWDM010000017.1:6242327-6547327 GCA_035578155.1 Brachynemurus nebulosus
TTGTTTTAATTAGACAGTCGGATTCTCCTAGTCCGTGCCAGTTCTGAGTTAACCGTTAAATGGCGGCCGAAGAGAACATTTACGCATATATATTTTTCATTTTAATATAATATAATTAAATAAATAAAAATATAAATATAAAAATTATATGATATATATGTTGAGTAAAGTCTCGCAGCAAGAAAGTTCCGTAGGTGGCCAAGGCACGGGACCGAGTTCGGATCCACAAAAACATATACCCAAAACTAATTCATTAATAGCATACAAGTAAATAATAATTTAAAAAATTTTCAATAATTACATAGATATGTAAAGTATTTTTCGAACAAATGAAAAAACTTTTAATGAAATTATTATAAATAAATCATATTTAGTTTTATTATATAAATAATACAGCCTTTGTATATAAAAACTTTAGCCATCATTTTACATAAATGATTATTATCAAATATATATTAAATCCCCAAATATTCATTTATTATACACATAATAACTAATTACTTAGAAAATTATGTAATTTATAAATTATTCTTATGGAGTACATATTAATAAAATAACAAAAATAAAAAATCAGATTTTTATATATCAGTACTGTACCATACAATAATTAAATATAATTACAAATAAAATCGATTTTTCCAATAATTGTTCTATATAATACATAAATACACACATTATAATTATTTATTATTTTAATAAATAAAATTTACAAAACATATGTATAACATTTAGTAGGTAATATGGTATCACCTCACCCAGGCCCGGCACGTTAGCCATAACCTACATCCCAATCAAGCCCGACACGCCCCGGTCCTCAGAGCCAATCCTTATCCCGAAGTTACGGATCTAATTTGCCGACTTCCCTTACCTACATTATTCTATCGACTAGAGGCTCTTCACCTTGGAGACCTGCTGCGGATATGGGTACGAACCGGCGCGACACCTCCACGTGGCCCTCACCTGGATTTTCAAGGTCCGAGGGAATGATCCAGACACCGCCGCAACTGCGGTGCTCTTCGCGTTCCAAACCCTATCGCCCTGCTAGAGGATTCCAGGGAACTCGAACGCTCATGCAGAAAAGAAAACTCTTCCTGGATCTTCCGACGGCGTCTCCAGGCCTCTTTGGGTTACCCCGACGAACACTCATATACACATATATAATGTGAATGAGGGCCCGACTTATATACGGTTCCGCTGCCGGGTACCGGAATAGGAACCGGTTTCCCTTTCGCCCAATGGATGTAATTATTTATTATTTATTTATTTATTTTATAAAATTTTATTATTTTAAATAATAATTATTTATAAAAATAATTATATAATTTATTAAAACACATCAACATTAACATCGGTTTTCACCTAGGGCTTAGGATCGACTGACTCGTGTGCAACGGCTGTTCACACGAAACCCTTCTCCACGTCAGTCCTCCAGGGCCTCGCTGGAGTATTTGCTACTACCACCAAGATCTGCACCGATGGCGGCTCCAGACAGCCTCACGGTTAGCTAATTTTATCTATTATTTATAGATGATAAAAAAAGGAAAACTATTGACAACAACACATGGCGTTCCATAACTGGTCACCCATGAAAGTACTTACCATGCCCGATGTTGCTTAACTTCGGTGATCGAACGAGAACCGGTGTTTTCAACATGGTATGATCGTTGTCTGATTGTGGATACGATATTTGTAAAAATATATAGTTTTATAAGTAATACCAGTAATAATAATGTATAATTCTAATTTCATTTATTAATAAATATTTTTTATTACTGTACTTAAAAGCTTTTTTTTTATTTTATATTTACCTCTAAATATACTTTCCACATCCAATTTATCCTATTAATTATCCATCCAATATATTCTTTATATTCAGAAGTTTTAAATGTTGTATAATAATATAAAAATAATACTTTATATTTCTTAATATATTTGTTAGTGAATAAAGGGTAAATAATATATAAAACATTATTTTTAATTTTATAATTTTTATTTTGAAAATAATATCTACATAATTAAAAAACTTTATTATTCAATTTTTATTTATAATATATATTTAAGTTTTTATATTTATATTTATCGTTGCTCAAATTACCTCGTACAAATTTCATTGCCCAAATAACCCCGGTCTACCGTATACAATTTTTATTTATAATATATATTTAAGTTTTTATATTTATATTTATCGTTGCTCAAATTACCTCGTACAAATTTCATTGCCCAAATGACCCCGGTCTACCCTACACTTCTCTATTGCGCACCAATATGGAGCTTGAGATATCTTTCTGACATCGAGAAGGTTCAAACTCGATATTACAAAAGAATTTTAGCTCTGCCGCAAAATGTAGCCGGCTGCATTACCAGAGTCGAAACTGGTTCGAATAAACTAGCACTGACTGTAATAAAATATACTCTAAATTGGATTAGTAGAATATTACAATTACTCGATAATAGATACCCGAAAATATGTTTTAACAGAATGGTGTATTTAGCAAGTGAAAATCCTGAAACGGACTGTAGATATAACTGGATAATTCAAGTAAAAAATATTCTTAAACAGATAAATTTCATAAATAATGACATATTCACTGATATTAGAGTTCTGAACATGAATAAAAAGATCATTCTTGAAAACCTTAAAAATTATTATTTTAATCAAGATATGAGAAGAATAAACGAAAAATACAGTAATACGATTTATAATTCACTTCTATCTGTCAACAGGAACAGTAGTTATGTTTCTACTTATCTTCTTCTAGACATTCCCATAAAATTTATACGAATTCTATCACAGCTGAGAATGTCAAATGAAAACCGTTTAATAATTAAAACTCAAGGTCAGACATACATAATACACACTCAGGAATTATGCACTTTGTGTAATTTGAATGTCAATGAGACAATTATACATTTTATATTCGAGTGTCCTATTTATAAGGCTCTCAGGGATTTTTATTTTAAAAATTGTACTCCTAATACAAACTTTAATCAAATGTTGATAGATTTGTGTGATTTATCTGATAAATATGGAATCAAAAAACTACATAATTATATTGTTAATGCCTTAAAAATTCGATCCTTTATTATTAATGAGTAAAAATTCTAATTGAATTGATTTATTTGCCATTGTTTACGGAGTTTCCGTACAATTGTTTCCAACTAATTTATGAATATTCTATATTGTACGTTTTTACTGCTATTAACACACACTGTTATTTTGTTAATGTTTTAGATTCTTGCTTCTAATTTACTAGTAGCTCCATATTCTAATTGGTAGATTTTTATTTTTATTTTATTATTATTATTATTTTTAATTTAATACTAGTTCTTATTAATTTGTTATTTGGTAATAGTTCTGTTTAATTAATTAATAACTAATTAATTAATTAATTAATAATATTAATAATTCTGTATTTAAAGTAAAAAGTTTTACATTACAGGAGTAAGGTTGGTACTCATTATAGTACATAGATATTCATAGTTAAATTTTTAAACATTTTAAATTAATATCTCCGTGATTATTACAAACTTGGTGTCCATAATTGCAACGTGTGTAAATATTTTGTTTTAATTACTAAAAAATTTTGTACTATTATGTATGCGTTTTTTTTTTTTGTTTTTTGCACACGACAGCGTCTCATATTCGCACACTTTGCAAAATACATCAAGAGACAATTCTATAATACATATTCAATAGTAAACGTTGACTGTATGACGCATATAATTTCACATCATTAATTAATCACAATGTAAATAATCAACTACAGAAAAGAGGAAAAAAAGAATGAAATTATATAGATCATATACATAGATCTTAAAATGATTAAACTTGTTCACTGTTAGCTTCAGGATACCCATATATAATACACAAATATTTGATATTTCTAATAGAGTACATTTTATTGTAATAGGTGTAATGATTGTTTTAATAATTTCATAATAAGAAAAAGAAATATCCTACCACTACATATGCATATGAAATATGCATATGAGTTGTCTAGTTTAAAAATCTACTAATTCTACTTTATCAAAATTGTGGGAAATCACAAAAAACCATAACTCAGTTCTGTTATTAAACTTGTTACCTATGTTGTGGTTGTTGTTAATGTTACTATTTAATGTGTTATTGTCTATTATTGCTACTATTGTATTTTATTATGTATTATTTATTATGCTATACTATTTGTAACCAAACTCCTTTGTATGGAGCATTGCTCCTTTAACAAATAAATATATTACTATTTTTATTATTATTAATGAACCTATCGAAATAGTTAATAAATTTAACTACTTAGGAGTAGTTTTTTCTAGTTCTGGTTAGTATGCTGAAGCCGCACAATATAATATTAAAAAGGCAGTAGTCGCTTCTTCAAGTCTTCGAGACTTGTTAATCAGAACTCAGTGCAACTCGTGGGAATCTAGAATGGCATTGTTCAATTCCATCGTTTCCTCTACGCTATTCTACGGAGCACAAACGTGGTGTCCAAGATATTTAAATTTAATTGACAAAGTCCAAAGCAATTTCTTTAAAATTATAAGATGTCTTCCCCGTCATACAGCTCACTATCTGATTAGAGCAGAAACAGGAGAACTACATTTAGGTGTTTCAGCATTTCGAATTTTATATAATTGGTGGATTAAACTATTACGAATCTCAGATGATAAGTTACTAAAACAGTGTTACCTAAACATGATTAATTTGGACAATTTCTCTGAAAATATTTACAAGTTTTATTGGGTATCCCAATTCAAAGATTTATTAATAAAGTTGGGTTTTGAATCAACTTGGAGTTCGCAAAACTTATCGGTAGCTTGTGAGATGCGTAACAGAATTATTGATATATACAACAAAACATTAGTAGAAGAAGATCAGAGCCGAATCTTAGTATCTTCATATAATACTATTTATAAATATTTTACACCAGGCCTCGATCGCCAATATTTGAATCTTCCAATAAATATGAATAAAATTAAGAGTTATTACACAATTACGTTTAATGGGGAGTCTAGAAATAAGATTTTATATAAATAATACATTTTACAATTGGAATCCACTAGAATATTGTACAATTTGTAATCTTAACGAATTAGAAACGCTAGAACACTTCTTATTAAGATGTCCGATTCTTCAGCCAATAAGAAATGCTTTTCTCTTAAAATATATATCTAATGACAGTGAATTTGTTCTACCAAAACTCTTGTCAAATTTAAATGTTAAAATAAAAAAGTAACAGATTTATATAATTTTTGTTGCAATGCACTTAAAACACGGAGTTTTGCACTGGGTTGTTGAATACTTATGTTAGTTCTGTCGGCCGCTGCTATTTGCCAGTAAACTTATTTATGTCATTTAACTAATTGTAAGTATTTTTCAGTAGACGCACGTTTATTAGTGTTTATTTTTGTTACTACCATTAGTATGCTACTATAAATATAATAACAGTGTTTACTGGCCTTACAATCACAATTTGTTTAATGTTAATTAGTCGAATTTTTCCTTGAAAAAATTAGACTTATACAGTCTATACGACAAGAACGGTGAGAGGCGAGAGTAGGGGCGCTATCCGTTTTCGGACCCGTAGAACACGAATATGTAGAAAAAAAATGTCTTATATATATATATATATATATATATATATATATATATATATATATATATATATATATATATATATATATATATATATATATATATATATATATATATATATATATATATATATATGTCGCGACCTCCAATTAATAAAGTGGAAACACGCGCCCGGTCCTCGACGTAGAATGATTCCTTAATTGGATGCAACACTGGATCCTCCGGAATGGTTGGATCGCCACTTAGCTTTTTTCGATAAAACTAAGAAACGGAGCTTTTTGGGTTACAAGTTCTTTTGTGCTTTTCACTGAACCTTTTTTCTTCACTTTTCACTCAACTACTTATTAGTCCTTTTTAATTTTATTTACTTAATTATTTTAATTTAATAGTTCGTCGTCTTTGCTTGTAATTCTAATTTGATGTTCTTATTTTTTATTTAAAATTTAATTGCTGAAAGTTCGTAATTTTATCAAATAAAAATCAAAGATTTAATTTTAATAAAGTCGAGTTTATTTGATGAAAATAATAGTTCAACACAATGATCACGACAATGATTACAACAATTAAAATATTCGAACACATTACAAAGATTCGAACGCGATAATAATGATTTACAATAATTCCCAAAAAACTGAATTGGATTGTTGTGTCTAGTTTCTTTTTATAATAATTAAATGCTAGGTTAGCAAAAGTAAGATTTTTTCTATTTTATTCGATCGAATCTTTGTTTTATAAAAAATACCAATTTTAATGGAAAAATACTGAATGGAAAAATACAGAGAATATTAATAAATTTTGTTTTAATATTTTTCTAGAAAAAATAAGATTTAAAAATGTAATTTAATACGAAATTGTTGATTAAGTATTTTTATATTGTAAAGTGTACGAGGTACAGTACACGACACTCCCCCCTTGGAAGAAGGGTTTCCATGGTTATGGGATTCCTTGATGTGGATCCTTACAGTTGAACTGGACGGATTGATCTTCGCCCGGTGACGCTTGATGAAGTTGAATATGATTTCTTTCGTTCACGTAGTACAATTGTTTCATGATTGGCTGGTTCGATGACCGTTTGTGCGTTGTAGGGTTGAACTTGATTTCTTCTGTTGTCCCCAAATAGACAGTTGTAGAAGTTGAAGGTATCACCACCATTCTTCTTACATGGCATTAGACAATTGAATAATTTTGAAAAAATCGTTAGTATTGTTTTGAAGACTCCATATTTATATAGGTAGTAGAGTGCGAGCGTTGATAGAGCGGTAACTCCAATGTAACACAACCAATTATAAATTGTGCTTTCGTATTTGATGATGAACGGTTTGTTAATTTGACTTTTTAAGTTTTCATCCATCTTCAGTAGCTGGTTTTGCGTGTATTTTACTTCATTTAAGTCCAAATTTGTCAGCTTGATGGGTTTCATGTAATTTGGTGTTAATTTTTCTTCCCGATGTAGGTATTTGCAACAGTCGTCATCTAATATGTTGATACTTGGTATGTGCAGGTAAGTGGAAATGTTCTTTAGCGAAACTTCGGGTTGGAGTAAAATATTGTTTGTCATGAATCGGCATTCGTTTGTAATTTTTAGTAAACCAATTCCTTGAAGTAGTTTTTCTTCATCTTCTCCATTGGTGCATAGTGAGCTTCCTCTTGTGGGTTTGGATAGAATGAAAAGCCATTGGTTTGTTGAAATTTTCTGCCATATTTCAGGTTGTGCGTAAATCGTCGTTGTTTTACATGATTTTGGAATTGACGTTTCTTGTAGATCGAATAGTTCCAATTCACAAATGTCGTCCGTATGTCTTTGCATCGTATCGATGTTTTGGCATATGTAAAGATTATTTATTGATTTACAGTTATCGAGTTTTTTCAGTAAAGCGAATTGAGATTTACCTCTGCTGGATATGATATAAGGGTAGTCAATAGTAATGTAAGAAACTTGATTAGAATTATTTGATGGTGTAGGAAGAGGAAAAGCTTCGTATAAGCTGTAATCGGTTATTTGTGCAATGGGCACCTTTAATAAAATTACTAGTATGTTTTCTTTCATGAAAGCTTTAACCTGCATTACTTTATAATAACTTTCTATATTTTCAGCATCTACTTTGATTGGCAGTTCTAAAGAAGAAACTTGCTTCAATTCGTTTAATAAATTGGTTGGATTAACTACATTATAATCTATGATACCATGTCTAATTAAAGTTAAGGTTGTGCTATACGATTGTAATTGTCTAATGTTTAAATCATTTAATTGTTTAATGAGTAAGAGGTGATCTAAAAGATTTATTTCAAATGAATTTTCATTAATTATTTTAGAAGAATTATTAATGTAACGATTAAATAATTTAATATTTGCATTTAGTTCTTGTTCAGCGTCTTGTATTGTTGTTAGTGTTTTGTTTAAGGTGTTCATGGTCTCAGAAAGGATTTTGATTTGGTCTTTCATCATAAGGTGGGTGGTTTTTCGGTCTTCGATGAGGGAATTAATGGAATTTTCATAAAAGGTCGCGTCACTTGAATCCGGTGTACCGATAAGCCATTTAATTATTTTTGAACCTGCATTTATGAGTCCTCTGCGTCTTCTTATATGGTGTGCTTGAACGTTTTTTAATAATGATTTAATTTCTTCCATTTGTTGAACTAAGAGTTTTTGTTGAAGTTTACATGTTGAATAACTGGAGTGATCGTTTGGTAATGTTTTACAAAATACATACGATTTATGGTAGTAGTTAGTGGCGGTGTTTAAAGTTTCTTCAAATGTTGTAGTGTTTATGTAATGTATGAGGGTGAGTTTTTGATTGCAAATTTTTGTATTCCCGAGTTTTTGGAAAAATATTCCCGGAGATTTATTGATGTGTTCCACCAGTAGTTCGGCTATCGTGTGGTGTAACATCAGTGTAATGAAGAACGTCTTCAGCATCTGAAAGATAATGCTTTAAGTTATTTTCGTGGTACGTTTTGATAGATCGTTGCATTTTTATTTTAACGGTGTGTGTTATGGGGTTTACAGAAATTATTTTATAGGGACCTTTGTACCTATTAGCTAATTTTCCGGGTGCTGATTGTCCTTCTTTAACTAGCACTAAGTCTCCTATTTTAAAATTTGTTGTTTTTGTTTTTCTATCGTATTGTTCTTTATTTTTTGTTTTACTCTTCTTTAAATTTTCTCGTGCTGCGATTCTTAAATTTTTTAATTTTTCTTGTACTTCTGTTGAAAGTTCTTGATACGTGCGTCCTGGTACATTTTTGTCGAATGATGATGGAATGTTTGGTTCAATCCCGAATACTAATTTATACGGTGTCTCACATGTAGAACAATTTTCGTGTGTATTAAATGAAAATGTTGCCAAATAGAGCATTTCGTCCCAATCATCCAAATCGTTGTTTATGTACGCTCGAAGATAATTTTCAATGTATGAGTGGGTTCTTTCCAATGAACCATTAGTTTGTGGATGGTACGGGGATGTTAACTTCTGTTTAATATTGAATAATTTATTAACTTCTTTTATTACAGCACTTGTAAATACGGGATCTTGATCTGTCAAAATAAATTTTGAAAATCCAAATGTACTTGCGTATTTGAGAAAGTAAATGGCCGTTGTTTCGGCTTTCCTATCTTGCATAGGGTACGCTTGCAAATGTTTGGTAAGATTATCTTGAATAGTTAAAATGAATTTGTTTCCATTTTTTGTTACTGGTAACGGGCCCACGAAATCCATGGAAATTTCCTGGTTGAAATTTCTGGCTGTGGTTGTTATTACCATCGGTGCTTTGTTGTTTGCTCCGGATTTAGATTTTTGACATGTTGGGCATTTTTTGATGTAATCTTCTACGTAGGTTTTCATTCCTTTCTTCAACTTCTTCAGTAACATGTTCAATGTCCGCTTCGTGGTGATCCATTGATGTGCTGGGTTGTTCTTCATCGATAATGTTTGGCTGTTCAAATGCTTTTGAGGTACTTGGTTGTTGATCATTTTCAATTGCGATAATTTCTTCTTCATGTAGATCAGCTGTGTTTGGTAATCCAAGTTCCTTGTTTAATAAATCTTGAATTTCTTCTTCGGTTAAAAGAACACTAAAGTTTATATCTTCTACATTTATTATTTCAATATTATTATTAAAATGGTACAGAAGAATGTTATTAAAATATTTTTCGTTAATATTTTTATCAATATGGTTTATATTAATAATTGTGTTGTTTACAGGTGAAGTTAAAGCCACTTCATTTAATGTTTCGTAAAGGATTGTTTTATTTATGTAGTCATTTTTATTTTGTTTTAAAATAATTAAAATTATGGTTTGGTCGTCTGTTTCTTTTCGTAAAACTTGACCTAAATTTGCATTTTTTATTTCGTTAATGTTGAAATTATTAGTAATAAATGATTTTAAATTTTCATCTATTTGTAAATTATTTGTTAAAGGGATTATGAGAGTTTTTATATTACTAATGTCGCTTCCAGGATTAGTTTTTATTTTAGGATTAGGTTGTTTGTTAAATATTTGAAAGTTCTTAAAAGATTTTTCTTTATTTACGATTGCTGTTAAAATGGGGCGACTCAGAGTATCAGCGGTGTAATTCGTTTTTCCTGATGTGTACTTGATTTTGTATTCATAGTTTGATAATTTCAATCTCCATCGGACCAATCGACTTGTTGGGTCTTTTACGGAGTTTAACCAAACTAACGGGCGGTGATCAGTCTTCACTTCGAATTCTCGACCGTACAGGAAGTGATGGAAGTTTTTGATGGTTTTAATGATAGCTAGAGCTTCTTTTTCTATGGTTGAGTAATTGCGTTCTGAAATGTTCAAAGTGTACGAATAGTAAGCAATTGGCATATCCACTCCGTCGTATTGTTGCGTTAAAACTCCACCAAGGGCTTCGTTCGAGGCATCTGTTGTTATAGAAAACATTTTGTTGTCGTCTGGATATTTCAGGATTGGTGCTGATGTGATCTTTTCTTTCAATGTTTGGAACGCCTTTTTGCAATCCTCGTTGAAGTTGAACTTTTCAATTTTCTTCAGTAACTTGGTTAGTGGTTTTGCTATCTGGCCGTAGTTTTCTATGAACTTTCGATAATAACCGGTGATTCCTAAAAAGCTTTGAATTTGTTTTACGTTCTTCGGTTCGTTCAGTTTTAAGATTTTTTCAATTTTTTCCGTTTGCGGCTTAATTCCGTCTAAGGTTATAACGTGGCCGAGGTACTTTAATTCCTTCTGCAGGAATTCACATTTATCCATGTTGATTTTAAGGCCGTTTTCCTGGAGTATCTGGAATATTTCTTTTAGATTGGTGATGTGCTCTTCTAACGTTTTTCCCAGTATTATGACGTCGTCTAGGTAACACATGCATTTTTTCTGTAAAATTTGTTCGTGGAATATTTCGTTCATTAGCGTCTGGAACGTAGCTGAACTGTTCCGGAGGCCAAACGGCATTTTTAGGAATTCATAGTGGCCGTTGCCGACAGTGAATCCAGTCTTCAGAATGTCTTCAGTTTTTACAGGTATCTGATGAAATCCGCTTGCGAGATCCAGAGCTGTGAAATATTTGTTGCCACCTAGATTTGTAAGTATTTCATCGATCCTGGGGATTGGATAATTGTTGGCTACCGTTTTTTCATTCAGTTTCCTATAGTCGATCACCATCCGATACTTTTTTATACCAGATGCATCCATTTTCTTGTCCACGATCCACACAGGTGAGTTATATGGGCTTTTGCTTTTTTAAATCACTTTATTTTTTAATAATACGTCGATTTGACGCTGTGCTTCGTCTTTTAAATTTTTAGGTAAAGGATAGATTTTATTTTTTATAGGAATATCGTCTGTAAGTTTTATTTCATGTTGTATTTTATTTGTGCAACCGGGAGGGTCATTTTCTAATTGAACTATTGAATTAAATTGTAAGATTGTGTTTAATAATTCATTTTTTTTAATGAAGTAAGTCCGTCTGTACGTAATAATTTTAGTATTTCGTTTTTACGAATAGGGTCGATATTAATATTAAAAATTTTTTGTACAGGATCTAATGTGATCATATTAGTTTTATAATTAATTACAGCATTATGTTTAGTCAAAAAATCAGAGCCTAAAATTCCATCGTAAGGGACTTTGTCAGTTTGAACTAAATGAAAATAGCGATTAAAATCGTAATCATTTTTTGACATACAAATTGATATGAGACCATGTGATTGAATTATACCATCGGTTATACCAGATATATTTGTTTTAATATTTGTGCTAATATTTGTTTTAGCATTAGGATTTAGGTTACAGGCTTTTAGCAGGGATATACTTGCATCAGTATCAATAAGAAAGATAAATTGATTGTTACGTGAATGTTTAGAATCAAAAATTAATTTTTTATCATTTAATGTAGTGGGAAGTTGAGTGATGCCGACTCTGTTTGTTTGCTCGTAGTTGGGGCTTCGTTCAACACGAGCTGTGGCAAGTTTAAATGATTTGAATTAGTACTATGAGCAACTTTAGGGTTTGGATTATTTAAATTTTCGTTGTACCGCTTTTTCCGACACTCGTCGATAGTGTGTCCTTTAAAGTGACAATAACTACATTGTTTTACAAACCTATCATGATTAGAATTTTGAAAATTATTATTACTAGTATTATAATTATTTTTAAATCTACATTCTCTAGTGTTATGATTTGATTTCCTACAATTTTTACAATATTTGCGTTGGTTATTTGAATTAATGTTAATGTTTTTAAATTGATTTCGTGTGTTTAAGAAAGCTTCTTCTTCGCATGCTATGGAAAGGGCTTCATTCATAGAAATAAATGTTTTATGTCTTAAAATATTTGAAATTTCAGGTTTGCAGTGATGCGTAAACCTTCTTAAAGCCATTTCCTCAATTAAAGCTAATTTGCCAATCAACATAAAGTTTGAAATTGTATTTTCTTTGACTTTTTGAATTATACGTGAATTTAATGATTCAATTCGTAAATAAAATTCTTTAATTGGTTCGTTTGGTTTTTGACGAATTGTTTCTAATTTGTCTTGTAGATACGTTAAACTTTCGGTTATTTGAAATATTTGTTTTAATTTAAATTTTAAATCTTCAAATGTATTAATATTATTTGCATTTAATTTGTTTTTTACATTAGAGGATACTTTAGAAAATATTAGTGCTGTTAATGCACTTCTTTGTGAATCTTGAGCTAAATTTAATGCATTTTCGGCGTTTTGAAGGAAATTCTGGAGTTCAGCAGGATTTTCGTCAAAAGGTGTAATCATTTGTGCCAAGAAAGTCATAGGGACTTTTTCTGACACGGGAAGATCCTCACCATTGGAAATGTAATCCGCAGATTGAGGTCTGGATGGGCTTGGTGTTGAGGATTCAGGATCCATTTTAAAATTTTAAGGAACACTGAATAAGCAGAGATAAAAACACAATTCACTAACCTTTTTACAAGCTCGATTTAAACTGCAGCTCGACTGGACTGGAATTGTTTTTCTCTGGAACACCAATAAATAACCACTGTTGACCGCTACTTTACAACAGGCTTTTGGCACCGTCTTGACTATGTGTATGACCAGGCTGATAGTGTTTGTTGACCGTCGTGATTTGTACAAACTTCGTACAGGCTGGTAGTCCTTACAACACCGTCTTGACTTGGCAGACACTTAGCTGGTAGTAACCCGATTTGCTTGTTGTATTTTTGTAGTTGGAAACGCAGTAGTATTTTTTGTAGTCCTGATTTGCGGAGGAATTTTGATTTTTTTAATCCTTTTTATCCTGGCAGATGATCGCCAATTTATGTCCCGACCTCTTATTAATATAGTGGAAACACGCGTCCGGTCCTCGACGTAGAATGATTCCTTAATTGGATGCAACACTGGATCCTCCGGAATGGTTGGATCGCCACTTAGCTTTTTTCGATAAAACTAAGAAACGGAGCTTTTTGGGTTACAAGTTCTTTTGTGCTTTTCACTGAACCTTTTTTCTTCACTTTTCACTCAACTACTTATTAGTCCTTTTTAATTTTATTTACTTAATTATTTTAATTTAATAGTTCGTCGTCTTTGCTTGTAATTCTAATTTGATGTTCTTATTTTTTATTTAAAATTTAATTGCTGAAAGTTCGTAATTTTATCAAATAAAAATCAAAGATTTAATTTTAATAAAGTCGAGTTTATTTGATGAAAATAATAGTTCAACACAATGATCACTACAATGATTACAACAATTAAAATATTCAAACACATTACAAAGATTCGAACGCGATAATAATGATTTACAATAATTCCCAAAAAACTGAATTGGATTGTTGTGTCTAGTTTCTTTTTATAATAATTAAATGCTAGGTTAGCAAAAGTAAGATTTTTTCTATTTTATTCGATCGAATCTTTGTTTTATAAAAAATACCAATTTTAATGGAAAAATACTGAATGGAAAAATACAGAGAATATTAATAAATTTTGTTTTAATATTTTTCTAGAAAAAATAAGATTTAAAAATGTAATTTAATACGAAATTGTTGATTAAGTATTTTTATATTGTAAAGTGTACGAGGTACAGTATACGACATATATATATTCCCGCCACCTTTTAATTTGTGTAGGGCCCCCCTATGGAAGTTAAGAGATGAAATTTGGTAAATGGGGCTCATTTTCGAGACACCTCATACTATCAAAGTGGGGCCAAATTTTGGGAAAATTTTTGATACGACCCAACTTTTAAGGGGGTGGTGGGGGGCGGAAAGGCAATAAAACTTTTCCAAACCGGTTGGAAATAATGTTCCGGTCAATTATCTACAACATATCCAAAATTCAGCTTCCTAGGATGATTTGGTGGGAGTAGAGGGGGGAAAAACTATTTTCGCTGGATCTAACAGGCCCCCAGCCCCCCAGAATTAACGTAGAGGGTTGAAATTTGGTGTGTTGATAAAGTTCGTACCTAGGTTATGCTTTTTGGAGGTTTCAATATTTTAGCCCCACCCTCCTCATTTTTAAGCTACAATTTCATGCATTTTCGACGTTTTCGAAGTTTGTACCACTCGCACAGGTCACCCAAATAAACCTAGAGGGCCGAAATTTTGTATTCGGATTGAGTTAGTATCAAGGGGGTGCCTTTTTGGGGTCTCGACTTTTAACCCCTACCCCCACCATTTTTATACCCAAAAGAACATGATTTTTCTTGTTTTTTAACAGTTTCGTTCGGGTCAAAATCTCCCCAAATAAACCTAGAGGGCTGAAATTTTGTATACAGGTTAAGCTAATAGCCAGACACTGTTTTTTGGAGGTTTCAACTTTTAACCCTTACCCCCACGATTTTTACGCCAATATTTCCTTAATTTTTTTGCTTGTTTTCTAACACATCTAGAGACTCTCTAAGGAAACCTAGAGGGCTGAAATTTTGTACGTGTATTCAGTTAGTATCCAGCTAATACCTTTTAGGGAGTCCACATTACTTTTCCCCCACTTCTTCCATTTTTACATCGGAATTGAATGCTATTGTTAAATGTGTTTTAAATGCATTACTTTTTTTCTAAATACAAGTAGGCGAATAGTAATTTTAAAAAATTTAAAAAAAGTGAATACAATTTTTTAACAAATGAAATACATACATATTAAGTAATTTGAAAATGTTATTAAAGTCACTGTTTATTTATAAATTATGAATATTGGATTTTTATTATTTATAAAATAGAAATTTTGGATTTTTTTGGAAAGAAAAAATATCTTCATAAAAGCTTTCCAGTTTACTATTAAGTTCCTTTTTTAATATTTAAAAATAAAACACAAAGGCAATTGGCGGATAAGCATGGATAGAAATGCCCTCGTACGAATTGTGTTGGCTTTTTCCCTGTTAACTGCTATCGGCACAAAATTGAAATTTACTGAGATTCAGCCCTTAAAAACTTAAAACCTTTTTTTAAAGCCCCGATCAACCGGACACTCATCATCAGTTTTGAAACCACCAAAATTACAAATCGCTTGTGAACTTTCAATTATATTTCGCTTGTAGACACTCAATACCGAAGATGAAAGGAAAAATTCGACTTCCGTGATGGGGCTCCGTTGCTCACGGCGTTTTTTTTGTTTTATTCATCAAATGTATACTTAATACGCTTAATACTTTTAATGGCTATGCTACCTGTAACTGAAATTTGTATAATGTTTATTCTATTACAAATTGGTACAACCCCTGTAATAACTTTTTGTTAAATACAGATTTATTTATTTATTTATTATTATTAATCTTTCTTTCCCTATAGGCTATAGTTTTTTATTGAATTCTGTCGAGTCATTATATTGTTAAATACAAAATAAGGATACGTAGTCAGAATTTTGACATGAAGTTGATACAAACTTTAACCCTAATTGTCTTAACTCAGAAGCGATCAATCTTTCCCAAATTACAGGGACAATCAGATATAGTATTCTTCGTTATACTATTAAAATTTGAAACTATTCTGTCGAAAAGTTGAATGTTACGGTAACTACCTTAAGTTGTATATTATACAACTACGGTTGTTTTGTTAGTTTTAAGCGCTGAGGAAGTCGAAACCACATTCAGAAAAAAATTTTTAAAAAATAGACTTAGTACAAACAATACTCAGCTAACGACTAGGGTCGGCGGGACGGAGATTTACAAGTCTATATTTCCGTTAATTTTGCTCCAGTCGACTTCAAATGTTGACACAATAACCTTGGATTGTTGTAAATTCAGTTCAAATTTTTAAAAAAATAAGAAACAGTTGTAACCCCCTGCCCCCCTTAAAGGAAGAAAGTTAAGTAAAATGAATTATTTTAATATATTTTTTTTCTTTGCATAACATCTACAGAACATGCTCTAAAATTTTTATATCAAAATTCGAAGAATAGTCGATGTTTCTATAGTAAGTGTAGCGGTCAAAATGTTACCTAGCCTAGTAGCGTAGGTAAACGATTATAACGCGATTTTCTCAAAACATGTTTCTTCGCGCGTCATGTAATGTAGTTCAGCAAAATTTTTAACTTAACTGATTTCACAGGAATATTTTTTAACTTACTGGCTATTATTGTATGACGTCCTAGCTTTTTTTATATACATTGTTTTTTACCGAATACAGCTGAACTCTTTTTTGTGCGCTGGACAAGGACCGCATAAAAAAAATCGCACAAAAAAAATATATTCAAAAATATCATAAATAGCTATAAAAAGTATAGTTCGATCCAGATTGTACAAAAAACTTTTTTGTGCGGTTTCATCGAAAAAACAACTCAAAACGCTCAAAACTTAGAAATTTCCTTACAAGTTGCTTCTATAATCAATATAAAGCATTAATTTACACGTAGAAACATTTTATTTCAATTTTATAATATTATGAAATTTTTGAAAAATACGTCTTCAAAAAAATTAATTGATGCAATAACTTTTGTTCTTATGCAATGTATTGATTAAATGATTAAAGCCGTTAAAAAGTATTTTTATCAAAGAAAGTTATTATAGTAATTGTTTAAGTTTCTTACTGTCTAGTGATTATGATTCACATTATGCATTTTAATTGCCATTTTTTACAAACTGCATAAAAAAAAAAATCGCACAAAAAAAAATCGTACAAAAAAGGACCGCATAAAAAAGCGTCTAGCTGTATTTATAAAAAAATTATTTTTTTTCAAAATAATCCTGCATTTTTAATTTTTTGTCTAAAACAAACAAACAAAATCTTTGTTATGCAAGGCGTATTTATATCAGCGACAAATATTTTACTTTTTAATTTTCGTCGAAATTTGAGATCTGTAGGCTGCATTGCGCAAAACTAAGATTACAAGTTTCCGCAACTGTAGCGCCACCATTTGGACATATTTTCGTCTAAAACTTTCCTTTCCCAACTTTTTGTAAAAAATGTGAGTTTACTCAACTTTCTTCCAATAAATTTTATGACTCGGATAAATATAAATTCGGCCTTTAGTAAGTATATATTTGACAGATTGGTGCGTTACTTTATACTGTATACCATTTTAAAATAAAAATAAACTTTGCATTGTATTTTAAGTTTTCAAATTTCTGTGTCATCTTTCGCTAACGGGGTATGAAACGATATCATGTCTCAGAAATTTAAAATCTTAAAGTCATATCGGCTTTTAGTATATGAAGCAACTATTATTGACATTTAATATATTAATGATTTTTTGTGTGAAATATTAATTTTATTTACGTATTCTAGTCTAATTATTTTTACGCGCTTTTTACTATACCAATTTGTGCAATGTTTAAAATACAATTAATTATATTTTTGCTGTACTAAATTCGCTTTAAGGCCTCGCAAGTTACCTTTGCATCAGGCTCCGCGTTTATTCGGACCGGCCCTGTTACAGACAGTACCTAAAGTATAGCAATAATCTAAAATTTTACTGTCTGTAACTTCTAAAGTTATAGATCAAAGCCCTTATAATGATTTATTTTAATACTAATATATAAGTAGGCAAGGTAAATTTAAAAAAAAAAAACGACGTGAGCAGCGGGGCCCCATCACGGAAGTCGAATTTCTCCCTTCATCTTCGGTATTGAATGTCTACAAGCGAAATGTGATTAAAAGTCTACAAGCGATTTGTCATTTGGGTGGTTTCAAAACTGGTGATGAGTGTCCGGCTGATCGAGGCTTTAAAAAAAGGCTTTAAATTTTTAAGGGCTGAATCTCAGTAAATTTCAATTTTGTGCCGATAGCAGTTAGCAGGGAAAAAGCCAACACAATTCGTACGAGGGCATTCCTACCCATGCTTATCCGCCAATTGCCTTTGTGTTTTATTTTTAAATATTAAAAAAGGACCTTAAATAGTAAACCGGAAGGCCTTTATGAAGATATTTTTTCTTAACAAAAAAATCTAAAATTTCTATTTTATAAATAAAAATCCAAAATTCCTACTTTATAAATAAACAGTGACATTAATAACATCTTCAAATTACTTAATATTTATGTATTGCATTTGTTAGAGTATGTTCATTTTTTTTTTTTAATTTTTAAAGTTACTATACGCCTGCTTGTATTAGAATAAAGATAAAGCATTTAAAATACATTTAACAATACTACTGAATTTCGATGTAAAAATGGGAGAAGTGGGGGGAAAGCAATGTGGAATCCCTAAAAGGCACTAGCTGGATACTAACTCGATACATGTACAAAATTTCAGCCCTCTAGGTTTCCCTAGAGAGTCTCTAGACGAGTTAGAAAAAAAGGTTCTTCTTCTTCCTACGGGTGGGGGGGTCCTGTCAGCCCATGCACTGATTCCTAGTGGAATATTGTGCAGTAACCCCGTTTACTCATCAGTTATGCGTAAGAGGTCCGCTTCTTTGATGAGGTCAGTTAGGGCCCTTACGGGATCCCGATGAATAGTCTCAAGCTCTGTACCCAAACCCAGTGTTGAGTGTCTAATGCGAGCCAATGCCTCGCATTCAAACAGAATGTGGTGGACTGTTTCATCTTCCACCCCACATTTCCTGCATACTGGTTCTTCTCTATATATTCCCATTCGATGCAGATGCTTCCTTAAATGATAGTGTCCAGTAAGAAAACCCACTATAGCTTTGATCTTCATTCTATCCAGTAGTAGAATTTCGGATGACAACTTCATGGAAGGTTCTTTAATCATAAGCCTCGCATGTCTTTGCTCTGGAGTATTTCTCCATACTGCAGTTGTTTCGTTTGTCATGGCTTCAGCAATTTCCCCTTTCGCGGTTTTAATCGTTATCCCACAGTAGGGTTCTGGGCTGTAGTCATCTTTTAATGCACCTTGCTTTGCAAGTTTGTCAGCTTTCTCATTGCCATCAACTCCCACGTGGCCTGGTACCCATATCAGAGAAACTCTGTTCTTGCTACCTAGTTCTTGTAGGAGTTCCCTACATTCCAGGATAAGTTTTGACTTAACCTGAAATGAGTTAATAGCTTTGAGTGCTGCCTGACTGTCACTGAAAATGAAAATATTCTTATTTTCATAAGATCTTCTTATATTTTCATAGAGACAGCAAATTATTGCAAACACTTCTGCTTGGAACACTGTAGCGTACTGCCCCAGATGTTGAGATATTTCAACTGCTGGACAAACACCAAATATTCCTGCTCCTGTTCGGTCATTTATTTTGAAACCATCAGTGTACCATATTATATCCCCACTTCTATGTTCCATGTTTTCCTCTCGCCATCCAGTTCGCGGTGTAATGCTAACTTCAAATGGCCTTTCAAAGAGGTATTTAGTTTCTACAATGTCAGATGGCATTTGTAGAATTTTGCTACATATTTCGTGAGAGATACTGGTGTGGGAAGACTCATAATGAATCTTGAGCCACTGCCCAGTCTTCTCTAGCCTGTAGACTGTCATTTTGGCAACTCCACGAATGAAAATATCCAGAGGAGTTAATGACAGAATGATTTCCATTGCTTTTGTGGGTGTGGATGACATTGCCCCTGTAATCCCAAGACATGCTGAGCGTTGTAAGCTCTCCAGTTTGGTCTTTACAGTTTTCTGCTCAGTCTTCTTCCACCACACCACCGCTGCATACG
The DNA here is from genome assembly GCA_035578155.1 of Brachynemurus nebulosus. NCBI lineage: Eukaryota > Metazoa > Arthropoda > Insecta > Neuroptera > Myrmeleontidae > Brachynemurus > Brachynemurus nebulosus. The sequence goes on from JAPWDM010000017.1 coordinate 6,262,414, forward strand.
TTATGATGGGTCTGATCGCCATAGTATATATCCAATGAGCTATACTTGGTTTCAGTCCCCACTTTTTTCCAAGCACTCGCTTACATCTTAGTAGACCAGTTTTCGCTTGGTTGATTTTGTAGTCAATATGTTGATTCCAGGTTAATTTACTGTCTAGTATAACTCCCAGATATTTAACCTCCCTCGTAATATTGACATTGTCACTAAATAATGTTGGCGTTCTAAGCCTGTCGAATCCCAATCTTCTGCGTGTAAAAGGTACAAGACTGGTCTTTTGAGGATTTATACTCAAATTCCTTTCCATGCACCAGTTACCAACCTTATCAAAGGCCTGTTGCATAAGATCAAGAATCGTGTCTATATCCATGCCTCTAATAAGAATGACTATGTCATCAGCGTGTCCTTGGGCGTAGATACCTTGTTCATTTAATTCCGTAATGAGGTCGTCGACTACAAGATTCCACAGAAAAGGAGAAAGTACTCCGCCTTGCGGACAACCTCTTGTAGGTTTTGCCTCAATTGTTTCTTCATGGAAATTGGTTTGAATGACCCTATCCGCAAGAAGTGTATTTATCCAGTTGCAGATTATCGGATTAATTCCCCGTTCTAATACTGCGTTGGTAATCGATGTATATGAGGTGTTATCAAAAGCTCCCTCAATGTCAAGGAAGGCTGCTAAAGCTATTTCCTTGTTTTCCATTGTTTTTTCTATCCGCCCAACTAGATGGTGTAGAGCCAACTCTGTAGATTTACCTGGTTGATAGGCAAATTGGTTCTTATGTAATGTTCTTATATACCCCATTGTATCCCTAATGTGCCTATCAATGATTTTTTCCATTACTTTCAATATGAAAGATGATAGACTAATGGGTCTAAAGCTTTTTGCCTGGTCATAACAAGTTTTTCCAGGCTTAGGTATAAAAATCACCTTAGCTTTTCTCCATAGATTTGGTATATATCCAAGAGCCAAACTTGCTCTAAAGATTGTACAAAGGATTGGGGCAACCATGTATGATGCACTTTGCAGCATACATGGTAGTATGCCATCAGGTCCTGGTGATTTATAGGGCTCAAAAGAGTTTATAGCCCATATAATTTTATTTTGTGTGATTATCTGTTTAGCAAGCATCCAATGTTCCCTTCTCACTCTTTTAAGAGGTCCAATATGGTGCATATTATTGTCAACACTCACTATTTTTGAATTGGGGAAGTGTGTTTCCACCAAAGTTTCAATGACTTCTTTGCCAGTTCTGGTATAGTCTCCAGAATTCATCCTTAAGGTGCCTACCATATTTGGTAAGTCATCCTTAAGAATTTTATGAAGTCTAGCTCCTTCTGATATTGTTTCAATATCTTCACAGAACTTCCTCCACGAATTCCGTTTTGCCCTCCTGACAGCCTTGTTGTATTCCATGAGTTTGCATTTGTATTCATGCCACTCATCAGTCTGTTTAGCTCTTCTAAAGAGTTTCCGAACAGCTTGTCTCTGCTTGGCAAGTTCATTGCTCCACCATACGCAATGATGTTTAACTTTCCTTGACAGCAGAGGACTGTTATTTTGGTATGACTCAGTTAGCGCCTGATGTAAGGTCTCTGATGCTATTTCTAAGTCATATGTGTCTCTAACTTTAGAAGGAGAACCATTTAGATATCCTTGGAGTTCCTCCCTGTAACTAATCCAGTTCGTCCTCCTTGGATCTCTAAATGTCCTCTCTACTACTGTATCAGACTCTATATTAAAACGAATGTACTGATGGTCTGCCATTGAAGGCTTCTTATCTACATACCAATTTTTGATCCACCTGCGTATCCGAAAAGTGGATAGCGTGATGTCTAAAACTTCCTTTCTTACCGAAGTAATAAAAGTAGGTTTGTTACCTTGATTAATTATATCTAAATTATTATCTAGTATGAAATCAAGTAGTAACTCACCTCTCTGATTGGTGTCAGTACTGCCCCAGGTCTGATGATGTGCGTTCGAGTCACAGCACAGAATTAATTCTGCATTCTCCTCTGAACATTTGTCCACTAGCCTGCGGAGTTCTTCGCTTATCGGAGAGTTTTCTTCATATGGAAGATACGCCGAGCATATGTAAATGTCTCTGGTTTTGCCTTCTATACGAATTTTGATCCTTGCCACTGCCAGGTCTCTAGAGCATAGTTCCTGGATTAATAAGGTGTCAATATTTTTGTTTACAAGTAAACATGCTCTTGGAGTTGGAGTTGAAAAGTCATATAATAACTTACCTCCAGAATCATTTAGGCCTCTTACACGACCCTTGTTAATCCAAGGTTCCTGTATGAGTGCCACGTGTATATCCTCAGCTAAAAATTTTTCGCTGAAGTTAGCAGCTGCTAGCTTCTTATGCTGAATGTTGGCTTGTACTAGCCTCAGCCCCATCTTCTGTCGCTGTGGTAGGTTTATCCAGAAATTTCGCCTGAATCTGAAGGAGTCCGATATAAAATTTATATCCCCTCCTTTTCAGAATTTCAGCGTCCTGTTCTGGAATGTTGTATACGAAGAGACGCCCACGACCGGGCGCATTGTTAATTGCTTTGATGGTTTTTTTTCCATCAAGGTGGGTGCTCAGTAATCTCCGTACACGCGTTAGGTATTGCTGCATCAGGTGTTGTTTTACAGCGCTGTGATCTATACGTTCGTCCTGATTGAATCCGAGATACCGATACGACTCTCCCTCGTCCATGGGCTGCATAACAGACTCTGGTTCGAGTTCGAATGCGACCGCATCTGGTTTTCCTCCAGAACGACATTGTGTTCGACATTTATCGATTCCGAACTCCATACAGAGGTCTCGCGAAACCTCGTTGGAAAGTCCCAGCAGCTGCTGTAATTGATGTTTAGTAGCTGCATAGATCTTAATATCATCCATGTACATTAGATGTGAAATGGTATGGCGCGAATTCGTTTGCGTACCTACATTGTAACCGTATTTGGTTTCATTTAACAGGCGAGAAAGTGGATTCATTGCGAGACAAAACCATAATGGACTCAATGAGTCGCCTTGGAATATGCCGCGTCTTACTTGAATAAGGTCGCTTGTTGTTTTTTCATTACCAATACTCAAATGTAAGGTCGTTCGCCAGTCGGACATGATCGTTCCAAGGAAGTTCACGATACTTGGGTTTATTTTGTACAGCTCCAATACTCTCCGCAACCAGGAGTGCGGGACCGAATCAAATGCCTTTTTATAATCAATAAACGCTGTGTACAGGTTACGTTTTCTCCCTTTCGCTTGTTCCAGTACTACGGAGTCAATCAGAAGCTGCTCTTTGCAGCCTTGTGACCTCTTTCGACATCCCTTTTGTTCTTCTGTCAGTATGGTGTTAATCTGACAATGCTCATTGATCTTTTCTGCCAGACAGGACGTCAAAATCTTATACACTGTAGGCAAGCAGGTGATAGGCCTATAATTCGCAGGATTTTTTGTATCACTGTTTTTAGATTTCATGTATGTGATACCCTGCGTTAGGAACTTCGGTGTCAGGTTTGGTGTTTTTATAAATAGTGTAAAGTGTTCAGCGAGATACTTGTGTGTTGATGTAAAGTGTTTGAGCCAGTAGTTTTGTATGTTGTCAATGCCAGGTGCCTTCCAGTTATGCGATCTCTGTAAAGCTCTGGAGACGTCCTCTGTAGTAATGTCCGTATAGGGCATCTCCGGAAGATGTTCGTTATTCCTGCACTCTGTATCGATCCAGCTGGCTTTGTCATTATGGTCAATGGTGTTGGACCATATATTCGCCCAGAAACTATGGAATGCGTTCTTCTCCGGTAGACCATTACTGTCAGTTACCGTGTTCGTTAGAGACTGATAAAACCGTCTCTCGTTTCTGCTGAACGCTTGGTTTTGTCGTCTGCGTTCAGTACTGGTCTTATATCTTCGTAAGCGCTTCGCTAGTGCTGTTAATTTTTGGTGAAGCGTATCTCTGATCTCTGTGAGTGTTTTATTGGGTTCCTCGTATTGTGTGTGTACTGTGTGTTTGTGTAATATGTCGTGTATGTATTTGTTGAGCCGTTTGGACCTCGTACCCTGTTGGTATTGGGTGATCCTGCCGAGGTTGCATCGGATGTTGCTGATGCGTTTATTCAATCGTGTTTCCCAGGCAGGAGTTTTGTGTTCCTTCGAGTTGTGCGCTACAGGTGGTGTTACATCGGACCCGTTACAACGTATAGCTGCAACGGCTCCACAATAGATAGCTGTGTGTAACTCGATAAAATTGTCACATGTTTCTAAGTGTTTAGGCAGTATTGTATTGTTCAATATCTCAACGATCTCAGCCAATCTACGTGAGGTGTGTTGTTTAGGCAACAAGTACCTATGTGTGGGGTCCGTCCCTTCAAATTCAGTAAGCGCTGTGTTAAATTCCAGTTCGATCTTTTGCAGTAGGGTGTCATTTACTGCTGTCTTATGGTAGTCAGGCTCATTCTCGACAAGTTGTTGAGTGTCGTTTTGTGTGGGGCTCTCCATTTCTGGTGGGCCGTCGTCCTGACTTTCTTCATTTTGAGCAAATTGATGTGCGACTTGTGTTTTAATCGTGTTTATGAGGGAGGAAGGGATAAGGTTATTGGTAAAAATGACACGTTTTTGGTCTGCCAGTCTCTGTTCAGTGACGCGACTAAGGTGAGGGTAGGTGCGCGCGAACTCTTGATGTAATTTCGTACGGTAACCAGTTTTGTCCGTTTCAAGTCTAGTAACTTGGAAGTATGTGCGTACGATGAATTCATTCAGTTCATCTGTCCATTGCATACGCACACGCTTCTTACCAGCTTTAGTGGTCCCCAAAGGATGCTCCGAGGAAACACTTAAAGTCGGCTGAGCCAAAGGTGTTGGGGGCTCCGTAAGTAGGGCAGTAGCATTTTGGCTGAAGGTGTTGTTACAGCTGACAGGTGGCTGCCTAGAACCCAACCTGTCGTCACCGTGATCTGAGCTGTCACTTATTATTATTATTATAGACTTTTACGCCAACCTGGCGCTCACTACTCAGTAGGACAGTACTGGGTAACATTCACCTATACCGGCATTATGCAAGGTATTAGGCTCTGTGGAAGGGTAATGTGCCAAACCAATCCGTAAAAGTACCGTAGTACATTCACGGACGGGTTTGTCACATCACTCCTTATATTGTTGTTGTTGATGCTTGAAACGAGGTGTTATGCGTCTATTTTGGTGTACACTGGTTCGTACGACGAGACTTTTGTGGGAGCGTAGATGTTGGCTCAATGACAGACGGCTGTGAATGCCTAGTTCGTTTTCGTGTCCTCAGAGAAAAGGTAGGATTAGGGACAGAGGGAAGGGAAAGGACTGTTTGTGTTTGTGTGTGTGTTCGTGTATGTGTGTGGATGTGTCGTTCTATTTTTCGTTTCTTGGTGTAAATGTGTTCTGGTTCATCAAATTGCTCATTAAGATCGGGTGTTCCTGGAATTGCGCGTTTAGATGGTACAGAGGTTGACGGACCTTGTGTTTTATTGAGTTGGGGAGGATTGTGCACCAGAGCGGTAACAGTGATAGTGCGGCAGTTGGTCGATCCTCCCTCTCCATCAGACGAATCTGGATCTGTATGTGTATTAGGTGTTTGTGTTTCAGTATTAGCGTATTGTGTGTTTATGTATGTGTGTTGTGTGTCTGTAAGATGAGTGTCAGTGTGTTGTTCACTCGCTGTAGATGGCTCAGATGGAGTACAAGCAGATCTTGTGCTTTCACATATCGCAGTCGGATTCGTATTACTGAGGAACTTCCGTACTATACGACATGTGTTTATGATCACTGCCTTTTGCATAGTGACATATGTGTACTTTGGGAGACCCAAGAGGCTCAAGCTATTGTGTAGTGTGTGTGGAATTACCCCGGTGGCACTGAGTACTATTGGAACAATGTGGACATGTTCCATTCGCCATTGTTGTTTTATTTCGGCTGCGAGGTCAGTGTATTTCTCCAATTTAACTGCGTGTGTTTTTTGTAAGTTATGTGTATTCGGAACCGCAATGTCGATCAGATAGGTGGTCTTAGTTTGTTTCATTACGAAGGTGATATCTGGTCGATTATGATTTATGGTCTTATCTGTAATAATCGACCGATCCCAGTAAAGTCTACAGGAGTCATTCTCCGCTACTACTTTTGGTGTGAGCTTGTAGTAAGGGGTTTTATCGGTTATAAGGTGGTGCTTAACCGCTAGTTTCTGGTATATAATTTTGCCAACCTGGTCGTGACGGTGTTTATATTCGGACTGAGCGAGCTGAGTACAGGCAGCTGTGATGTGTTGGATCGTTTCGGGTTTGGAATGGCATCTCCGGCATGAGTCAGATGTTATTGACGAGTCACGAAGTATGTATTTTGAGTAATTCTTTGTATGAATTACTTGATCTTGTATAGCCAGCATAAATCCTTCAGTCTCCGGGAAAAGACTTCCTTGACTCAACCAGGCGTGCGACGCTGCTTTGTCGACGTTACTCTGGTTAAGATCATGTGGATGTCTTCCATGTAGAGGCTTGCGGATCCATTGCTGGATTTTGTCCTCCTTCGTGACCAAGGGGCAAAAACTATCTGGCATTTCTGTGTGTGAGAGGTTTAATGGTGTGTATGCCTTGTCGGCTTGGATTATTGAATTGTGTAGGTGTGATGCGTGTGTTTTGGTGTAAAAGTATTCTCGCAAGTTATGAACCTGTTTATTATGCATGTTCCTTATGTCTATAAGACCCCGACCCCCTTCGGCTCTTGGCAGCGTCAGTCGTTCTATCGCTGCTTTGGGATGATGAATTCTGTATTTGGTCATAAGGACGCGGGTCTTGATCTCGATGTTTGTCAAGTCCGTAGGCGTCCATTTGATTACCCCAAATGAGTTAGCACCGGAACTGCGTAGGTGTTAATTGCTTTGATGATTTTTTTTCCATCAAGGTGAGTGTTCAGCAATCTCTGTACACGCGCTAGGTATTGCTGCATTAGGTGTTGTTTTACAGCGCTGTGATCTATACGTTCATCCTGGTTGAATCCGAGATACCGGTACGACTCTTCCTCGTCCATTGGCTGCATAACAGACTCCGGTCCGAGTTCAAATGCGACCGCATCTCGTTTTCCCCCAGAACGACATTGTGTCCGACATTTGTCGATCCCGAACTCCATGCAGAGGTCTCGCGAAACTTCCCTGGAAAGTCCCAGCAGCTTCTGTAATTGATGTTTAGTTGCTGCGTAGATCTTTATATCATCCATGTACATTAGATGTGAAATAGTATGGCGCGAATTCATTTTTGTCCCCACATTATAACCGTATTTGGTTTCATTCAACAGGCGTGAAAGTGGATTCATTGCGAGACAAAACCATAATGGACTCAATGAGTCGCCTTGGAATATGCCGCGTCTTACTTGAATAAGATCGCTTGTTGTTTTTTCGTTACCAATACTCAAATGTAAGGTCGTTCGCCAATCGGACATGATCGCTCCAAGGAAGTTCACGATACTTGGGTGTATTTTATACAGCTCCAATACTCTCCGTAACCAGGAGTGCGGCACCGAATCAAATGCCTTTTTGTAATCAATAAACGCTGTGTACAGGTTACGTTGTCTCCCTTTCGCTTGTTCCAGTACTACGGAGTCAATCAGAAGCTGCTCTTTGCAACCTTGTGACCTCTTTCGACATCCCTTTTGTTCTTCTGTCAGTATGGTGTTAATCTGACAATGTTCATTGATCTTTTCTGCCAGACAGGACGTCAAAGTCTTATACACAGTAGGCAAGCAGGTGATAGGCCTATAATTAGCAGGATTTTTTGTATCACTGTTTTTCGATTTCATATTTGTGATACCCTGTGTTAGGAACTTCGGTGTCAGGTTTGGTGTTCTTATAAATAGTGTAAATTGTTCAGCGAGATACTTGTGTGTTGATGTAAAGTGTTTGAGCCAGTAGTTTTGTATGTTGTCGATGCCAGGTGCCTTCCAGTTATGCGATCTCTGTAAAGCTCTGGAGACGTCCTCTGTAGTAATGTCCGTATAGGGCATCTCCGGAAGATGTTCGTTATTCCTGTACTCTGTATCGATCCAGCTGGCTTTGTCATTATGGTTAATGGTGTTGGACCATATATTCGCCCAAAAACTATGGAGTGCGTTCTTCTCCGGTAGACCATTACTGTCAGTTACCGTGTTCGTTAGAGACTGATAAAATCGTCTCTCGTTTCTGCTGAACGCTTGGTTTTGTCGCTTGCGTTCAGTACTGGTCTTATACCTTCGTAAGCGCTTCGCTAGTGCTGTTAATTTTTGGTGAAGCGTATCTCTGATCTCTGTGAGTGTTTTATTGGGTTCCTCGTATTGTGTGTGTACTGTGTGTTTGTGTAATATGTCGTGTATGTATTTGTTGAGCCGTTTGGACCTCGTACCCTGTTGGTATTGGGTGATCCTGCCGAGATTGCATCGGATGTTGTTGATGCGTTTATTCAGTCGTGTTTCCCAAGCAGGAGTTTTGTGTTCCTTCGAGTTGTACGCTACAGGTGGTGTTACATCGGAACCGTTACAACGTATAGCGGCAACGGCTCCACAGTAAATAGCTGTGTGTAACTCGATAAAATTGTCACATGTTTCCAAGTGTTTAGGCAGTATTGTATTGTTTAATATCTCAACGATCTCAGCCAGTCTACGTGAGGTGTGTTGTTTAGGCAACAAGTACCTATATGTGGGGTCCGTCCCTTCAAATTCAGTAAGCGCTGTGTTAAATTCCAGTTCGATCTCTTGCAGTAGGGTGTCATTTACTGCTGTTTCATGGTGGTTAGGCTCATTCTCGACAAGTTGTTGAATGTCGTTTTGTGTGGGGCTTCCCATTTCTGGTGGGCTGTCTGCCTGACTTTCTTCATTTTGAGCAAATTGATGTGCGACTTGTGTTTTAATGGTGTTTATGAGGGAGGAAGGGATAAGATTATTGGTAAAAATGACACGTTTTTGGTCTGCCAGTCTCTGTTCAGTAACGCGACTTAGGTGAGGGTAGCTGCGCGCGAACTCTTGATGTAATTTTGTACGGTAACCAGTTTTGTCCGTTTCAAGTCTAGTAACTTTGAAGTATGTGCGTACGATGAATTCATTCAGTTCATCTGTCCATTGCATACGCACACGCTTCTTACCAGCTTTAGTGGTCCCCAAAGGATGCTCTGAGGAAACACTTAAAGTCGGCTGAGCCAAAGGTGTTGGGGGCTCCGTAAGTAGGGCAGTAGCATTTTGGCTGAAGGTGTTGTTACAGCTGACAGGTGGCTGCCTAGAACCCAACCTGTCGTCACCGTGATCTGAGCTGTCACATTCAGTGGTGACCCTGATGCGCCCGGTCGCTCCACCGGCAGCGGCAGTTTTCCGAGGCCTTTTTTTTATTTTCTCCATACTAATGGGTTGTCCTTTTAGTCGCCTTTTACGACAAGCAGGACTTACTGTGGGCAAATTCTGCAAAGTGAAGCCCCCACCCACAGGGCGTTTATTATTATTATTATTATTATTATTATTATTATTATTATTATTATTATTATTATTATGTTTACTTTAAAATTAAAGCAGTTACATTTGAAAGCAAATGAAAAAGCTGCAAAGAAAGCTATAAAAGCTCAAAAAAAAAAATTCAAAAAGTGATGGAAAAAAAAAATACCCCTGTCGCAGCATCTGCATAACATAGCGAATTTCCAAATTTTGGGGACTGGCGGATCTCATCTAAGAACTGTACCTATTTAAAATAGTTTAGCTTTCTAAGAGTAAAAGATTTTTTTAAATCGGCTGGATAATTAGTTTTCATATTTTTGGGACCCAAGAATCCGAACGGACTTTGTGCAGCATAGTTGTATCCATCTAAAATAATTTAGTTCTCTAACAGTGAAAAAATTTTCAAAATCGGTCGGTTGGTTTATTTTTTACAATAATGGGAACAGTAAACCCTGGCGGAAATCATACAACATAACCTTTATTCATTTAAAATAATTTTAGTAAAAAGTTTATCCTAACAGTAAAAAACGGGTCCTAGGGATCTCATATAACTTATGGTAGTCCGTAAGGTTCTTGTGGACATCATTTAATTACTTAATGAATTCAAATACTTTAACTTACTAACGGTGAAAAAATTTTCAAAATTTTCGACATTCGCTAAAAAAATCATTGGAAAATATTTGATATGTTTCGATCAATTAATGGTCAACATCAGCAAATAAAAGTTACTCAAATCGAAGAAAAGAATGAGTTATTTGTCCGTAGAAATTAAAATACAAATTCTGAAAACGAGCAAAGAAATATTGAAAAAACTAGATCGGCAAAACATTCTGACAAATAACACTACCCAACTAATACTCGCCAATTTGAATGAAACTTAACATACTTATTAAACAGCGAAAAATATTAAATACGTGTTTTTTTATTTCGGCTAAATACGCTTTTTAGGGGTAGAAAACACCATTCAACCTCTGTAGATGAAAACAGTTATAGCTAAGTATTTTTGAAACGACATATTTTCTGAAAAAAGGGCTGAGTGCCAAATTTGTAGAATTTAAAGCGATGCACTTGATAGTGACCCTAAAATCGATTTTCAAGGTCAGTTGAAAATGATTAGCCATTGCCGAACTTTGACCATATCCTGTACCTATAAGCAGTAATTTCATGTATTGACTCAATCTATCTTCAAAATTGATTTGTTGCGTTATTTTTCTAAAATAAAAAAAATAAAAACCTGACGAAATGGAAAAATAGGCGCAAATTTATAAAAAAAATTAGAAGAAAACATTTTTGTAAGTAATTTTAGAAGTAAAGTTAAGAAAAGATTTAATATCACTCCAATTGTAAGTTAAACATTAACTTTATGTTATATTAGAAATTTTCAAAATTTTTTAAAATTTTTATTGCTACTCTATAGTTATCATATTAGGAATTCAATTGAACATATGATTAACTATTATTTTTCCGATTGCGATTGAGCAAGTATTTTTCAAAATTACTTCTTGATCACTTATTTTCTATCTTGCATGTGAAATTCGTTCGAATATACTTTGAACCATTTAGGGATGAAAAGTAAACTACTCCTTTTGAAAAATATTAAATGATTTTCAACTGACTTTGGAAATTGACCTCAAGATCAACTTCAAAGTCATCATCAAGTGCATCACTTTGAACTCTATAACTTTGGTCCTAAGCACTTTTTTCAGAAAATATATCGTACCATAATCCACTTCTATGTTGATTCCTGGTCTCTTTTCCTGCGTTTCTAATATTTATGTCAATAAAAAATGTGCTACCGTAGACAAGGATGAATAGGTACGCATTCAGACTTCACACCGTATTTTTTTGTATTTATTTTATGAGTACCTAATCTTTAATATATTAAAAATTTACGCGAAGATGGTCACTTTATCAGCAGTATCCAAAAAAATTTAAAAATATCGGTGGTTTTTGAAAAATTAACAAAAATCGTATAATTTCTTCTCTATGAAAAATTGGGGTCAAAAGAGACGAGAAAAGAGTAAATGGGGACAACCCGTAGGGTCGACCAAAATTGAAATTCTAATATAAAATAATTTCGAACTTTTTGTATTTATACATTCAAAAAAGAAATAATTGGTACTTGATGATTTTCTGTAAAAATAAACGTAGAATCTAAAATAAAGTTTATATACCCCTGTCGTTTACCCCTAAGTTTATATTCCTCCTATTCTTATTTTAGTTCAAAAAATAATTTTTCAAAAGACTAAGACATAATAATTAATAACAGTGAGATTCTACGTCCATTTTCAGACTTTTGTCTAATACAGACGTTACCTAGAATTTTTTTATCTACAAAAACATCAGTCTACAGAATTTAATTTATTAGTTAGGAAAATAATTCAAATATGTCTCACTAACAACAAATGTCTTAAATGAGTTTAAAAAATCAAAACGATACTGTTTATTAAATTGCGTAAAAGCTAGTACATAAATGCAATAACAGATATGATGAATTTATAAGGATTTTCTTGTACTACAAAATCTTAAAAATATGGGAACGCGTACTTTTTTTTCGTTAATTGTGTTTTATTTTTTTGCACAAAATTTTAAAAATACTTTATTTTCTTAAGAAAGGGAGGCAACTTTAGTCACAGATATGCCTATGAAAATTTTTTGGTAATCCGGGAAAAACGAAAACACTTTTTAAAATTTTTTTATTGTTAAAATCGAAATGTTCTTTTAAAGAGGGTTAAAATTACCATATTTTACATTAAAATTTTGACACAATCACTCCCTAACTAACAACTAACGAGCCTTACTTAATATTAGAAAATTGAGAAATTAGATTTTTTTACACAGATTTTATTTGTTATATAATTCAAAAGGATATTTTAAAAATGTGTATGAATGGCTTTCATTAAATGAATTTCAATATATTTTCCATTTATTTTAACAGTGGAATGTCCTTATTAGTGGCTATATTTTCGGCTTGGAGCGAATTAGACGAAGATTTTCTTCTAAAACCAAATTTAATAATTAATTAAAGAAATAAAAAAAAATTTGTGGATTTCCTACCGTTCAAATATAATCTTTATTGTATGTAAAAATGTTATTACATTTTTTCAAAAAACTGTAAGTAAACTGTAAAATTTTCTTTACAAATATATTAAAATAGAGAAATGTTTCCTTTTTAATTTATTTTTAACTCTTTTTAAATGATTCACTTTAAAATTTTTTAATATTTCTTAATCGAAATTTCATAAAAGAATGTGTCAAAATTTAAAAAAATTTTTCTTTGTTAAAAAAAAAGAATTGAATGTGCAAAATTATTTAATACTAGAATACTCTGATTATACAATTCTAATCATAACTGTATTGTCAATTGGATAGAAAATTACGTAAAAATATTATTGTTTGAATATGATTTAACGTAATTTTTATACGATTGAAGCAAACTCTTATTAATTTTAGGAAGGTGTAAACATAATCTAAATTCTGATCATATCACATAACAGATATCGTCGGGAGTTTTTTTGTCAAAAGAATGGAACAGAGATACATTATAAAAACATTTAACTGACAGAGAAATAGAATATAGCCGAATCGTTAAATTGGATTAAAAAAATCATGACACGCTACTTATAAAGCGGTTTTTTTCGAATTTAGCTCGCAAAAAATGAGACAGAAAAAAAAATGCGAGTGCGAGTGAAATGGAGAACGACATATTTCCTAGTTTTTCTCGAAAAGTAAATAATTTAGAGCAACGGTATAAAAACATTTTTTATGCATTTTACCTTTTACTATGGCTTGGTGTAAAAAAAATTTGAAAAATTGCTTAATTCTGGCAAAAAACTCATTTTGTTGACAAAAAACGCCCGGAAAACCTACTTCTGGGCATCCGACGTGTCTGGCTAACGAACTCAGCCAACGGTTTGGAAAATCGAATTCGCACACAAAATTTCATAAGCATTAAACGTTTCGTTCGAGAGTTATCGCGCGGATCTATATATATATATATATATATATATATATATATATATATATATATATATATATATATATATATATATATATATATATATATATATATATAAATTTTAGTGAATATCATTTTCGTATTCTAGGGACCTCAAAACATATTTCTGATATGGTCCCGGGCTTAGGTCGCACCATGACACCTGGCGTAAAAGCTGAATTTCCAGTTCTGGAAATTCGCTAAAAGAAATCTAAAACGATGGAAAGTTATTTCATTTACATTTACAAAGTGTTAGAACAAGTGCGTTTATCCTGATTTTATGACAATTTTAACATCTTTAAAACGTGTTCTGTGTTAAAACGTTTCTTCATATTTGAGAACTACAGTATTATTAAATAAAACTTTTTAATAAAATTACACAAATTTTATTTAATTACATCATTTCCTAGATAAAATATAATAAATAAATATACTTAAAGTATAATTTTATTAATTCTATTTACTTTAGTGTGTAATCAAATTGCCTTATTATTTTATTGCTTCCGAGACTACTAAAGCGGCGGAAGCATTGTCATCACTTTTGAGAAATAAAAAAATTTTTGCCCTCTAAAATAAAATTTTTTACGCACATTTTACGTTTTAGAGCTTCCTGAAAAACTTTGGTTTGATGTCTGTCCGTCCGTCCGTCTGTCTGTCCGTTTGTGTGTCACCCGTTTGCACCAAGTGGCGTAACTTCTGAACTATTAGATTGTTTTTAATGAAGTTTTTAGAAATTATGCAGTTTGCTTCGTAGATGGTCCCCTATGAATTTAATCGAAATCGCAGTAACGGTAGCTACGTCGCTACCATGTCATTTCATTAATATACTAAATTGCACCAAGTGACATAACTTCTGAACTATTCAATTCATTTTTATGAAATTATCAGAAATTATGCGCTCTGCTTCCTAGATGGTTCCCTATAAATTTCATTGCATTCGGAGTAATAGTATTCACGGCACTACCATGAAATCCCATTAAAGGTCAATATCTTATTTACTGCTAGTCCCACTTCGCTCAATTTTTTATGAATCGTTTTGTTTATTTATTTTTATTAATTTATATACCTATATTAAATTACACAAAGATATATTGGACATTTACGAGCACGAGGAAGCTGTGTGCCACACCCCACTGGGAGCGTATTTTAGTATTTTACAAAACTGCGAATTTTTGTTATTTTATTTTGTAACCAAATGATCGTGGATCATTTTCTTGGTATTGCCTTGCCATTTTATCGTTAATTATTTCGTTTTGATTATTATTTAGAATCTTTCAGGATATAAAATAAAATACATTTTTCATAGAATAAGATTGATTTATTCTTAAGTACTTAATAAAAATATGCAATATTTTAATATGAGCATTCATAATTTATGAATTTTAATTCGCTATTTTCTTCTATCGCGATTCGCTATCTCTAAATTCTATTTTTATGTTAAACTCAGAGTAAGTTAAAATCAGATATCACTTATCTGTCAATTTTCTTTGCATTTTCATCATTGTTTAACATAATTATTATTTAATTATAACAATTACTACGTCACGTTCAATCTTCTTCAGTTTTCGAATTCTGAAACATAGTTAAATTAACTAAAGCACCTTCAATTAAAATATTAATAAATAAAATTTTAAACTATATTATTCTCAAAATCCCTGCCATCTACATGAATAGAGCTAGCTACCCTTCTATGAAACCCCTGGTGGACCCCTGGTTTCTAGCATCTGTTCAGAGATATTTCTTATGGCTTCATGAATTCGATCTTTCATGTTTTCCCTAGTGGTTGGTTTAACCGAGTAAACCTTTTCTTTGATGTAACCCCAAAGGAAATAATCAAGGGGGATAAGATCGGGACTTTTCGAAGACCAGTGAATCAAATCACTGTGCCTACCTATCCATCTTTGGGGAAAAGTTTCATTTAAATAACCTACAGCTAATCTACTAGTATGAGCTGGGGCTCCGTCTTGTTGAAAAACTAAATTTACCCTACTTTCTAAATCAACATCCTCTAAGGCAACAGGAAGTTCCTCTATTAAAAGATGTAAATATCTTTCACTATTTAAAACCTCATCAATGAAAATTGGCCCTATAATTTTCCTATTCAAAATTCCACACCAAGTATTTAACGACCACTGGTGTTGATAGTCGATCGTACCTATCCAATGCGGATTTTCCGTCGCCTAGTAATGAAAATTATGCCTAATTACCTGACCTGTACTTTTAAAAGTCGCCTCATCACTAAACAAAACATTCCTAAAATAATCATCCTCTTTATTTTGGACCCATAAACAAAAGTCTACTCGGCTTCTAAAATCTACTTCAATTAAATGTTGGGACAAACTGATATGATACGGATGGAATTTTTCTTGTTTTAAAATTCTAACGACGGACCGTTGACTAATTCCAACATCTCTAGCTGCCTCTCTAGTACTACAGTGTGGGTTCGCTGCAACAGATGCAAGAACTACAGTTTTATATAATTCGTCAGTGGCGTTTCTTGAATGATTATTTCTAACGGGAATCAAACTCACTGTATTTTCTACTGTATCAAAACGTTCAGGGAATTTATCTGCATAAACTTGTGCCGCTTGACGATAGTTCATATCACATCATCGTAATTTTTTTTTTTTTTTTTTAATTAAAGGCAATTAGTATTTTTAAACAACGAACCTAAAACTAAAATAATATCCAGAACTTCTCTGTTAGTATAAATAGACATTATTAAATTATAAATAAACTAAGTAAAATAATAATAAAATATAAAAATAATGTAATACAAACAGTAATTCCAGTGATTTTTACGCAAACGAAATTATAATTTTTCTTTTTTGAAAGTAAATATCATAGTATAGAAACACGTTTCTACACGTTATGAATATTAAAAATTATTTCAAACAATCAAAGTTTAAAATTTCTACCTGCCTTACCTACTGCTTCGATTCGTGGTATAAAACATTCTAGCGCATGTGCACTATTAAACCGCGCAAACAAAAATTCAAATTATTTGACGTTTACTACCATATTTTGAAACTTGTGGACGTTATATATTTAAATTTTTGCTAATATGTTCGCGCGGTTTAGTAATGCACATGCGCAAATGCACTGGAATTTTTTATATCGCAAATCCAACACGAGGCACTGGAAACACAAATGGTTATATCAACCTTCCTCATTGCCAAATTCTTCCGATAGGTATCGCATAATTGAAAGTGACAGCTGTCAAATACATGTGTGTTTGTGTATATTTTGATTTTTCACATCAAGTACAGTTGAATCAGTTATTTCAGAAACAACACATGCTACATTTTTCAAATTTTGGGTAAACAGCAAAAAACTGTATAGCTCATACAATTTGTGCACTAGAAATCTGAAAAAGATGAACGTGGTAAATAAACTATATTTACGTCAGTTGACAAGTTTTTGTCGAAAAAATTTCATCAAAAATCAAATTATGACATTTTAAAGAAATTTCACATGTGTTGTTTCTGCAGGAAGTCTACGATTGTGGTCACATTAGCCTCACTCATTTTCATAGTCAATACAATACAAGTGATTCACATGTTTTGTTTCTGTTCTAAAGGAAAACTTCAAGATTAGATTTCAACGGGTTGGGTTAATGTTATGTGTGTTTTTTCTGCACCAAACGATGCGTCTTGGTAAACTATATACAAATCCATCTCTAGTTGAAAATAGCTGAAATTGTTACATGTGTTGTTTCTGGAATAACTGATTCAATTAATAGTACAACAATCCGAAGATGAAGAAAAAATTAAAAGTTTTCCTAAAATTGAGTAACTAAGTACTTTGTCAAAAAATTTATTGAAGTTTTATCCTTAAGTTAACGAAATTATAAAAATTTTTTTTTCCAGTCTTATGGTAAAATTCCCTGACTTTTCCAGAAAGTTTAGAATTCCTTGACATTTCCAGGTTTTCCAGGAATGTGCCACAATACTATGCCGTTTCCAGATGATAAAACAGAATTAAGTTAAAAACAGTTTCAACATAAACAGTTTATAAAGACAATTTACCTTAAGTGCTGGATTTACCTTAAGTACCGCTCTAGGCTCAGTGAAAAATGCCGCCTCTGAAAAGGTAAAAAAAAATTTTACCGTCCTTTTTTGTCAAATTTGCCGCCCCTAAAAGTGGTCGCCCTTCTTAAAAAACGTAAGTGACGAGCATAAAAAAAAAATTCTTCATTTTGTCAAGTTATTAAATAAAAAAAATAAATATACAATGTAAATTCAAATTACTGTTTTATTAAAGAATCATAATTTCTGTTAATTGTTATACAATTTTGCAATAAAATAATTTTCTGTTGATCAGGGCTGGGAGCTATTTAAAATGATTTCATTTTAAATATGTATTTAAAATACAATACCCCTGTCGCAGCATCTGCATAACATAGCGAATTTCCAAATCTTGGGCACTGGCGGATCTCATCTAAGACCTGTACCTATTTAAAATAGTTTAGCTTTCTAAGAGTAAAAGAATTTTTAAAATCGGTTGGGTAATTAGTTTTGGTATTTTTGGGGACCCAAGAACCCGAACGAATTTTGTGCAGCATAGTTGTATCCATCTAAAATAATTTAGTTCTCTAGCAGTGAGAAATTTTTTAGCATCGGTTCGATAGCTTATTACTGGCGTTTTCGGATCTGCAAGATCCCGGTGGACCTCATTAAAAAATCAGCTCGACCGTATATTCTAGGCGGACTTTATGTAATATATATATATATATATATATATATATATATATATATATATATATATATATATATATATATATATATATATATATATATATATATATTCAAAACCCGTTGTGTAGCATTCTACGCCGCATTTGCATCCGCAGGACAGTTGTGGATCTCAGATAACACAACCTGTACCTATCTAAAATAGTTTACCTCGGTAATAGTAAAAAGGTTTCAAAATCGGTCAGTTATTTTATTTTTGACACTTTTAGGTCCTACTGACACTTCAGACCTTACATAACGTAATCTATATGTATCTAAAATAGCTTAGCTCCCCAACAGTGAAAAAATTTTCAAAATCGGTCGGCTAGTTTATTTTTGACGCTTTTGGATCCGATGGACCCTGGCAGACTTTACATAACGTAATCTATATTTATCTAAAATAGTTTAGCTCTGTAACAGTGAAAAAATTTTCAAAATCGGTCGGTTAGTTTATTTTTACCACTTTTGGGTCCCATGGACCCTGGCGGACCCTAAATAACGTAATGTATGTCTATCTAAAATAGTTAGTTCCCCAACAGTGAAAAAATTTTCAAAATCGGTCGGTTAGTTTATTTTTGACACTTTTGGATCCCATGGACCCTGGCAGACCTTACATAACGTAATCTATATTCATCTAAAATAGTTTAGCTCTGTAACAGTAAAAAAATTTTCAAAATCGGTCAGTTAGTTTATTTTTGACACTTCTGGATCCTATGGACCCTGGCAGACCTTACATAACGTAATCTATATTTATCTAAAATAGTTTAGCTCTGTAACAGTGAAAAAATTTTCAAAATCGGTCAGTTAGTTTATTTTTGACACTTTTGGGTTCTATGGACCTTGGTGGACCTTACATAACGTAATTTATATTTATCTAAAATAGTTTAGCTCTGTAACAGTGAAAAAATTTTCAAAATCGGTCAGTTAGTTTATTTTTGACACTTCTGGATCCTATGGACCCTGGCAGACCTTACATAACGGAATCTATATTTATCTAAAACAGTTTAGCTCTGTAACAGTGAAAAAATTTTCAAAATCGATCAGGCAGTTTATTTTTGACACTTTTGGGTCCTATGGACCCAGGCGGACCTTACATAACGTAATCGATATTTATCTAAAATAGTTTAGCTCTGTAACAGTGAAAAAATTTTCAAAATCGGTCAGTTAGTTTATTTTTGACACTTTTGGGTCCTGTGGACCCTGGCGGACCTTACATAATGTATTCTAAATCTATCTAAAATAGTTTAGCGCTGTAACAGTGAAGAAATTTTTAAAATTGGTCGTTTAGTTTATTTTTTACAATTATGGGATCAGTAAATCCTGGCGAAACTCATACAAGTCTAGTACTCTAACAGTAAGAAAAGGGTTCTAAGGATCTCATATAACTTATGGCAGTCCGTAAGCTTCTTGCGGACATCATTTAATTAATTAATTCAAATACTTTAACTTACTAACTGTGAAAAAATTTTTAAAATCGATTGGTTAATTAAATTCTGGCCTTTTTAGGTCCCGAGAACCTTGACCTCACATAAGATACCTTAAATCCATTTGAAATGGTTTAATTTTTTAACATTATTAATTATTAGTGGAAAAATTTTCAAAATCGATTCAAAATATTTTTCCGTACATACATATGTACATTGTACATATTTTGTTTTGTTTTATATTTAATAATATTTATATCATAACATAATCTTCAATTTCTTGTTTCTTGTTGTTTCTTTAAAAATTCAATAAAAAAAAAAAATTCTTCATTACATTAGCTTAGAAAATCTGTTTAATTTACATTTTTTAACATGGGATAGAACCATGCTAATTATAATGCAATAAATGAGAAACAAAACTCTATACATGTATGTGTGTTATATCACATATATGTGAATAGTCTTCACTTGTTCTCACAAAATTCTTTAATAAAAAAGTGAAATATTTTTATACTTCATAAAGAACTGAGATATAAATATAAATTACTTATTAGACTAACAAAGAAAGAATAAAAGTGAAAATTTACATTTTCTCGAAAAATACTTAAAATAGAAAGAAAATTATAAGAATATTTTCTTCATAATTTTTTTTTTCCTTTTCAACGATGTAAAAATCGAACTGCCTTATGATAGGATCGAATGATAAAAAATGGCCAGAAAACCTACTTCTGGGCATCCGACGTGTCTGGCTAACGAACTTAGCCAAGCCAATTCAGAATCCAGTCCGCACACAAAATTTCATAAGCGTTAGACGTTTCGTTCGAGAGTTATCGTGGGAACACATAAATATATATATATATATATATATATATATATATAAATTTTAGTGAATATCATTTTCGTATTCTAGGGACCTCAAAACAGATTTCTGCCATAGTCCCGGACTCAGATTGCGTCATGAGACCTACTGTAATAGCTGAATTTCGAGTTTTCGAAATTCGCTAAAATGGAATTTTCCATTTTCTATTTTAAATAAGTTCAGTCAAACTATTTTACATTTAAAATGAATAAAATGAAAATGCATGTATACTCAAATTTATGTGCATAAATTATAGAACTCGAACTGAACGATCTGAAGTCTAACAAATTGTAAATAATAATAATAATAATAATAATAATAATAATAATAATAATAATAATAATAATAATAATGGTGGTGAGGACACCTATAGCAGCTGCCCTTGGCACCCGTGAGGGATATTTATCCCTCATTGGTGTCAAGGAGGCTAAGGGTTCCAGGGGTAGTTTATGCGCAATACAGTAATCTTCGGATTTCATTAGCCTCTGACTACCCAAGATCGGCACCTTTCCTTCTCGAGGTACCACTGTTTTCACAAAAGATGCCGGATCAAAATTTTCGACGAGGACGAACGTCGTAGGATCGACAGAGGTTTCCACCGTATGTGAGAAATACCATCGTCTGCTAAATGCTTGTAATTCTCGCCCTGATGTCTGGCTGTAGCGTCGAATGTGTTTAGTATCCATATGTGTGTGAATACCGAAATCGTGATTTGACTTCGGATTAGTCGAATTGGTGATGTCTGACTGTGATTTTTCTTTTTGTATCTTGTCTTCTTGATTGTGATAGTTTGCACTTTTATTTTTAATTTTTTGCTCTTTGTTTTTTTTTTTTTTATCTCTGTGTTCACTGGACGGTGCACCCCAGTGAACACAACCGTGATAATTCGTCTGTGATATTGCGTTGATTTTTTGTCCCTGTGACTTCGACGGGTGGGAATGCGGTACTCGACGCACTCGTTCGCGTCACCCAGGCGTATGAGTCGATATCTGCCCGAACCGCTTGAGCGAGCTCGCTTACTAAGGAGATGTCGTCTTCCCTCATACGGATGTGAGCTTGAGCGTCCTGGGACTGCTTTTGCCCCGTCGGAGTCATAGGGACATGAGTCTGATATACTGTGATACTCTGTGGCATTGTCCCGTTCTCTGTAGCCTCGACTCGGACGAACGTGGCCTAGTCATCGTACCGGTCTCCCGTATAGGTTGACCCCGACACCTGACAGAACGGCACATGTACCCAGTAATCAGTTATCTGACAGAACAGTACATGTTGCTCAGTAATCAGATGTCACTGTCCCTACACGTGTGAGTTCCTAGGTGTTGTCGAAGCCATTTCGGAATTGTCGAGACTATGGGGAGCGGAATCGTGTCACAGAGCAAGAAATTTTGAAAACTGTGATATTGTTGTTTTTGTTTTTTAATAAGATTGATTTTAATTTGTTTTATTTTAACGATGTACCACTGAGGGCCTTTTCCACCCGAGGTGGTACATCAATTGTTGTTCTTATCTGTGATATTTTGTCGTGCCGCTGTAGGCTTGCTGTTGTGATCCTTCAGCGGTATCGTTTTTAACTACTTATTGCGGCACTGGTCGGCCTGTGGCTCCCCAGTGACGTAATGAGATTTCGCTTTTCTTGTGATATTTCTAGTCAGTATTTTCCACTCCGAGGCCCTTTACACCTCGGAGATTCATCGTTGGATTTCAGACCTTGGTGACCTGACGCTCTGGCTAGCCCTTAGCGTACCGCCACCAAGGACTGTCCGTACGTTTTAGGCCCTGGGATGGCAGGGCTCATCGTTGAATTTTAATATGTGTATGTTGTCCATTGTCTATTGCATTTATGTGTTCCTGTCTTTATGTGTTGTTTTTATCTTTACTGAGTTTTGGCGGCGCATGCCCTTAGTAGGCGATGCCGTCGGTTGCTGCTGACCGCGCCATCCACCGGCAGCAGTACCCCAATTTTAATTAAAAAAAAAAAAAAAAAAAAAAAAAAAAAATAATAATAATAATAATAATTTTATTTGTTTTAGATCATACAGTGATCATACAAATGATTCGAGTTGATACAAATTGTACATAATTAATAGAACAGAAAAAATAATGATAGCTAACAACAATAATAATAAAATTAATAACAATTTCTTAAGTATTTAAATAATTCAAAGTTAAAGTACCCAACATAAATATATAATTATAAACCTAAATGTTTATATAAAACAAAAAAAAACAAAGATTACTTTACATCAATAAGTAAAAATAAAAAATAAAAAACAATCAAAAAATAATTAATTAAATAAATAAATAAATAACAATTATACAAAGTTCCTTAAAATGAAACGAGTCGTGTACGTGTATTTACTGTTTACTCATTTCGTATAAAAGCCCGCGTTTTTAAAGCAGCAGAAATATAGTAATATAGATTCTTTGCTTTAGTCTTGTCAATATTTAACAATAGGTATTTCAGACTTGTTAAAACCGGATTTTTGAGGTACTGGCCTAAATATCTGGAGCGAATAAATGTATAAATAGGGCAAATAAGAAAAAAATGGTTTAAATCTTCGGTGCCTCCAATGTTACAAACTGTACAAGGGCTACATAGGTCTAATTTATATGCATTACCAGTCATATAAATTCTACAAACTGACTGACTAGACATACGGATTTGGCTAATCACTCGAATATATTCTAGATTAGTATTAAGCGTTAAGTAATTTTGAGAAAGTTCTTCTGAATAAATTTCTTTGTACATCAAGCTGTAGGAAGATGCTTCAATTCGTTGCCAATCTTTCTTATGAAGTATTCCTGCATAGTCGGCCAGTATTTGTTCTTTATTTGACTTAATTAATATTAGGTCTTGTAGATTCCATAAACGTTCATAATTTACTGATATCAAAAGCTCTTTTAGCTGTGTAACCCAATTAAACTTTGTTTGATTTATAGGAGATTTTTCGTCTAAAATTTTTAATCTTTCATAGCATATTTTCGGATACCTATAATTAGGCATTTCCATAATTTTCATCCACCATGAAAGAGTCAAATTTAACACTTGAACACATAGAGGGTTAATATTGACTTCAGATCTAACCATATAATTTGGCGTTGAAGTTGGCCAGTAAAAAATAGATTTAAAGAATTTTGTTTGCACCTTTTCAATTTCCGTGAAATATCTTAAACTCCAAATTTCGCTGGCATATAATAAAGTAGCCAAGATGATTCTATTATAGAGTTGCAGTTTGCAGTCCCATGACTTGTTGTTTGTTTGGTATAAAATATGCTTAACATTATTTATAGCAGTATTAGCTTTTAAAATTGCACTTTTTGTTGCACCTAAAAATAAACCTGATGACGATATATTCACTCCTAAATATGAATAATTTTTAACAATATTAATATTGTGATTGTTATATTGAAAAGAGTCTGATGCAGGTAAACGACCACTCTGTCTAAACACAACTATTTGAGTTTTATTTATATTTACATTTAATTGATTGTCGACACAATATTTTTCAAGTATATTTAATTTCTTCTTCAAGTCTCCAGAAGAGTTGCCGAAAATGATGAGATCATCTGCATAAAAAAGAGATAAAACGTCTACAATACCATCCACATTGGCGCCCACTAAGCCAGCATTACGAAAGTATTTTTCGAAGTCACTGATGTATAAATTAAAAAGAGTAGGAGATAAAGAGTCACCTTGTAGGACACCTTGAGTAATGGGAATTGCAGTTGTTCTCTCACCTTTTTGAGTAATCACCATAGTCGCATTCTGATACATATGATTCAGTATTCGGATCATTTTTCCACTGATGCCTAATTCAAACAATTTATGCCAGAGTTTGCTGTGATTGATTGAATCAAAGGCTCTTTTAAAATCGACGAATAAACCATATAATTTACTCCCTGGTAGCCTGATATTGATTTGAACGACACAGTTTAACGTAAAGATGTTATCTAAACATGATCTTTTCTCACGAAATCCACATTGACTCTCTGGTAATAACTTGAAGCTCTCTATCCATTTGTTTAATCTGTAATTTAGCATCTGTGTAAAAATTTTAGCAAGTGTGTTCATTAATGCAATGCTACGGTAATTTTCTGGATTGGTGGGATCTCCCTTTTTATGTAGCATAAACATTTGTACCTTTGTCCATCCCTCTGGTAAGCATTCACTATTTAATATATTATTCATTAATTTCAATATATAATTCAACCAATTGTCTGGCATATTTTTAAGAAACTCATTACATATTAAGTCACTACCTGGAGTTTTGCCATTTTTCGCTTTTTTAAGAGCAAGTAATAGTTCCCATTTTTCAAAATCTTGGTCAAGATAAGGATGACATACATCAAAAAAGGTAGTATCGAAAGGAATACGTGGCGTAAAAACTTGTTTAAAGAAGTTTTCCCATTGTTTTATATTAATATTAATATTATTTTCCTTTTTTACTTTGCATTTTTTTATCGTCAGCCAAAACTCTTTTGAATCTTTAACATTACTTAGTTTTTCGTTTAGTTCATCGAAAAATTTCTTTTTACAATTTTTAAGTAACGTTTTATATTCTTTTTTTTTTACTTAGATAATGGGTTAGAAATGGTTCTTCAAAATTATTTTTCTTGCAGTTTTTAAAAACTAATTTTAGATCTTTTTTAAAAGATTTACACGAACTGTTAAACCATATTTTATCCTTGAATTTTATTGTTTCTGAGTATTGAACTTCTTTTATTAAATTAAGATCTTCTGCAATATTTATAATACATTTCACAAGATAAATGTACATCTCATCTGTATTACTGCAAATTAGCAAGCCCGCATCTTTATCAGCCATTAGTTCATTATATTTCACACTCAAAGTTGGATCCCAATTAATTTTTGTTTGCTTGTAGCTTTGTATTGCATTAGTTTGAGTTGTTTTTGATTTTAATGTCAAAATACAAGGTAAATGATCAGATGATATTATAATATCTGAGACTTCAAAGTCGATTATTTCATTTAAAGCCAATGTATTGCACCAGACTAAGTCTATTACACTTTGACCCATTGGACCAACAAAAGTAAATTGTGCAGGTAGGTCACTTACACTTCTACCGTTTACTGCATATAAACCAAAAGATTCCATCGTTTCCACTAACATTAAACCGTTCTTATTCAGGACATTATCCAAAGATTCTCTTTTTTCATTTAAGTAAGTACCTTCGAATATTTCGGCTGTTCCTTGATTCTCATTCGCTATACGACAGTTGAAATCTCCTAATATAATTAATTGATTTTCGGCATATTTATTAATAGTATTATTCAAACATTCCGAAAATAATTCAAAGACAGTTTTACAATCCAAATTTGGTTTAAAATAAACTAAACATATAATTCCACTCCAATATCCAGCTTTAATGAGAACAGTTGTCCATAAATTTGTTTCTTCTATGACATCGACGTTGTATCTATTATTTACGAGCATTATAATGCCACCGCTTGCTCTTCCTTTTGTTTTTTCTTTTGTTGCTAGAGTCTGGATTATTTTATAGTTATTTATAAAAGCAGGTGCTTTTGTTACTTTTGTGGTTACCCAAGTTTCTGTAAGGCAAATAATATCAAAGTTGGAAATAATTCGTTGTTGGTATGCAGAAAGATTATAGAAATTCTCCAAACCATGACAATTCCAAAGCAAAATTGACGTATTTTGTTCTAGTTTTTTGTATCATCAATTGATTTCCGTTGGTTTGTTACGTTTGCACGCGGGGATGATGTCAAAACATTTTTGGTTGGGTAAAAATCTTTAATTGACGCAGTGTTTGAACTAGTGCTAGTGCGATGTGAGTTACATTTTCTCTTCTTAAGGATTTTTTTTTGAGATGGTATAATAGCTTCTTTAATAGTAATATTTGCTTCGTCTGTTTCTGAGGATTCAAATTCCGTTGGAGTTTCCGTACATGCAGGATTTACCTTCGCCAGTTTCAAATCGTTTGAAAAATCACTGACCGTGTATGTTACATTATCTATTATTAACTTATCATATTTTAAAAATGCCGTTGCTCCTTTACTTTCTGCTTCAAGTTTATATTTTCTTAAAAATTTTCTTTCTTCTAGAATTTGTTTACTAAAATGTTCATTTACGTATATATTAGTGTCTTTTAAGTTGATTTTATTTTTTAGAATTTGATTTCGTTTATTCAATGAAAATAACTGTATTAACACAATTTTACCGTCCTTACTGTTACCAATTATACGAGCGTCTTCTATATCTTTTACATCACATTCCACATTCATTTTTTCTGTAATTATGTTGATGATTGTTTGCATTAATTCAACTTCAGAACATTTAATGCCATAAAATACTAGATTCTTACGACGGACGTCTCTCATTAATTGTTTTATTTCAGACTGTTGCTTGTTAATAATTTCATCTTTACGTATGTTTTGGCTTTTTAAAGTTTTAATTTCTTTACTCAGATCTATAACTAGAGTTTCTAACTTTTCGTTAACTTGTTTAACTTGTTTTAATTCAGAGTTCATTTCTTTAATATTTTCACTTAAATTTTTTATGGACATAGTCAAATTTTCAATTAATTGTACACTAATTTCCATAATTGCAGTGTTTAATAAATAAAAATTAAAAGTCCAGCAATAGTTCTATCAGCTCCGCGAATTGAACACTGACCACTTAGATGAATATGATTTAAAGTCGGACACCTTACCACTGATCTACGGCTTTATTAAGTTATCTGTCCGTAAATTCGATTAAACTGAGATGTAATTTTGTTATTATTATTGTTTGAAATTTATATTTTGTTTATATAATCACGTTAAAAATTATCTGTATTTTTTTTTTCAATTTATTTCACAATTGTATACTTTTAGTAGTTATCTATGCAATAATTATTAAATTTTCTTTTAACACTATTTTAATTAATATTTACTGTTAGTGAATATCTATTTTAAAATATATTTTAATTAATAATTAATAATAAATGAAACACTTAACAATGGAACACACCTTATCGACTTGCTTGTCAAAACTCGAACAAATTGTAAATTAAATGTAAGTTTATTTAATTGATTCAAATTTTTTATAACTCGAGTTGCAAAGTCACGGGAGTTAAATTTATTACTAGAGTTGTAGTTCTCTTAAATCAAACTTTTCTGACTCAAGTTGTGTACTATTATCTTTAAGACATGGCGATAAAAAATGTTTTTATTACAAGTAGATGATTTTTATAATTTAGATGTCGCAGTTGTAGCGTAGTCAAGGTTTGAATATGTCAAGGCTGAATTAAATTTTACAATATTTTAAAGTAACAAGAGTTAAATTTCGTTTTCATATCATGTAAACTTTACAAAATTTTCTCAAAAGACTGCCTTTATTTAATTTCAGTACGTTTAAAATTTTCTTAACTTTTTTTAATATTAATTAAAAAAATTTATAGAATTTAAAGTAAAAAAAGCATTTGGCATTAGGTTTTCCGATCTCGATTCGATTTGATCGAAAATCGATTTTTGGAGAGCCGATCTTCAATTTTTCGAATCGATTCTTTGGAGAGTAAATCGATACAGAGATCGTGAAAAATTTACGGAATCGGAGGTCGATCTTCTCGAATTTAAATTAGGATATTGTTAGTAAAAATATGATATTTTTTCAAAATTATTGTAAAATATATTTTAACTATTTATGTTGTCAAATAATTTTACCACTTTTATGATTCATTTATAGAAAATTGAGTCATATTTTGGAATTATGGGACACTTTTAGCGCAAACTGGAAACCATTTTATTCATATTAAATTCAGCAGTTCATATTCAAAGAAAATTAAAAACTGATTTGTGATGACCCAATAAGAAAATTCATTAAAACTTTTATATATTTTTTATTTTCTGCAAGTACAAAAATTGAATCGATTTTCGTCCGATCGATCTTTTGTAAGCCGATTTTCTCCTGCATCGATTTTTGGTTTGACGATTCGAATCGATCCACAAGAATGATTTTTTGGCCAGAGATCGAAAACCCTATTTGGCATTTTATAATCCATATTAAATAGCTATTTTCCATTTTCTGTTTTAAATATGTTCAGCAAAACCATTTTCCATTTTGTATAATTTTAAATGCATTTTTGAAAACCATTTTCTATTTTAAATTCAATGAACAATTTTTCCCAGCGCTGCTGGTAGTTACGTATAATCAGTGGTAGATTTACACTACGGGCAAGCGGGGCAGAGGCCCCGGGTGGCAAATTTTTAGAGGCAGTTTCCTCGCGTTAACTTTTCTATTTCTTGAATTTTTTCCACAGAAGTACTATGCTTTGGCAATTTTATATTAACTTCATACTGAACCAAAGCTTTACAGAATCCTATGAAATAAAAATTTTCGTTACTTACATTGTAAATAATTATTTTGAAATTGTGGAATTACCCTTACCTTTTAAAATAACAATGAATAGGAACATATTAGAAGTTATGTCATTTCGAAAACTTCCATGAAACTGAATTAAATATGAGAATAAAATCGTTATTCTATTTTCAATAAACACAATAATAAGTTATTAGAAATACTCCAATAAAGTACCTAAAACTGAATTACATAAATTATCGAAATATTGTAAATTAAAAAAAAAATGCTTAAAACAAGGGCAGTCTTTTTTACCATTTAACGACGTTCCGCGTTTTCTTAATTCATTTTTTTAATTAGTTACATTCCAGGTAGATAAATTTTAGTTCTAAATCACTATAAACACAAAATATTGAATAATAATTAATAAAATTTTGGTATTTAAAGAGCTGACATTTTGAATTAGTCATTTGTGTTGTAAACGGTAAAACCATCTACAGCCATCTGTGTAGCATAAATACAATTACTGTTCAGCTACACAATTATTTAACGTAAATAACGATGGCTGTTTGAATAAAGCACTCTTAAATTCCACAAAATTAACTTAAATAAATCACTTTTAAGCGCACAAGTTTGCAAAATTTAAAAAAAAAAAATTAAGATAAAAATTTTTATTTTTTAAATTTTTATTTCTGTTGCTTTATTGAATAATAATTGTTATCAAGAAACAAGTATACTACTCCATTTAAAAAAAGGTAAGTTTGTATCATAGTTCGAAAACCTCCTGATTATTGCAATTGGTTGCCCCCGTGGATATCTACAACTCTTATTTGAACAATTTTTAGATTAAATCAACGGTTTGGCTGTAATAAAAATGGCAACTCCCGAAAAACTCACACAGTATATATATATATATATATATATATATATATATATATATATATATATATATATATATATATATATATATATATATATATATATATCAGACAGTTTTTTCTACATAATAGTGTTCTACGGGTCCGAAAACGAATAGCGCCCCTACTCTCGCCTCTCGCCGTTCTTACCGTATAGGCTGCATAAATCTAATTTTTTCAGTTGAAAAATTCGACTAATTACAGAAAAAATTAAACGTAATAACTAGAAATCACAGGACACTGTCTATTGTATGTACCATCATATAATTATGTATACATACATAATGTACTAAACAAGGAAAAAGGATTATAAAATTGAAATTCGTAAAGATTGACATGCGCACAAAGACGGAATGATTGTTCCTATGCTGGTGTCTGGTGATATAAAATAAAGTTAATGTAAAACAATTAAAAATTTAAAAAAACAGGAAATGGAAATCATCTCATATTTTACAGTCATTATTAATATTCTTATTACATACTTTTGTTGTTTTTTATATAATAAATATTGTATTTTATTTTTTTAAATTTTAATTTAAACGTGATTAGAAAAGTATCAAAATAAACATACCTTTTTATAAATTACCCGTCTATTATCTACATATAATATAATACGTATATATATTTATATAAAAGCTATTACATCAAATAAGGTAAAAGGCCTAGTTTCTGACCGTTTTGTAGTGACAGCTGAGGTTATACGACAATAATAAGTTTTAACTTAAGAGACAATTAATAATTTTATTTGATCTAAATTTTATTTAGACAATTAATGAGTTTATGGTTTTCGAAATAAAGTCATGTACGTAATATAATTATTTGAATTGAATTAATAATTTAAATTAATGTTTAAAAATTGACATCCAAGGACCCAGTTTTTGACCCTCAGAATTTCTCATGTGACAGTTTCTGACAATGACAGTGGCCTAGTTTCTAACCCTTAAATTCAGTTATGATTAGCTTATGAAGTACTTACTAAGCTTAAATAAACTAAAATCATTACTTAGATTAATAAATTAAATATTTACTTATTATAAAAA
This sequence comes from Brachynemurus nebulosus, assembly GCA_035578155.1. Taxonomy (NCBI): domain Eukaryota; kingdom Metazoa; phylum Arthropoda; class Insecta; order Neuroptera; family Myrmeleontidae; genus Brachynemurus; species Brachynemurus nebulosus. The sequence goes on from JAPWDM010000017.1 coordinate 6,293,157, forward strand.
AAAAACAGTTTTTTAAAATTTAATTTATAAATAATTTTTTATTGATAAAAATGAATGTTTAATGTTATATACGTTATGAAAAATAACAAAAACTAATCGAAGATAACTATAAATAACAAAATAACTAACAAAAACTGGTTAGAATTTAATTGGGCCATACCACTTTAGAAGTGAGCCTAGTACAGTAGAATTTTGACTAAAAGAAAGAGCATAAATTCCTCTTAGTTACTTATTTACGTCGGAAGAATATGAAGAATTTCCTAGCCCGGCTCAAGAAAAGATACAACAAGAAAGCAAGAAATTGAAAGAAATAAGTAAAATAAACTAAAGTTAGACTTTTCCTAGTTTTTTGGAATAGTCACGGAATAAATAATGTGTATGAAAATAAGGGATATTTAATGCAACATGACGTCATTGGACTCACAGAAATTTGGGTAACTGAAATGAGTAATTTAGAAAATGAATTCACAGAATTTCAAGTAATATTCAGCCCCGCGGTAAAAACTAAAGAAAAAGGACGAGCATCAGGAGGCATTTGTATATTGGTAAAAAAAAATAATAAACGTAGTATTAATGTATTATATATTTCAGAAATAGGAATTGTAGCAAGTATCCAGGAAGGTAACCAAAAGTGTACAGTAGCTACTGTTTATTTACCACAATGGCGGGATTTCGAAACATGCCTAACATAAGTGAAATACAACTTATGTTTTAAACAAAAACGGACGAAATCTACATTATGGGGGGTGATTTTAACTGTCATATTGGTAACTTAAATAACTGGGATGCAGAATTGTTTGAAAGTACTAGTATTGTTTATCCAGAAAGAGTCACCCTAAATGAAAAAATTGATAAAAGAGGTAAAGAACTTGTGCAAATTCTAGAAAGTAAGGAATTTTTAGTGCTGAATGGAGGAACTAGAGGAGATATGCCTGCATGTTACACATACCTAGCAATACAGGGGAAAAATATTATAGATTTAATACTGATGGATCTAGCAAATATTCATCAAGTAAAAAAAATGTACGTAGCCCAAGAATCGTATAACTCTGACCACTTTCCATGTGTACTGATTGTTCAAAATCCCTTCATAGAACGTCAGCAAATTCACAACCACAATAGCTCCTCCAACTTGATAGTAAGTAGGGAAATATTAGAATGGAATACAAATTACTGTTCACAGTTTCAGAAGGTAATAGAGAGGGAAATAGAAAAACATGACAACGTTGAGTATCAGATACTAGAGAAAGCTATCATGACAGCTGCTGGAACAACGGGCATGGCAAGGAACATCAAATATAGGAAAAATAATAACAGTTTTTCAGTTACAGCAAACAAACCCTGGTTTGATGAAATCTGTAAAGCACATAAAATTAAAACTAAGGAGGCATTAAAAGAATGTAGAAACTGTAATTTCAAAAAGGAACAACTGGAGAAATACTTAAATGTAAAAAGAGAATATAAAGAGGTTCAAAAAACGGCGAAGGAATCATACAATGCAGTAATCAATAATAAATTAAAAAACGTTAGAAACTCCACAGAATTTTGGGAAGCAATAAATCTGTTCAAAGCAAAACGCAAATACATAAATGGAATAGGATTAGAAGAGTGGGAGAATTACTTAAGGAATAAATACTGTGTATCCTTAAAAATAGTAAAATAGTTTTTCTGTATTGTTTACATCCATATTTAGATAAATGCATAGACGCCAACGAACTGGAGAACGTCATACGACAATTAAAATGTGGTAAAACACCTGGAATTGATAATATTACAAACGAATTTTGGAAAAACATGCCTAAATCGAGTTTTAATTATCTATTAAATAAATTAAATGATATTTTTGAACGAGAAAATATTCCAGATAAATGGATGAAAACTTATTTTTGTATGATATATAAAAAAAACGCCGTGAGCAGCGGAGCCCCATCACGGAAGTCTAATCTTTCCTTTCATCTTCGGTATTGAGTGTCTACAAGCGAAATATAATTGAAAGTCCACAAGCGATTTGTAATTTTGGTGGTTTCAAAACTGATGATGAGTGTCCGGTTGATCGGGGCTTTAAAAAAAGGTTTTAAGTTTTTAAGGGCTGAATCTCAGTAAATTTCAATTTTGTGCCGATAGCAGTTAACAGGGAAAAAGCCGACACAATTCGTACGAGGGCATTTCTATCCATGCTTATCCGCCAATTGCCTATGTGTTTTATTTTTAAATATTAAAAAAGGAACTTAAATAGTAAACTGGAAGGCTTTTATGAAGATATTTTTTCTTCCAAAAAAATCCAAAATTTCTATTTAATAAATAATAAAAATCCAAAATTCCTAATTTATAAATAAACAGTGACTTTAATAACATTTTCAAATTACTTAATATGTATGTATTTCATTTGTTAAAAAATTGTATTCACTTTTTTTTAAATTTTTTAAAATTACTATTCGCCTACTTGTATTTAGAATAAAAGTAATGCATTTAAAACACATTTAACAATAGCATTCAATTCCGATGTAAAAATGGAAGAAGTGGGGGGAAAAGTAATGTGGACTCCCTAAAAGGTACTAGCTGGATATTAACTGAATACACGTACAAAATTTCAGCCCTCTAGGTTTCCTTAGAGAGTCTCTAAACGTGTTAGAAAACAAGCAAAAAAATTAAGGAAATATTGGCGTAAAAATCGTGAGGGTAAGGGTTAAAAGTTGAAACTCCCAAAAAACAGTGTCTGGCTATTAGCTTAACCTGTACACAAAATTTCAGCCCTCTAGGTTTATTTGGGGAGATTTTGACCCGAACGAAACTGTTAAAAAACAAGAAAAATCATGTTCTTTTGGGTATAAAAATGGTGGGGGTAGGGGTTAAAAGTCGAGACCCCCAAAAGGCACCTCCTTGATACTAACTCAATCCGAATACAAAATTTCAGCCCTCTAGGTTTATTCGGGTGACCTGTGCGAGTGGTACAAACTTCGAAAACGTCGAAAATGCATGAAATTGTAGCTTAAAAATGAGGGGGGGTGGGGGTAAAATATTAAAACCTCCAAAAAGCACAACCTAGGTACGAACTTTATCAACACACTAAATTTCAACCCTCTACGTTAATTCTGGGGGGCTGGGGGCCTGTTAGATCCAGCGAAAATCGTTTTTCCCCCCTCTACTCCCACCATATCATCCTAGGAAGCTGAATTTTGGATATGTTGTAGATAATTGACCGAAACATTATTTAAAACCGGTTTGGAAAAATTTTATTGCTTTTCCGCCCCCCACCACCCCCTTAAAGGTCGGGTCAGAAAAAAAATTTTCCCAAAATTTGACCCCACTTTGATAGTATGAGGTGCCTCGAAAATGAGCCCCATTTACCAAATTTCGTCTCTTAACTTCCATAGGGGGGCCCTACACAAATTAAAAGGTGGCGGGAATATATATATATATATATATATATATATATATATATATATATATATATATATATATATATATATCAGACATTTTTTTCTACATATTCGTGTTCTACGGGTCCGAAAACGGATAGCGCCCCTACTCTCGCCACTCAGCGTTCTTGTCGTATAGACTGTATAAGTCTAATTTTTCAAGGAAAAATTCGACTAAAAAGGGAGAGACAAACAATCCAGAAATTATAGAAGTATAGCAATAATGAATACAATCGCTAAAATATTTACGAAAATAATTAGTAACAGAATATTTGAATGCTGAAAGCTAAAAAATTATCCCCGAGGAACAAAATGGATTTAGGAAAAAAAGAGGCACGGTTGATAATATATTTATTTTAAACTCAATAATAAATTTGCAATTAAGACTTCCGAAACAAAAGCTCTTTGCCACGTTCGTGGATTTTAAACAAGCCTTCGATACCATAAATCATGATATACTGTGGAATAAACTGTACAGGCTAGGTGTTAGTGGAAAAATAATACGTTTAATACAAACTTTATATTACCAAACAGAAATAACTATTAGACAAAACGGAGAATATACAAACTCGGTAAGAATCAGTACAGGAATAATGCAAGGTGATAGTTTAAGCCCACTCTTATTTATTTTGTTTCTGGCGGATTTTGGAGAAATCTTAAGATGTTCGGACTGCAGAGGTATAAATGTTAACGCTTACCAAGCAGTGCAATATTTGGCATATGCGGATGATCTCATGTTATTAGCGCCTACACAGTATCACGCTCAGAAGCAACTTACAGCACTAGAAAACTATTGTAACAATAATAAATTACATGTTAATACGCAGAAAACGAAAATGATAATTTTTCACAGAGGGAGATTGCGTAAGGAAAAATATAAGTTTATATATAACAATGAAAAAATAGTAATAACTTCTGACGTAAGTTACCTTGGCATAAAATTTAATCATTCAGGTTCATGGTCGCAAACGGCACAAGATATGATAAGTCGGGCAACAAAAGCATCTGCGAAAGTGAGAGAAATATTTAAAAAATCACAAATCGATTCGTGGGAAGGTAAATTACAAATTTACGATTCAATGTTGACGTCAGTGTTGTTATATGCTGGTGAAATTTGGGCTTTTCAACACACAGATATAATAGAAAAAGCACAGGTGAGCTTTATCAAGCACCTGTACTACTGGCTAAATAATACACCAAATTATGTAGTAAGGTTAGAGACAGGAATTGTTGGCTTGGAGTTGCAGGTGTTTGGAAGAGCATACAACTGGTGGAAAAAAATTCTAAGCATGCCAGAATACCGATTATCCAAGGTATGCTTCGACAGGTTGCTAGAGCTAGACAGAAATCAACAGGCTACGAAAATGAAATACAACTTGGTTACACAATTCCGTCAATTTTTTTCTTTGCTTAACCAACAAGAAGTATGGGACGAACAAAATATTAATTTAGCTAAAGAAAAATATGGCGAGTTGAAGAATAAACTTAAAGAAAAACTAAAAATAAACGATTGGGAGAAAGCACTAAATTCTAAATACTGTATTTTGTATCAAGATATCAAAACAAGTTTGGAAACCGAGGAATATTTAAAATTCAACGTGCATATAGACAAAATCAAGGTAATTAGTCAGCTGAGGATCTCAAATATACAACAAGTGAACATTTGAAAATTAAAAATTTGAAATTAAAATTAAAAAGTGATAACATTTGTAATGCCTGTGGTGGAAATGATAGAGATACATTAGTTCACTTATTAATAGAGTGCCCTGCTTTCGATTTTTTTAGAGAACAATTCTTCACGCAAAAAAATATACAAGTAAATCTACCTGATATCCTGCAAATAAACAATAAAGCTAAGATGAATGCTGTATATCAATTCCTGGAGGCTTGCTGCAAAATTAAAACCCAATAATAAACCATTCGGAAAAATGTTTTCCTGCCTGTTGTAAATTGTACCTTAATAAAACAAAAAATTTTACTGCTGATGTGCAAAAATGTGCATTATAACCCCTAATATTGTAAAACTTTTATATAAGTATACTATATAATATATATAATATAAATTTTATGTATGTATAATTTATAATGTATAGTAATTTGTACTTAAATAATAATCTATAGAAAAATGTTATTGTATGAAACTATATATATATATATATATATATATATATATATATATATATATATATATATATATATATATATATATATATATTAATATATATATATATATATATATATATATATATATATATATATATATATATATATATATATATATTAATATATATATATGTATATATATGTGTATATATATATATGTATATATGTATATATATATATGTATATATATATCTATATTGTTACGTTCTGTAGAACGTTTTGAAAATTTTAAAAATTGTTAAGTTCCTAAATTAATTTTATTGAACTTTTTGTTGCCTCTAACTGTACCTTGACTGTACCTTTTTGTTGACACCAACTGTACTTTGTGTCAAATTTATTACAATTTTTTTTCTTGAGTTGGCATTATTCGCGCACGCATTGTGTGTATTTATTTTGGAGGCAAAACTATCTATATATACGGGTGGAAATGTGATGTCAAATTCTCTTTTATTTTTTACATTATCCGTAATCCGGTCGGACTTCTGTGAACAGGAATTTTGTAACTAAATATGTGAAAATTGGTATAAACTTTTTGGAAATGGATATTGAGTGACAAGTACCATAGTGGAAATTAGTATGTAAACTGGAAAGCACTTGTTACCTTTAAATGGACAAATTCAGGATGAAATCAACTCGCTGACGGTTTAGATTTGGAGTTTACGCCCTTTTATGTGTACTACATCATACTTGGACAATCATCACAGTTTCAACGTTCTAAAGTCCATTTTACATCATCTTCAAAGTTTAGTTAAGTAATCTTTTTGGCATGTTTTATTTCCTTTTTTTGCAAATTAATTGCATGGTGCTTTCTTTAATTAATAAATTAACTTTTTTTTGGTGAATCTAAAGTGTAAAACAGTTGACTTTTCTGCAATTTAACTTTCTTGTAATGTGTAGTTTTCATTTAACGTAAAACAGTTGAATATCTATTCGTATTGACTTTTCTGTCACTCAAACCATTGTTAAATCTTTATAATGTTCTTTCATTTAATCGAAATTAAGCCTACCTACAGGAGTTACATAACCTACCTAACCTAGTCATGAATTTTAAATTATAACGTGCATGTATATTAGTCAGTAAATATTTCTATCTTGTTAAATTTCCCTATCTTTCTTACGTTCCTTTTTTGTAGTTTATTAAAATTATTGTATTTCGTAATTTTCTCTATATTTTCCTGCGTTATGCTAATTTTCTTGTTCTTTATTTTATCTTGCTAAAATATATACTGACTAACTAACTTTTAGTATTATGTAATTTATTTCTAAACTAATTTGTTGCTATTTTATAATTACTTTGTTGCTACTTTACAATTTTCCTAAATTTTAATAATTTACATTGTAATTGTTATTTAACCAAGAAATTGTTGTTAATTATTTATTGTAACAAATACTTTTATCACTTAATAATCTAATTTTTTAGTACAAAACTTCATTTTGGGAACACCCTGAAATTGTACTAAAAATTGTACAATTGAACAATTAGACATTTAAAACAAAAAAAATATGTATGACTGAACTAGCCAAAGAAAATAAATTTTAATTCAAACTGAAAATTTCTATTTTTTAAAATTTTCCTTTTATTTTTTTTTTTCAGGCAATAAGAAACTTTCTTAATTTCAAACTTTTTCGAATTTTATTTTAAATTAACTTTGAATTCTCTAACAAATATTTTGGCGCGGCCAACATTGGGGCCCGAAAATTTTCAGATTGTTCCTAAACATTTCTATTTTCTCTTTTGTAACTTTTGTATTTTCTTGGATTTTAACATTTTTTTATTGTAGGTAGCCCAATTTTTGAAAAAGGAGTCCGATCGTGATTGCGTTGTTATATTGGATTTTAAGCCGTTTTTATTTTAATACTGTCGAAATCCGGGATATGGTTATTATGGATTTTACTGGCCAAACGGAGTTCGATGTTTTGAGTATGAATCTATTTTTTTACTTCAGCAATTTCGTAAGTGACTTTTTCTAATTACCTTTCTTTATTTATCCTATTTCCTTTTCTCGTCTGTCTGTCTGTTAATACTTTTAATATTTTGAATATTTTGAATTTTTTTTCTTTAATATGGACACACCCGTAAGCTTTGTTGGTCTTAAACGAGACGAACTCGCCTATGAGCTTTTACGTCATGGTCGTAGTGCCACTGCACTTACTGCCAGACAGATGTCTACTTTACTTACTTCAGGCTAACATTTCGTACGTTGACTCGAAGCGTGATGAGCCTAGGTATTTTTATGTTTTGTACGAGTATTGGAGGTACTTTACGAATACGTGTATTCGATTTATTTCTGTATCTGAATTTTAATTTACCCTTATTTTGTCTGTCTGTTCGTCAATATCTACTTCTGTATTTTGGCAAAACAGGGGTCTACGTACCTTACGTGATCAATCTTCCTAATTGCGTTGTATGCTTAGGGATTGGTCGTTTATGTGAACCTTGGCTGACCAGTGGGTACTTTAATACATTTCGCCTATAATGCGCGTAAGCGGATATATATCTGGGTTAAACTCAGATCCTAGGTGTAGTTCTTTTAAACTAGTTTGTAAGGATTAGTTAGTTAAGTTTTAGCATAACTTAGTTAGTTAGGAAAATTTAGTACGCGAATGCGGATATATATTTGAGTCGAACTCGAATCTAGTAAGTAAGTTTTAACGGAGTTATATCTGAAATTTCAGATTTATTTGTTATTTTATTTTTTTTTTGTCACTCGCAACTTAAGGTATCACACTGATTGCTATACCTACAATTACTTTATCTACTCACTGTTACCTCCTATCTCGCCTCTCTCACTACGTTGTTATGTTTTTCCCACGTAAATTCTGTTATTTCGTTTCCTTGCGTAAACAGGCTCTCTACATTCGGTTTAACATATATTTCGTCTGAATTTTGTTATCTGTCCGTCGTCCGTCTATATCCACATACCATGTCTCTATGTTGAAGCCGTTCGTTGAGCGCCAACAATAAAACATTAATTAGTAGTCCATATTATTTATATTACCTGTCATTTACGTTCCTTTGTTATTTTTCCTATTATCTCTTATCTTATCTTTTCACTACGTTTAATTATTCCTTTTATTGTACGTAAATACACTGTTACATTTTACAATATTTGGTGATTACCTTTTTTTTTATCTAATTTACATTCAGTCCGTCTGCCGTTATCAGTCCGTCTGTCATTTATATCTTGCCGCACTGCCTCGGCATGCAGAATTTGGCAGTTGGCCGTTCTTTACAATCGTTTTGCCATTGGAGGTAAAAACCCTCGAGAAATTGCGATTAAAATGACTCTATCAACTTGTCATTTATATTTTATATGGTGACAGCCAATTTTTGTAGTCAATAATTCTCATTTTATCTCTTCTAGTCCGTCCGTTTGCCTTTTACCTTTCATTGTAACATTTGTAGTCCGTCTGTTCGTCTAAATCACTCTATTTGTAACCTCTATTGTCACCAAAGCTAACTTACATTCAATTTATATTACTGTCCTTAATAAAATGTAATATATCTTTACCTTTAAATTGCTATCTAATTTTATTTAGTGGTCATTTGACACTTTTTCTATGTGTAATAAATGTGTATTTACGTTACTCTCTATTACATTTAAAATTTAACTACTTTTTATAAATTTACTCCTTACTTAAAATTGCATTTACCTTACGTGTCACACGACAAGAACTTTCGTATTCATACTCGAATAATTTGTTTCTATTTATTATATTTACGTTTCCGTTTCCTCAGGTTTTCCCTGAAGGTAAACGAAGGCTTTTAGTTAACATTTCGCGATGTTGCTTGGGGCACGACATGAATTTGAAATCATGTCATTTAATTTTGTATATTTATATTTTTCTCTCTGCATTACCTATATTCTCTTTACCTTATTTGTATTTTTCTTATTAAATTAGTTAAGATTTAGTTAGTTAGTATCTTCCGTTTCGTCAGGTGTCAACTTGATTGAAACGAAGGCTCTTTGATAATGTTGACTGACATTACTTGGGGCATGACATAAACAGAATTTATGTCATTTAACATTAATATTTCTCTAATTTACGTTATCTTTATTTTGCGTTTACCTTTCGTAATAGAATCATTACGTTTTCTTTACCTTTTTGTATTACCTTTATGTACTAAAATTTAATTAGGGTTAATTAGCACTAAAATTAGTTTAACATTTAGTAATTTAAAAATTTAGTTTTAGTAATAATTTAATTTAGTGTGCTACCATTTCGTCAGGCCTACGTCTGATCGAAATGAAGGCTCTGTGGCTAATTTTTCGGAATTAGTTTAACCCGATTTTATAACAGAGCAAGGCATTGTGGAAACAATGTCATTTAATTTAAAAAAAAAAAAAAATTTTGTTTGCAATTCATTAGTAATTTAAACTTAAGGTTTTTCAGGGTTTTGCTTGTGTGTTCATATTACTACAATTTTTACCTAAATAATTTCAACAGTCACTTATTAAATTGAGTTCGTTGTATTTTTTTTGTTGTTACCTACAATAGTTTTATTTTTTGTTTTCTTATATTTCTAGTCAATGGGAATTGAAAATGGCTCGTGATTATGCTAATTACAGGGGGACTCACTCAATTTTTCTCTTTTTCTTTTGTATTTCGTTCGTTGTGGGCTGACCAAACATTATGTTTATTACAGCACAACGATTTATCTTACCTTTTCTCTTCGTAGTGTAACGGTGACAACATCTATGACATATACTTTTGAATCTAGCGCGTAAAGTTTAGACGACCATCTGGTGGCAGTTAAATCAATTGCAGCGACATGAATGCTAATTAGAATGTATAGTGTCATCTAGCGGCCAATATTGGAACCGCTGATATTATAAGTACCACAGTTGCTGAAACCTGTATTACCACAAGCATTATAATTAGTTCCAAAAAAATAAAAAGAGGAATTATGAGGCTAGGTGGTGACGGAACGGGGGCAGGGAGGGAGAACGGAAAAGAGTTTGAAAAAAGGAATTCGGTTTCAAGTTACAAACGAATCAACACGCAAAAAATATATAATTACAATTTGTAATGTAATATTGAATTTAAAAAATTAGAAAACTATAAAATAAAAACTAACAAAACAATTTAATTAAAAAATGTGAAAATAAATAAAATCTATAATACTAAGCTAGTTTAAAACTAAAGAAAATATAAAAATTATTAAACTAAGTAAAGTTAATGATGGGATCCATTTTGTAAAGTACAATTATTTTGAATTAAAACTATTTTTATTAATTTTGTGAAAAGCATTATGTACTCGACAAACAATATGAAAATAAATTATCGATTTTAAATTGGTCAATGCGTATTTGTGCCATTTGACGAACTGATAAGAATCCACGATTTGGAAGAATCCAACAATTAAACACGTGTTAAAGGGACAAACAACAGAGAATTATCAGGCCAGGACAGCCGCATCCGTTGCAGTAGGTCCGGCCGACCAATATAATTTAGTATTGCGGGGACTTACATAATTTTTTTTCTATTTTCGAGTGATCTCTGGCTGACCGGCTAATCATTGTTCCATTGCCCATATACAATTTTGCAAAGCAAAGCGCTTAGGCGGATCTATATTTGAGCTAAATCTCAAATTTAATTGAAATTAATTGAATTTATATTTGTCTCAGACAAATTTAGTTAGTAAGTTAGTTTAGTTAACTATTATTGCGATTATTCGGATTTATGTCTGAACTGTCAGACTTAGGTTAAGTAAATTTTTTTTTTCATTAGTAACTTGTAAAGTACAACGAACCTCAAAAAGAAATGAATTTCGATTAAAACAACTAATTTCAATCTCAAAACCCTATTTCAAAAAACTTGCCTTTTTATCCTTTATATTCCGTTCAGTCACTACTATACATTTTGTACATACAGCACTATACGAGAATGCTGAAATTTTGGTAAGATTAATCAGTTTGGCGCCCAAATTTAGCAAACACATCTTTGCTAAAATAGAAATCACTTAACTGCTTTTAGGATATCTAATCTTACTATTAAAAAAAAATAAAAAAAAAAAAAATTTCAAAATTTTTTTTTTAACGGGTCGTTAAGAGTGTTACGTTCTGTAGAACGTTTTGAAAATTTTAAAAATTGTTAAGTTCCTAAATTAATTTTATTGAACTTTTTGTTGCCTCTAACTGTACCTTGCTATACCTTTTTGTTGACACCAACTGTACTTTGTGTCAAATTTATTACATTTTTTTTCTTGAGTTGGCATTATTCGCGCACGCATTGTGTGTATTTATTTTGGAGGCAAAACTATCTATGCGTGTGTTCCGAAATATAATCCAGTATACTGGCCAGTATGAATGACGTCATAAATCGACGCCATGCTGGTGAATCGTTCCGAAATATACTGGCCAGCCTGGTCATGCGTGTGGTAAATTTGACACTTATTACAATTAGGTGTGAATGGTGTGAATCCATAGATATGATAGATATAGAGGATATAGATATAATTATGTAATAATAAATGAATGTTGTATGTCAGTTGTATGTGTGTGATATTTTTATAATAAAAATAAAGGAATGACATTATTCTAATAACAACAATTTTATATTTTCTTTGCAAGAAAATTGTGTGTCATATATTTTTGGTAATAAAAATAAATTAAAAGAAAACTAAGAAGACAATATTCAATACCAAATAATTAGTGGCAGCGCTTAATTCTTAAGCATGAAGATGTCAGCAATTGCGACAATATGTCGTGTTGTTGTTGAAACGCAATTTGACTCATCTTATAGTGATTCGGATGATGATGATGATAATGAGATACTGCTTATTTGTTGTGGAAATAAAAGAGAAGAAATTCCGAAAGTTCATAATTATATTACCTATACTGTTCTTCGAATGTCAGATAAGACATTTAAAAGTCATTTTAGGTAGTTTGTTATTGTATTGTTAAAAATTCAAAATTCAATGTTATTTGTTTTAGAGTTGACCGAAGCACTGTAAATTATTTGATAGATTTGATGGGATTAGAATTGTCAGGAGTGCCTGGTAGCGTTGGTAGATGTCCTATTCCCATTTACACACAAATTCTTATGGGTCTTTGGATCATGGCAACACCAGATTCTTATAGGTGAATAAAAAAAAAACTTACTTTATAAAATGTACTCACAAAAATATTGATTGATTGTTCGCACTTACAGATCTGTTTGCGAGCGTTTCGATATTGGCAAGGCAACTGGTTGGAGAACGGTTTGGAGATTTATTGAAGCTTTATATAAGTATTTGCCAACATTTATTAAGTGGCCTAGTGCTCAAGAAGCTCAAATAACTTCAACCTATGTTCAAAGAAGATTTGGATTTCCAGGAGTGATAGGGGCGGTTGATGGGACTCATATAACTATTGCGGCACCTCGTGTGAATGCACACAATTATATTAATAGAAAAGGAAGGCATTCTATACAGACTCAAGTAATTATAGACTATACTGTACTGGTTCCCCATAAAAAAATAACATCTCCAAATTTTTATACAGAATAACTTATATGCGATTGACGAATTGTTCTATATTAAAATGCTGAGATGTAATTTTTTTGTAGGTTGACACATGATTACTTATGTGCATCCATTTGATCTAAAGCTTCGTCTCCATACGAAATCTTTTTTCAGGTGGTTTGTGACCATACCATGAAATTTATCCACGTTTATGCTGGCGAAGTAGGATCTGTTCACGATTCAAGAGTTTTCCGACTTTCGGGATTACAGGATCTGTGTACACCCGCTAATTTTCCAGGAGACAGTCATTTGTTAGGTGATCAAGCCTATATACTACAACCGTGTGTAATGGTGCCTTACAAAAATAATCGACATTTAGATAATGCTGAGCTTCATTATAATACAATTCATTCTTCAGCACGCACGATGGTTGAACGCTCAATTGGATTATTAAAAGGACGATTCCGCAGTCTACTGGATAAACTGCCGCTCAGACGAACCGATTTAATACCATATTATATTGTTGCATGCTGTGTTTTACATAATATTTGCATTTTACAAAATGATTTAGCTGACATTCCAATAATCATTAATAATAACGTCGAGAATCCACGCCATGTACCTCAGTTAATAAACAATGCCTTGCGGATAAGAGGTATCGCCAAGAGAGATCAAATAAAAGAGGCCATTAACGTATAATTTAAACGCCATTATATTTTCTTATTCTCGAAATTTTTAATTACATAAATAAAATAATAATACACCAATTCTTTTGTACTTTGTTGTTAAAAACAATTGTTTTAAATATTTAATAAAATAAAAATTATTTACATTTATTGAAAATCTAAGTTTATTAAAGAAAAAATCTAAGTATCGTCAAACGGGGCTATTTGAAAACGGTGGGGCTATCTGGAACAAAAAAAAAGACAAACTCTTGAAGAAGAGTTTTAAAAAAGATTTAAACTCTTAAAGAACATCCCCTATTAAAGACGTATTAACGTAATGAATCGTTCAGAAATCAAACAGATACAAGAGCTTAAATTTTTTTTTTGTTCCAAATAGCCCCACCGTTTTCAAATAGCCTCGTTTGACGGTACTATTCTTTATGTAAAAGTAATTGTAACAAATAAGTTCTTTCAGTTTATCATTTTTTTTAGTTATTTTTAATTACATATTCATTCTTTACTCGGGAAAAATGATCGGGTCTAAAGATTTGATTTTAACAAGATATGTATCTGAATCTATTAGAATCAAAAGTTTATAAAAAAAAATTCAATTCCAGTTTATAAACAAATTCTTATTATACGTAGAAGATACGTATTTTTTAAAGTTTATTGTACAAACGTAGGTTGTTAATTCCGTCAATTTACAACGTTAATTTTGATTTTAAAAAATTAACTGGTAACAAAATATAGCAACTCCGATATTTGATTTCCAAAAATTAATAAGTCGATTTAAGCCAGTTTTAAGAGAAAAACGTAATCACGTGGTATATTCAGTTTCTATTATAATTTTATAGTGAGTATAGGTATTCCATTTATTCGAACATCATTAAGAAATCAGTTAAATATATATTAAAGATATATTTTATTATAAGATTATTATTTATTACGAATTTGGATAAAAATTTAAGTAACAAAAAATCTCCAAAAAGAGTTTTTATTAAAAGTAATCGGAAGAGAACCAAAGAAAAAATTGAGAGGCAAGTTAACTTTTCACGTACTGTTCTTCAAATATAAGTAAAAAAGGTTACTGTGCCAATTAGAATTATATGACTCCACACCCTAAATAATGTGTTGATAATTTTAATATATATTTTAAAATAACATGAATAATAATTACAAAAAAAAAGTTTTTGTTAATTTAAACAACTAAAAATACACCCGTTTTATGGAATTTCTCATTTTTATTAAATTTGGAGCCAAGATTCTAAAGAGCACTAACAATCATCACGCTCAAGTTTGGCTTTCTTTGCAGCAGCAATCACAGAGAAGCTTTGGGCCATTGACTCCATGCAATCATTGAAGCGATCCAACCTGGACATTTTTTCTTTATGTTTTTGGGCATCATATTCTTGTTTAAGACGTCTGTCCACTGATAATTCCTCCAGAAGTGATTGTAAAGGTTTTATTTTCTTGGGTGGTGGTTCCGAAATCTTGACGTCTATTTAAACAAAAAGATGATATAAATTGACGTACAACTTACAGTGTACCAAACAAAATTACCTAGGTTCATTGGAATACCACTTCCGGCAACAGACAACGGCTTTACCCAATTTTCTTTATGAAACAGGTTATGCAAAACCTATAAAAAAACAACGTAAAATTGTACAATCGAATAAATGAAGTAAGCGAAGAAACCGTGTTTCAATCACTTACCTCGAAATAAGGCCAAGTGATTGATGTTTCACCGGATTTATTTTTTAAATCTAGTTTTTCACGGTAAATTCGTTTCAGACTATCTATTTTCGACGAACATTTCGAAAAAGGCACCGTTTTACCTTTTTTTTCGAATAAAATACTATTGAAATTAGAGACACATCTATGTAGAGCAGCTGAAATATCTTGTTTTTTTACTCATAAATGAACTCCTTCCTTTTCGTAACAATCAATCAAAAGAAATGTCTCGTCTTCTTTCCAACTATGTACACTAGCTGAAATTCGTACAATTAAGTTATAAAATACTCATACATTAGAAAAGATTAAACTGAAAATTATGACTGAATGATAATTATACTATGGGCATTAATTTTTCATTAAAAACAATAATTTACTTACAATCTACATGATATTCATGGTCGGCTGGTCTGTTTTTGTTGCACGATACATCAAGAGGTTTGTCCTCAGCAACATCTAAAGTTTCATCCGTTTCATCTCTAAAAAGTTGCTCATTTTGGTGGTTGGCTGGTATATTTTCATCATTGCACTTATCTTGAAGTTGTATGTCTTCAATTCTAATAGGACGACCTGTTTATAATAACAATAATAAGTACCTAATCAATAAATTTATGATTAATGCAATATGTACATATTTTCTGAGAATCTACCTGCTTCTAAGTGTTTCACCAGCAAAATTCCGCCGTAATCTGGGTCTGTAAAATATTAAAATTAAAAGCATGGTATTTTAGGTTAGTCAATAAAGTACAAGAAAAAATATACCTATCCTTGCTCTTTTATATTCCTCTAGAGATACAGTTAGCGTATAAGACTTATTATTTCCTTCATCCACCAAAATTAATTCCTTACTTTCTCGAAACGACATTATTATTTTAAATAATAAAGAATTTTTGAAAGTCTAATAATACACGAATATTACACACACGCCCGTTTAACATCTGACACTTCGACTTCTCTCACCAGTACAATATGGTAGTATACCTGAAATTTTATATTTAGACAATTACGTCACAAATTAGTTCAACCCTTCAAAATGACGTCACATAGATTTTAAACCAATAACTGAATACAAAAATTTTAATACTCCTTAAAAATACTCCTTCTCGATTTAACATTACGAGTTAGAAAGAGATAATTAATAATATAATCCAACCTAATTAAACAAAAACAACTGAAATATTAATGATAATAATATAAAGAGGCGACTTACGTCGTTACCTATTTGTAACCACACTCTAGAACAAGACGTAATTATAATGAATTGTCTGTCAAATGTTAATCTTAATAAGATTTTCAAATTTGTTTAATTTGTACAGTAAGGCTCAACGTAATGGCAAACTAGTAATTAGATTTTACCGTGCAAATGGTTTAAATAGTTATAAATTATAGCTATTTAATGACAAACAAATCAACCAAACTTTTCTTATACCATACTAATCTTATACCTAAACTTTTTCTATCAATAACAACTCACTCATATTTTATTTTAAAAATGCCAGTTTTTTTAGCTTATCGTACTTTTTAACTTGACCTAGTAGTGTACTTTTAAACAGTTTTAGAAATCAGTTTACTTATTGTAATTCAAATGTTTGATGAATTTCTACAAGGAAAATTCAGCTACTACACCATACCTCACCAGGTCACCATAAAAAACGCTTTTTATATTCTTCAGCCGCCATATTGAAATCACTGTTGTGTAAGGACAATTTTGCCACGCATATTTGAAAAATAGATTCCATAACCTTTAATTTGAGATATTGCAGATCTCTTTTAAGCAACACCAATTTTTGACAGCAGGGTGTCCCGTTCAGAAAGAATGTCCTATATATATATGTATATATATATATATATATATATATATACATATATATATATATATACATACATATATATATATGTATATATATATATATATATATATATATATATATATATATATATATATATATATATATATATATATATATTGGACGCAAAAACCGGGGGGAGGGGCAAGGCGTCCCGACAAAATTACGTAAATTTTCCTTCCATATATTTTATTCATATTAAACTGTTTACTGGTATTTTTTTTTGAAAATCGAATTTTCGGAGACGACATTTTACGATAATATTTTACAATGTTATCGGAGAATTGCGTTATCAAAAAGTTGGGTTGTTTTAATTTTTAGTTGGACCTCTCGGTAGATTTGTAGTTGTTCGTATTGTTATATATATATATATATATATATATATATATATATATATATATATATATATATATATATATATATATGCATATATATATATATATATATATATATATATATATATATATATATATATTTTGGCGAATCGGTATCATTTTCGGATTATGGCAACTTCCAAATAAAATTCTATCATAGTCCCAAGCTCAAGCATGACAGTGACAGTAACAGCTGAATTTTCTTTTCAGTCGGAAATTCATTCAAACAATTGAAGATAGGAAGCAATGAAATAAAAATTTGAAATATATTTAGAAATACACTACCAGCTCAAGTGAGAAAGTACAATAAGCTAAAAAAATAAATATTTTTAAAATCAATCAAAGGGTCTCGCCGGGTAAGTATTATGTGATTTCGGCCCAGCGGCTTTTTAGGCTATTCTTTTTCACGAATGTTGCTCATGGTGAGTAATGTTCGAAAATATAGGTATTAGACCTGTACCCCCTGTATTGTCAGAGATATGGGGGTAACAACCCTTAAATTTAAAATTGTTTTTCCTCAAAACTATTGAAGATAATTAGATGAAATTAATAAAGAATATTGACATAAAGTAGCTTTATATTATATAATTTTTTTACATTCGTATGACGTTATTTACTAGATTAAAATAATAATTGAATTTTTGAGGATGCATGTTTTACATCAACTCCTTGAGTGACACCTACCAAAAAAATATATGTTATTTGGCTCTAATATGGTTATCGTGTGTAGAAATTTCAGCAAGGTCAGATTGGTGGAAGGTGTATTAAAAAAATATAAATTTAGGTTAAGTAACAATAAGACACCCCCTCGAAAAAAATTAGGGTTGTGATTTGGGTGAGTGACTATGGTATTTCTTTGCATTTTTCGACTCTGAGTGCGAATCTGGGATCAAGAAAATTCTTATACCCCTAAAATTTTTGTATAGAGCCACAAATATCCCTTAAGTAGGTGTAAAGTTATGAATATCAATATGATTATTACAGATAGGAATATAAATAGGCATTTTACAATGCTCGTGCCCTTATATTATTGCCAAGGGCTCCACCAAGGTGATTTTAATGGATAGTATCATCATTCTAGAATTTGGATTGACCCATGTCTTTAAACTTTAAATAATTTATTTTGCTATCTTCTAGTAAAAATACTCATTCAAAAAATTCATCATTAAAAAGCATTACTAAAGTTAAAGGCACTATATTGATTGGTGAGCCGGATTAAAAACAACAGGTGGGTCAGGTCTGGCCCAGCGACCGTAGTTTTCTGACGTCTGATTTAGAAGATTAATGGAAAAATTAATTTATTTTGTTATTAGACCTTGTACTAACGAAAACTGAAAGCGATTCAAAAAAATCATTTTGATAAATAAAAGTTAATTGACCTTAATTTTTAAGGTATACAAAGTTTAATTACCATATTTGATAAAGATAATATTGTTAGTAACCCTTCCTTCATCACTGGAAAGCTTTGATATTAAAAGTCCACAAAATCAAATACGGCAGTTCATATTACTTATTGTAATAGACCGTGGTTTTGGAAAAGAGACATCAACGCCGATTTACATATGAATTTTATAATACGGGAAAGGTTAAACTTATCATTAAACGGATGCGTATGAAATAATAAGGCCCTTAAAACCCCCAGAAAATTAAATTTATTTCCAAAAACTTTTAAAGAACAATTAATAAATTCCAAGTACATGTCTTTGTTTCTTACAAAATGCAGTGCATTACAAATCTATAAATACATATAATAAAACTGTAAATGGACCCAGGGCCGTGGAGAAAAATTGTGGGCCCCGGGAATAAACTAAAATCTTTTAAAAAATTCCTCCCAAGAAAATAAGCTATGAACAAAAAAACCTTTTTTCCTTGGCCCTCTATCGACAGTTACGGGCCCCCTCCTCAAGCCCGGGCCTCAGGGCTAGAACCCCAGTTACCCCCCACCCCCACGTCGGGCCTGAATGGACCGTGTCTGTATGTACATGGAATATTTTTGGAAAATTGTCTGATATTATAGACAGTTATTAATTTAGATACCAAAACAGCGATATTTAAATTTTGACCTGTCCGTCTGTCTGTGCACGCATCATGCAAAAACTACTAGGAGGATTTTGATGAAATTTGATTGATTTAAAAAATATTTATTTTTTTAGCTTATTGTACTTTCTCACTTGGGCTGGTAGTGTATTTCTAAATACATTTCAAATTTTTATTTCATTACTTCCTATCTTCAATTGTTTGAATAAATTTCCGACTGAAAAGAAAATTCAGCTACTACTGTCACTGTCATGGTAAGACTTGAGCTTGGGACTATGATAGAATTTTATTTGGAGGTTGCCACAATTCGAAAATGATGCCGATTCGGCAAAATTTATATATATATATATATATATATATATATATATATATATATATATATATATATATATATATATATATATATATATATATAAATATATATATATACATACATATATATATATATATATATATATATATATATATAGCATATTTACTCATATGACAAAATTTAAACCGAATGGATTCCCATAATTTCCCACAAATTTGAACTTTTTTGTTTATAATATTAATATTTGGATCTTCTACTTCCTATATAAGCTAAAAATTTCATTAATAGTTTTTAAGAAAAAATTCTCTAAGAAAAATGTTATGCATGCAATTTGTATCAACATGTCCAACGCCACATTCGTATTCGAACACCTTACAATTTGATATATATTTTTATGTTTCAAAAATGAATTACTTTATTTTCAAATTTAGAAGTATATTTACGTAGGTAAGTACCTATATTTTAAATAAACATAAAATTTAATAATCCCTAAGGTCAAGTTTTTCATTTATTTACTGGAAAATTAACGGAATTTCAATAGAGTCCAAGAAATCGGTTATTGATCTATGTTACCAAAATAAATTCTACGGAAAGGGTTTAAATTGTAAGTAGGCGACTATTTAACACTTAATACGTCATAAAGGACCACAAACAGGATAATAAATTAGCAAATAACTCTTGAAATATGGATAAAAAATACTACATCTTGTTCTAAATTGTCATTTTTGAATGAATAAATTAACAAAATTCCACCAAAAAGCCCGAAAATGGCCAGAATAAGGTGAAATGGTTGCACAGCAAAGAATTTTCGCACTGAAAGAACTTCTCGCGTTTTATTATATATATATATATATATATATATATATATATATATATATATATATATATATATATATATATATATATATATACAACAACTACAAACCTACCGAGAGGTCCATAACGCAATTCTCCGATAACATTGTAAAATATTATCGTAAAATGTCGTCTCCGAAAATTCGATTTTCAAATAAAAAATACCAGTAAACAGTTTATAATGAATAAAATAAATGGAAGGAAACTTTACGTAATATTCGGGGAGTCGGGACCCCTTGGCCCAACCCCCCCCCGGTTTTTCCGTCCCAATATATATATATATATATATATATATATATATATATATATATATATATATATATATATATATATATATATATATATATATATATATATATATATAGGACATTCTTTCTGAACGGGACACCCTGCTGTCAAAAATTGGTGTTGCTTAAAACAGATCCGCAATATCTAAAATTAAAGGTTATGGACTCTATTTTTCAAATATGCGTGGTAAAATTGTCCTTACACAACAGTGATTTCAATATGGCGGCTGGAGAATATAAAAAGTGTTTTTTATGGTGACCTGATGAGATATGGTGTAGTAGCTGAATTTTCCTTACAGAAATTCATCAAACATTTGAACTGCAATAAGTAATCTGATTTCTAAAACTGTTTAAAAGTACACTACTAGGTCAAGTTAAAAAGTACGATAAGCTAAAAAAATAGGCATTTTTAAAATAAAATATGAGTGAGTTGTTATTGATAGAAAAAGTTTAGGTATAAGATTGGAAAGTTTGGTTGATTTGTTTGTCATTAAATGGCTATAATTTACAATTATTTAAACCATTTGTACGGTAAAATCTAATTACTAGTTTACCATTACGTTGAGCCTTACTGTACAAATTAAACAAATTTGAAAATCTTATTAAGAGTAACATTTGACAGACAACTCATTATAATTACGTCTTGTTCTAGAGTGTGGTTACAAATAGGTAACGACGTAAGTCGCCTCTTTATATTATTATCATTAATATTTCAGTTGTTTTTGTTTAATTAGGTTGGATTATATTATTATATTATCTTTTTCTAACTCGTAATGTTAAATCGAGAAGGAGTATTTTTAAGGAGTATTAAAAATTTTGTATTTAGTTATTGGTTTAAAATCTATATGACGTCATTTTGAAGGGTAGAACTAATTTGTGACGTAATTGTCTAAATATAATACTTCGGGTATACACCAGTACAATATGGCGTCGAAGTCATGACGTCATTAACACTGGCCAGCATACTGGATTATATTTCGGAACAAGCCCTATATATACGGGTGGAAATGTGATGTCAAATTCTCTTTTATTTTTTACATTATCCGTAATCCGGTCGGACTTCTGTGAACAGGAATTTTGTAACTAAATATGTGAAAATTGGTATAAACTTTTTGGAAATGGATATTGAGTGACAAGTACCATAGTGGAAATTAGTATGTAAACTGAAAGCACTTGTTACCTTTAAATGGACAAATTCAGGATGAAATCAACTCGCTGACGGTTTAGATTTGGAGTTTACGCCCTTTTATGTGTACTACATCATACTTGGACAATCATCACAGTTTCAACGTTCTAAAGTCCATTTTACATCATCTTCAAAGTTTAGTTAAGTAATCTTTTTGGCATGTTTTATTTCCTTTTTTTTGCAAATTAATTGCATGGTGCTTTCTTTAATTAATAAATTAACTTTTGTTTGGTGAATCTAAAGTGTAAAACAGTTGACTTTTCTGCAATTTAACTTTCTTGTAATGTGTAGTTTTCATTTAACGTAAAACAGTTGAATATCTATTCGTATTGACTTTTCTGTCACTCAAACCATTGTTAAATCTTTATAATGTTCTTTCATTTAATCGAAATTAAGCCTACCTACAGGAGTTACATAACCTACCTAACCTAGTCATGAATTTTAAATTATAACGTGCATGTATATTAGTCAGTAAATATTTCTATCTTGTTAAATTTCCCTATCTTTCTTACGTTCCTTTTTTGTAGTTTATTAAAATTATTGTATTTCGTAATTTTCTCTATATTTTCCTGCGTTATGCTAATTTTCTTGTTCTTTATTTTATCTTGCTAAAATATATACTGACTAACTAACTTTTAGTATTATGTAATTTATTTCTAAACTAATTTGTTGCTATTTTATAATTACTTTGTTGCTACTTTACAATTTTCCTAAATTTTAATAATTTACATTGTAATTGTTATTTAACCAAGAAATTGTTGTTAATTATTTATTGTAACAAATACTTTTATCACTTAATAATCTAATTTTTTAGTACAAAACTTCATTTTGGGAACACCCTGAAATTGTACTAAAAATTGTACAATTGAACAATTAAACATTTAAAAAAAAAATATGTATGACTGAACTAGCCAAAGAAAATAAATTTTAATTCAAACTGAAAATTTCTATTATTTAAAATTTTCCTTTTATTTTTTTTTCAGGCAATAAGAAACTTTCTTAATTTCAAACTTTTTCGAATTTTATTTTAAATTAACTTTATACATATATATATATATATATATATATATATATATATATATATATATATATATATATATATATATACATATATATATATATATATATATATATATATATATATATATATATATATATATATATCTATTTTCAGATAGAATTGATCATGAGCTTTCGTTAAATGATTAAATAATTTTTATAGTCGAAACAAATCGATCTTCTATTCTTTTCTAAAAATAAACTGTAAATTTAAAATTTACGTAAATGCAACAATAAAAGAGATAATGCCAAGAAAACGGAAATTATTTAAATTCAAAGTTACGAAGCATGGTTAAATTTAGCTGAAATAGACCGTATGTATATATGTGTGTATGTATATGTGTATGTGTAGCACATTATACACTACCAATCAATTTGTATAAAATTGTATGATTAAATCAAAACAATAAATAAACTAACTTACTAGTTACAATTTATCTCTTTTTATTGAATATAAAAGATATATAATTATCTCTCTTTCATTTATTTGTCCGTGTTGCCTTGGTATAACTTTTAAAATATTTGTAATCCCCTTACCTCAGAATTCCCCTTAAAAAACTTTCTTTTAGTTAAAATACTACTGTAATTGACCTTCATATTTTAATAATAAAAATCATTCTAAGGTATTTTATAAATATTTTAAAATAAATTTTAAACAAATATTAACTTGCTAATATATTTTTAATTAAGTTTTCATACTTACATGATGAATATTGCACAGAGCAAAATGAGTACTTTGTAACATAAACTGTTAAGAAACAATTAAAAAATAGTTTTTACACACATTTTAAACTTAAAAATTTTTTTTATTTAGTTAATATATTCTAAAATTTTTAAATTGCTGTTCACTAGGCACAGAATAGAATAATTTAAATTAAGAATTTATTTTTTTTCTTATTTAAAATATAGTTTTTTTATTAATTTATAAAAAAGTTGAAAAGGTCAGAAACTGGGCCAAGGTCAATTACCGGGTCTTTTACCTTAGGTACATATAAAATATTCATTCCATTTGTCATAAAAATAATAAGAATAAAATGAAAATAGTTTCTTTTCTTATAAATATAAGTTAATGAATTTCAAAACTACTAAAGTGGCAATACTATTCAATATCTACTTAATAAATTTTTAACACTTACTGACTGACAGACAACGCACAACCTAAACTGTTGGGTTTAGAAGGACAAAATTTAGCACAGGAGATATGAAAATTGGAGTTTAGGCTTCTATTTATAAATAAAAGTCAAGTGTGTAAACGTTTTTGGAAATTTATTCTCTAAGGGATTAAAACAGGAAATGAAAGTTAGTATGGGAAGTCCGTTATTTTTGAAGTTAGAAACGCGAATATTGATTTAGGCTTTTGCAAAACATTAAAAGTGAGCAGAAAGTGTGTACCTAATAAAAAGATATTGTCGATGGGAAATCCCATCGGGTATACAGCTAGGTTACATTATAATATTTTATAATATAAATTTATAATATACTTGATAACAATATAATAACTAATCGATTTAAATTTTTTAAATAAATTTGCCCAATTTACAAACCAAAAAATACACTGAATATATTATATACGCCCCTTATTGTTATTATTAACTCATATGGATTGAAATACTCAAATAAAAATTTATCCCAAATAGGTATGACGGATTTTCTTTCAATAATCACATTGTACGTTACCAAGTATTTTATAAAATCATTGTAGGTAAAATGAATTATTCTATTCGTAAAAATTTCTTACCAGTTCAATTAAAACATAAGCACTCAAAATTTTAATTTGTAAAATCAAAATACACTAAATGATGTAATAAACCATTCACACTAAAAGATTATCATAAGCTGTTGTCACAAACTGTTGATTAATTTTGTTACTTATTTGTTTTTTAAGCGTTTTACTTAATTTTATTGTAAATATTTACCACGCCGACTTACACTAACATAAAAATAAAACATTTCAAATACATATAACAATACCCTTAACTTTTAGTGTAAAAATACTAAAAGTGGTAGAAAAGGTAATGTGGAATCCCTAAAGGGCACACGTTCGATATTAAATGAATACAGATACAAAATTTCAGACTTCTAGGTTTACTCAGAGAGTCTCTAGGTGTGTTAGAAAATAAGCAAAAAAATCAAGGAAAAATTGGCGTAAAAATCGTGGGATTAAGGGTTAAACCTCCAAAAAGCAATGGCTGACTATTAGCTTAACCTGTACACAAAATTTCAGCCCTCTGGGTTTATTTGGGAAGATTTTGACCCGAACGAAAGTGTTAAATAAAAAACAAGAAAAATCATGTTCTTTTTGGTATAAAAATGATGGGGGTAAGGGTTAAAAGTCGAGACCCCAAAAGCACCCCCTTGATACTAATTCAATCCGAATACAAAATTTCAGCCCTCTAGGTTTATTTGGGTGACCTGTGCGAGTGGTACAAATTTCGAAAACGTCGAAAAAGCATGAAATTTTAGCTTAAAAATGAGGGGGTGGGGATAAAATATTAATACCTCCAAAAAGCACTACCTAGGTAGAACTCTATCAACACACCAAATTTCAACCCTCTACGTTAATTCTGGGGGGCTGGGGGCGTGTTAAATCCAGCCAAAATTGTTCTTTCCCTCTCTACTCCCTCCAAATCATCCTAGGAAGCTGAATTTTGGATATGTTGTAGATAATCGACCGAAACATTATTTACAACCGGTTTGAAAAAGTTTTATTGTTTTGCCGCCGCCCCCCCCCACGACCACCACCTCCCTAAAGGTTGGGTCCGATCCAAAACTTGACCCCAGTTTGATAGTATGAGGTGCCTCGAAAATAAGCCCCACTTACCAAATTTCAGCTCTTAACTTCCATAGGGGAACCCTACACATATTAAAAGGTGGTGGGAAAATATATATATATATATATATATATATATATATATATATATATATATATATATATATATATATATATATAGCCGCTAGTCTCGCGTCTCGCCGTTCTTATCGTATGGGCTGTATAAGTCTAATTTTTCGGAGAAAATTCGACTAAAAAGTGTACTAACTGTAATAAATATCATAATTTAACTCATGTGTATCCAGTCTCATAAGAATATTGTAGTTTTTTCACTTTTACCATGGGAAATAAATTAGGACAAATTTTTACAACGAAAAAAACAGTACAAAACATTTACTGTAGGTAAACACGATAAAAACGAAACAAAAATTCCTATTGGTAAACTTAACTGATTTCAGAAACATAGTAATAATGTATTAATAATAATAATATTAATTATACTATTTTATTCGTTAAATTATGTATCTTATCGTATTATATTTTTTCTGAACAAATTT
The DNA here is from genome assembly GCA_035578155.1 of Brachynemurus nebulosus. NCBI lineage: Eukaryota > Metazoa > Arthropoda > Insecta > Neuroptera > Myrmeleontidae > Brachynemurus > Brachynemurus nebulosus. Next base: position 6,319,867 of record JAPWDM010000017.1, read on the forward strand.
GTGTTTCCTACAACTCAAATTTCTTGCCTTAAAAGCAATTTTACTCGAAGAACAGTCAACCCAAAAACGCTTCAGCTTCGCTGTGGCGTTTTTGTCAATTAACAGTTCTTCTCGTTAAATTGCTAGACAACAAATTTTCGTTAGACAAACCCTAATTTATTCGAAAAAAAAATATAAACCTCTCGTGTAATAATAAGTGATAAATATTGTAATTTAAAAAATATTATTAAAGTCAGTTTTTATTTATAAAACATAAATTTTGGATTTTTTGAAAAGAAAAAATATCTTTATACAGGCCTTCCAGTTTACTATTTAAGGTCCTTTTTTATTTAGTATTTAAAAATAAAACCCAAAGGCTATTGGCCGATAAGCATGGGTAGGAATGCCCTCGTACGAATTGTGTTGGCTTTTTTCCTGCTAACTGCTATCGACATAAAATCGAAATTTACTGAAAATCAGCCCTTAAAAACTTAACTTTTTTTTAAAGCCGCAATCAGCCGGAGACTTATCATCGGTTTTGAAAACACCAAAATGACTATCCGCCAGTACTCTTTCAACCACATTTAGATATCGTGAAAATACCGAAGATGTAGCGAAAAATTTGACTTCCGTGATGAGGCCCCGCTGCTCACGGCGTTTTTTTTCTTTATTACCCACAAACTGTTTTCGAGTACATGCAGTTTAAACTAATCAAATTAAATAAAAATAATTGAAGTCTATATACATATATAGGTTACGCACGCACAAAATATTATCGATAATAATCTGTGATTCACAATAGGGCTTTTTCATTTAAAAGCAGCCAATATGGAAAAGTCAAGGTTTCAGATTTGTTTCATATTCACGTTATTTTATCTATCAAGAGCTCTGAGTCAGAATATGACACCAGTTGCCCCAAATTAGCATTCGCTCTCGAGATATTTAGGTCCTTTTTGAAAAAATTGTTATAACTTTTTTGAAAAAATTGTTATAACTTGAAAACGGCTAGCTCAAATTTCATGAACATTGGTACGCAAAATGGAGAAATGTCGTAGTATAGGTTGAAATAGAAAAAACTTTGTTTTATTGTATAGTTTCACCCTCCCAACCCCTCAAAATAGTCCAACTTTGGACAGCCCTGGACCAAAAGTGCCTTAACGTATTTAAGTGATGTTGATCTCATTTTATGCAAAAATCTATGCTCTTTCCATATATGAAGAGAAACGGGTGGCCTTTTGATGGTATCATTGTGAAAATCAAGAAAAACTGACAGTCTGTGTTAACAGAGTACTATATAATATAATAAATAATAAATACACTTACTAGAGAAATATACCAAAAAAAAAACTGATTTAGTTTCATTAATGTTTGAATATGTTAACCTTGGTGACAACTTAAATAACAGTTATTGTTTTTATTTGTCGGGAAATTGTTCCAAAGGGTTTAATCACCCCTTAAAAAATTAAAGTAATAATAAAATTTCTCAAATTTCCTTTTAAATTAAAAAAAAATTTACACTGGCTCTATGTTAATTTTAAGAAATTGCCAATCTTGGTATTGCGTCAACAGTGGTAGCAGGAGGTTAAATTTTAAGAGTAACAGTTAAACAGGGTCAATCCAAAAGGAATCACCCAGCTATATTATTCAACATTTTTGATTTTCCTTTTTTTAGACTTAAACTTCCTATTAGTTGCCATTTTGAGTTTAATTTGGGAGCGTTTAGGACTGAAAACAAGTATTGCGTAGGTGTATATATGTGGTGACACGCAATGATTAAAAAGTTACATAACATCAAACTTTCCATTCACCCTCTAATCATCAAGACTTCTGGCGCCTTCATTAGCGATAATTTGGAAACAAAAGAAATCCAAAGGACAAAATTTTTTTGTAGAAAGCTAATTAATTTTAATATAAATAGAGTACACCAAAATCATTGTAAGACTAATTAAAATAACGTCGTAATGTTAATTTTGTAATTGACCATTTTTATTATTAATAAATCTATTGTTGAAAATTATTCAAATCTTTTTATTTTCAGATTGAAAAACTTTAACTCAGTGAAAAAGCAAGTAAAGTCGTGTTTATTAATTTGACGTAAACAAATTAAATCAAAGTACGTGTTTCTTAATTCGACGTAAACCAAATTAAATGGCGATCCTCATTGAGAGTTTGTTCTCAAAATTATCAAACAACACATTAATCATATTTGGAGTCATCATCGGAGCCAAGTCGCGACGAATTCAATCAACATTACTTCGGTGGCACGACACAAGTACTATTAAAAATTGGCGATCCTGCTAGGATAAATCAAGCTCAACGCAGCATTGGACCATCACTTTACTTGGAAATTGGTAATTGGTTGGACAAGCAGATTAGAAGCAGCCCGTAACCAAACCATAAAGGACTTCAGAGAATAAAAGAAAAAAGAGGAGCATCAAAACCGTAAGACTTTCAATTTTGTATGTTTTGTTTGACTTTTCCATTATTGATTCCTCAACTAAGAATAATTTTTCAACAAACCCAAAACCCAGAACCCATCCATCAACATCTTCACTTGACAATTTGGTATCTTATTTTTCTCAATTAAAAATACGCACAATGCCTAATTCAGCCGAACCACATTCAAGTGAAAACGGTCAAGCTTCTAGCTCTAGTGATATTGATTTTTCTAAATTTACACCCGAACAATTAGTACAAATTAAAGAATATGCGAAAACATTAGATAATAATGACGTGTTTAGTGAAAATGAATACCACGAATATAAGAATATAAATTTTCAGGATTGGATAGGTAAATTTGAAAATACACCAACTGGTGCACTAGACTTTTTGAGGCGCGTTCATAACACGATTAATTATGCCCCAAATAGAGAAACTGAAATTATTCGCTATACTGCAAATCAGTTACCGTACGACTTGGGTATGCAATTAATTTCAAAGGACCTAACGTACGAATCACTTCGCGAGATAATGCATACTTTCCATAGTCCAAGGCGGACCACAGTTCATATCGAGAATGAATTGGCAACTATGTCTCAGAGACATAACGAAGATATAATTTCCTTTTACAATCGCGTAAACAAATTAAAAATGGAAAGGCTATCTAATTTAAGATACGAACAAACAAAAATTCAATACAATTTACTAGCCCCAGTAATTGAAGAATCTTTCTGTAATCGATTCATTACTGGTTGTGTTCCACAAATCTCGCAAAGGTTACGCTTAATCAACCCGAGATTAAGAACTCTTAACGATGCTCTTAAAGAAGCACTCGAAGAGGAAAGTTTTATGCGGACACAACAAGCTGGTAAAAATTTAAATCTTTCAGACCATCCTTCTAAATTTTGCAAAATATGCAATACAAAATCTCATAATACGCGAGATTGTAGAATTTATTAGAAATCATTCAAATAATAATTATCAAAATAGCAGTAATCAAAATAATAATTATCAAAGTAATTCAAATATAAAAATATGTAATTACTGTAAATTTCGTGGGCACATCGAATTCGAGTGCCGAAAAAAGAAATATAGTCAATCTTTCCAGAATAATAGCCCTCCTCAATATAAGAATGCTCAAAATAACGAACATTTAAACTTCAAAGCAACGACTGTTGCGGGAGTCGAACAGTCGATCCAACCCCAAGACTCTCAATCGACATACCAAACACAGGACACATCCATAGAGTATCTGTTAACACAGTCAATACAAAAAAATTAACTTTTGATTGTCCTGACGTCCAAGATAAAAGACAAACTCTATTAATTGATACAGGTGCAAGTATTTCCCTTGTCCATAATAATAAACTTTTAAATAAACAAATAAACCCTAATAATAAAGTAGTAATACGTGGACTAGAAACAGATTACAAAAAAACATTAGGTTCTGTCCATTTAAATACACAAATGCCAGATGGAAATAAATTCCTATTTGAATTTCAAGTAATTGACACAAAAATTATGAATACCCCCCATGATGGCGTGTTACGAATCGATTTTTTGACATATTACGATGCTACTATCAAAACTAATCCACCTACTATTTCTTTTAATGTAAAAAATATTCAAAATAATTTAACAGATAATGATGTTTCAAGAAACATACGTCTCGACCATATTAATGATAATAATATTAAAAAGAATTTTTAAAATTCTGTATACAAAATTACGATTTATTTCATACAAAAGATAAACCATTAACACATACTAATACATTATACTATGAAATAAAATTAACAGACCCAACACCAGTTCATGTAAAGAATTATCGTTTTCCGGAGATACATGAAATGGAAGTTAGGAAACAAACGCAAGAAATGTTAAAAAACGGTATTATAACCGAAAGTAGTTCTCCTTACAGTGCACCTATTTGGGCCGTCCCCAAAAAGGTAGATGCAAGTGGGGAACAAAAATGGCGAATAGTTACTGGCTATAGACGCCTAAACAATATAACAATCGAAGATAAATATCCCTTGCCGAATATTGAAGACATATTGTCACATTTGGGTAAGGCAAAGTATTTTAGCACGCTCGATTTAGCTTCTAGATTTCACCAGATACTAATCCATCCAGACGACCGTGCTAAGACTGCATTTACTATTCCTGGGGGACATCTCGAGTATATTCGAATGCCCTTCGGACTCCGAAATGCTCCGGCCACGTTCCAACGGCTGATGAACATCGTACTAAAAGATATTCTCTATAAAGATTGCTTTGTTTATCTAGATGACATTGTTGTGTTCGGTTCATCAATCGACGAACACAACAGTCGCTTACAAAGGGTTTTTAACGCTTTGAGGGAACATAATTTAAAACTCCAAGTCGATAAGTGCGAATTCTTGCATGACCAAATTGAATACTTAGGCCACATAATATCCTCGAAAGGTTTACAGCCGAATACAAAGAAGATTCAAACAATTCAGAATTTGAAGGTCCCCAAGACAACAAAAGATATTCAGTCATTTTTAGGTTAAGTAGGATATTATAGAAAATTTATTCCCAATTTTTCTGCTAAAGCTAAACCTCTAACGACATTGCTTAAGAAGGAAAAAATAAATTCATTTGGACTGACGAATATCAAAACGCATTTAATATCTTGAAAAATGCTTTAATATCTAAACCAATATTACAATACCCTAATTTCGATAAAAAATTTATATTAACCACTGACGTATCAAATATCGGGATAGGTTCTATACTTAGCCAAATGAATGATGAAAATACACTAGATCTACCAATTAGTTACTATTCCAGAACCCTAAATTCCGCAGAAGTAAATTATACAACGACGGAGAAAGAGTTACTATCCATTGTAGAGTCAGTAAAAAATTTTCGACCATATCTTTACGGTCAAAAATTCGAGATCAGAACAGATCATAAAGCACTCGAGTGGCTTATAAATTGTAAAGATCCCTCCTCACGTTTAATACGTTGGAGACTAAAATTAGAGGAGTACGACTACAACGTTATTCACAAACCGGGAAAATCTAATACAAACGCGGACTCTTTAAGTAGACCAGTTTTAACAATCGACAATTTAGTTCTCGAAAAAACTTACGAAAACTTTATACTTTATAGTATCGAAATTCCACAATTCAATACAGTAACGATACCATTAGAAAACGTTTACAATTTAATTCTTCCCTATAGCTCTGTTAATTCAGATAATAATAAATTTTCATATTTTGTAAAAACCAATATTAACTTACCAAACCTAAATACCTTTAAAGATATTCATTGCTTTAATTCATTAAATAATAAAACCGTCTATTTATTATTTTGTAAGGAAAACGCATTAGACCCAATATTACCAGGTAATTTATTTGAGTGCCTGTACAACTTATTTATGAATTTGCAATGTTGTCAGACAAAGGAATTAACCATTTATGACATACCGTCTCTAACATTAAATTTAACTGATGAGATATTTAAAAAACTATTACGAGATTTTAATACTGAAGACCAATTTAAAATAAACATTTTAAAAATTGAAACTAAAATCGTTAGAAATAAAGACGAAAAGATACAGATTATTAAACATTATCACGATGACCTAACCAGCGGGCATCAAGGAGTTAAAAGAACCCTTCAAAATATCAAACAAAGATACTTTTGGAAAAATATGAGTAGGGATATTGAGGACTATATTAACAAATGCGAATCTTGTCAGAAAAATAAAAAGAATACAAAAAATAACAGACCCCCAATGCTCATTACTACAACCGTGAATACGTTTAATGAAAGTGTAGCTCTAGATATCATAGACCCATTTAGCCCTACGGAAAATAATAATAGACATATTCTAACAATTCAAGATGAATTGACAAAATTTTTACAAGCTTATCCTATAGAAAACCAAGATGTAATAACAATTGCCCTAAAATTTATTGATTATTGTAGCAGGTTCGGATTCCCCACCACCATTTTAACCGATCAAGGTGCTAATTTTACGGGAGATTTAATTAAAGAAATCAATAAACTTTTAAATATTCGTCACAAACAAACGACATCATATAACCCGGCCACAAACGGAAGTCTTGAAAGGGCACACGGTCCTTTAAAAGACTACCTACGTACATATGTAAATGAAAATCTCAACGACTGGGACCAATACACCCACTTAGCATGTTTTAGTTACAATACACATGTTAATCGCAGCACAGGCGAAACACCGTATAAGTTAGTCTACGGGAATGATCCTAAATTAATATCAAATAGTCACTCGACACCTTTATATTATCAATTTTCCGAAGATATAAGCAATAAGCTCAAATCCTTACGTGAACTAGCAAAACAAAATTTGCAAATATCAAAAGAAAATACAAAAAAATATTATGATCGTAATTCAAAACCATACAATTTTAAAATTGGTGACCAAGTTTTAGTAGAAATAAGATTACTAAAAAAGGGTATTCGTCAGAGATATCATGGTCCATACCAAATAAACAAAATTCACAATAATCACACAGTAACCCTCAGAATAAAAAACAAAGATAAGACTTATCATTTTAAACATTTGAAATTATTCAATGTTTCAGGTGAACAAAATGATTCAAACAGCCTACCTCCTTTTAACCCAGATAGCGGTCCTAGCACTAGCACAAAATTATGAAATATTAGATTTAAATAAAAATGCAGGTATATATTATAATATGGACGGAAATGTAAAATTAACCACTAGTTATATAAGTTTATTACACTATTATAATATTAGTTATTTAGATAAAACATTAGGGTCAATTTTAGGAATTTATTCAAAAAGTATTAGTTTATGTAGTTTAGATAATGACAATATTAATTTTAAACTTAACTTTCAGTTACTTCATGACGAACTAATTGATTTAAAAATAAAATATGAAGATTTAAATAATCTATACAATTTAAAAAATAAAATAACCTGTAATAAAAGATTTACACAGGTAGAATATGAACACGGATGGTTTGACGCCATCGGATCATTATGGCATAAAATAACCGGTAACCCAAGTGCAGACGATGCACAATATTTTACAGATGCTATAAATAATTTAGTCAATAATCAAGACAAAATCCACATGGTGGTACAGTCACCAATCCGACTAATCAGCGATAGTCTTAGTAAAATGAATAAAACCAAATCTGAAATTAGTACCATAGAAGATAAATTAAATTCATATTTAGCGATATATAATAACAATATTAATAAAACTGAATTACTTTTAAATCAAGAATTACATTACATAAACATTAATGAACACATATTATTACTTAGAAATTTAATAAATAAGGTATTCAAAGAATTAGAAAATTTTGAAAGCGCAGTAACATTAGCAAGGCATAACTTAGTAGACTTTCGGATACTTCCTCCTAAAACACTATTAACTGAATTGCAGAATAGTTTACGATTTAATTTACCTATCGAACCAAAGTGGGAAAACTTGGAAAAATATTACAAGATCATTAAAGCTAGAACAATCAATTTAGCTTATACCTTAGTTATAGAAATAAGAATACCAGTTGTTAAATTAGATACATTTGTGCTATATCACCTATTTCCTTTACCAAATCACAATCCAAAAGATATGAAACAAATTTCCACAATCCAGATAAATTTTCTCTATTTAATAATTAACCCTAGTCGAACAACACATGCACTACTGAAAGATAAAAAGGGATGCCAAGAATACACCAAAAATGAATACATTTGCGATGGAATCCACACAACATCAAGTTTAACCCAAGAAAGCTGTGAAACTCTCATGCTCGGGCCTACAACTAAGAAGATCCCAAGGGATTGTGAAATAAAAACGTACTACGCCAGTCAAGTAATTTGGCAAAGAATCGGTGAAAACACATGGATATGCTCTAATTCAGAACCCACAACTTTAAACATCATTTGCCCCGATGAAACAACAAGCATAGAATTACAAGGTACACAAAAGGTCAAGCTCCAAGAAAAATGTAAAGGGTATACAACGACAAATACAATCGAAACATACCCTGTAATAGCAACATACACAATGCACGATATCATTCCAAAAATCAACCTTCAAGAAGAAGAGGACTGTATCAAGAAAATAAACCACACCGACATCAAATTATTAAATGTTAGCCCAATAAAACTTACACACATCAATCTCGATGAACTAAACGAGAATCAGCATCGAATTCAAGACCTAAACAGACAAGTTCAACAGAAACTGGAAAACACTATCGAGATCATGGGACGAAGAATTTCCACGTCGACATGGTCCTACATCAAAAATACTTTCTTTTTATTATCTGTTCTAGGTGCAGTATATATAGCCGTCACTCTGAAAAGGTCAGAAACTAGGCCCGTTACCTTACGTGTTTATTAATTTGACGTAAACAAATTAAATCAAAGTACGTGTTTCTTAATTCGACGTAAACCAAATTAAGTGGCGATCCTCATTGAGAGTTTGTTCTCAAAATTATCAAACAACACATTAATAATATTTGTAGTCATCATCGGAGTCAAGTCGCGACGAATTCATTCAACATTACTTCGGTGGCACGACATATATATAACTATTTTTATTTGTTTGAAAATTGTTCAGAGGTGTTCACGTAAAAAATTGAAGTAATAACAAAATTGCTTAAATTTCTTTTTAAAATTAACGTAAAAGCCCCCATTATGGAACGGTATCTAATACTGGAACAGTTTTGACATTTACATATTTATTTCTTTAATTAAGTAAGGAAACATTAAATGCGAGGTGAATTTAAATTGGAAAACAATCATTCTATTAATAATAATTTTTGTTATCAGACGTTTCTTTCAGAAATAACTTCATTAATATATAAATGTCAAAACCGTTCCAGTATTGTCAATATGTAAATGTCAATATTGTCAATATTGTAAATGTCAATACCGTTCCATAATGGGTGCTTTTACGTTAGTACAAAAATTTACATTGGCTCTACAGTTAATTTTAGAAAATTATGAGTTTTGGTATTGCATCAACAGTGGTAGCAAAGGGTTAAATTGTAAGGATAAAAATTATAACAGGCATAAACAAATTTTCTGCAAATTATTACTGTAATTCCGTATTTAAAGTGGGTTTAAAAAAATGTAAATTTCTTATGCCAACAATTGTTCTTCAAGCTTCTCGCGCCATTCCCCGTTTAAAAGACTACAAAATAGTAAATACTGACAGTAAAAAGACTGAGGTATTGTACAAAAGTGACCGTTACTTGTTAGTTTAAAAGAATTATATTTGAACTTTGTAAACGAAAATCTGGATTTAAATATAGGTTTTACAAAATTTTGTTCTCTACAGCCATTAAATTGTGTCTGTTGAGAGTACGAATTCTCATAGTGTGTGTGTATGTAATATACACTAAAATATAAAATTTTCTTTTATGGCTTCAAAATTAAAAGAAAGAAGTCATATTCAAACTTATAAACATTGTTTAAGTGCATTTGTGTGAACTGTGTAATGGTGGTAGGTGTCAGCCGAGAACTTAGGCAATCAAATTTACACTGGTGTAGTGTTGATTGCCTCTGTGAGATTGATTAATTTTTGGGAACTTATCATGAGCTCAAACCCCAGGTAACGTGGTTGATGTCGCCAACTAGCGGCCGTAACGTGAACTATGTGAGGCCGCCATGATCATTCCGATATTGATTTCTTACAGCAAGGGTTGATTTTGGGATTACCCGAACTAAGTGAATTTCAACAGAGAACTGTTACAATAGCGACCAACGAACAACGGTAAAGGAGTGGTATGTTGATGCTTCGCGCATCACTCACTCACTCACAATGTAACCTTAGATTGTTTTAGACGTAATTTTGTTGTGAGTCATAATAAAGATCTAAAACAATATTTTAATTAAATTTGTAAAATATTTTTATAATCATTTAAAAAATATAAAATACTTAAAATATAAAATAAATATAAAATATTAAAATAAACCCTTTTTATTATTTCAAATACCATAATTAAACATCTATCGAATAATACAATTTTATTTCGTAATCAATAAATTGTTTCGACGCTAAACACACAACGGAGAGTAATTCTTCGACAGAACCCGACTTTGGAATTTTTTATTAATGTGGCATCCAATTTAGCGCTAATTCTGCATGGGACAACAAGTAACAGTGTTGGGCGCGAATTTTAAGTAATTTTAAATATAAGCTAAACCGCCCCAACTGTTACAAAAACCGGCCCCAACTGTTACAACTGTCTTAATAAAGATTGTTTTAAAAAAAAGTGTGAATTTTGAGTCGAAACACAAAATTTTAAATGTTTGTATCATATGTTTATGTCATAAATAGCAGAGTCGGATAAGCTCCAAATTTTAGTGAATAAGGAACTGTTTCCCCCCTCAAATTTTTTTTTTTTTTGTAGCGTGTTAATTACATCGAAGACTATACGAAATGAACATTTTCTACCACTTACAACCGCCGCTACGAAAGTTATCGGCCATTTTGTGAAAAATCGACCATTTTAGTCGTACTTTCTAAATATAGATGAATATATCTCGGTATGTGTAGGTCTAAAAAAAAACGAAAAAAATTGAGGCTATTCACTACGATATAGTCTACCAGCAGTTACAGTATAAAATTTTTATCTGCACACATAACCTTAAAAAAAAATAAAAATTGGAGATACTGGTAAATTTTGGTTTTTTGGTTTTAACTTGGGATGTTTTAAGTGAAATTTGATGAAATTTTCAGAAAATGTACTTTATAACGTGGACAATAACTGGTTAAAATTTCAAATCAAAATATCTAACAAAAACCCTGAAAATTAACGTCAAATTTCAAAATTGATTGGCCAATGGTTTTTGTGCATTGTATCGTATGAGGTTCTTTTTCCTTTTAAAATGTAAGTTTTTTTATGCACTTTATGACGATGGATAAGAAAAAATTTTTAAGCTTGAAAAAAAGCGAAAAAAATCGATTAAAAATTCAAAATCGTCAGCTATGAACAATATTTGAAAAATAATTTAAATCAAGTAAACCGCTATAATTTAAAAATTTAAGTAGTAATTAGTTCCATAGAAGGGTCACAAGGTTCCATATAAGGGTTACACTAATCGAACTCAATTAAAAAAATTAAGTTTAAGAAATTAGGTTCAATATTGTTTTCAAAAATGCACAACATTAAAAGTATATAAGCTGAAAGCTCCCATCCATCCACAAGCTGCAAATTCAACATTCTTTAAGAGTGTATTAACAAACTAAGTGGCTTAACACCTAAGAGCCTTTCGACGAACTATGGACTTAATTTTTCCAAAGTTGTTTTTTTAATTGGGTTCGATTCGTGTAATCCTCATTTGGAAGCTTGTAACCCTTGTATGGGAGAAATTATTATAACTCATAATATTTAAATTATGGTGGTTTACTTGATTTAAATTATTGCAGCTGCTGTTGAATTTGCAGCTTGTGAGGTGGGTGGGAGCGTATATGAACTGCTACAAAAAATTAAGGGAACAAAAAAAGAAAAATTTTTTTTTCAAAAGTTTTTTTTAAATTTTCCAAAAAATTAAAAAATTAAAATTAAATTTAAAAAAAAAATTAAAAAAACAAGATAATTCGTTTCAATTTGTTAAAAAAATTCTGAAAAAAATTTTTTTTTAATTTTCAAGTTTAATGGATAAAAGACGCCTAATTGTGAGAAAAGTTGAAAAAAAATTGAATTTTCCATTCAATTTTGCTCATTCAATTTTGCTACTTTAATTTTTTTCTAAAATTTTGAACAAACTTTTTTTTGCAACAAGGACAATTTTTCGCAACAAGGAAAAAAGTCCCTTCTTTCACATTTTTCAGGTTAAATTTAAGGATGAAAATTTTTTTCCTAAAGTACGCGGCACAACTATGTCAGAAATTTATTCCAGATTGAAAAACTACCCTTCAATTTTCTGTCCGATCACTGGTTACAGAGTATCGATGGTTAAAGCAAAAAGGATCCTTTTGAATTCAAAGTTGGATATCTCCGGCACAATTCAACGTAGAGAAAAATTTAAGAAGGGAAATTGAAACTGAATGAGCAGGCTATCAAGTCAATACCATGACTTTACTGTAAAAAAAAAAGAAAAAAAAACAAGCCCGTAGACCGAAAAAAAGAGCAAAAAATTTTCAAAATTTTTTTTCATATTCCTTAGAATTTCTCGATAACTGCTACCTACTTCTAAAAATTTTTGGACGAAATATCGCAAAACTAGAATCTTGTAGCTTCAAAATGCTTTTTTAATCATCTCGACACGACTGTTTTTCACGTAAATACAGCCCTTTAAAAATCACTCAAAAATTAACAATTTTTCTTTGCTCCCTTAATTTTTTGTAGTAGTACACTTTTGATGTTGCGTATTTTTGAAAATAATTGAACCCTAATTTCTGCAAACTTGATTTTTTAATCACGTACGATTCCTGTAATCCTCATATGGAAGCCTGTAACCCTTGTATAGCACAAATTATTCAAACTGATATTTAAATTACGGCAGTTTACTTGAATTAAATTATTTTTCAAATACTGTTCATAGCCGACGATTTTGAATTTTTACGATTTTTTTCGCTTTTTTTCAAGCTTAAAAATTTTTTCTTATCCATCGTCATAAAGTACATAAAAAAACCTACATTTTAAAAGAAAAAAGAACCTCATACGATACAATGCACAAAAACCATTGGCTAATCAATTTTCAAAATTGACGTTAATTTTCGGGACTTTTGTTAGATATTTTCATTTGAAATTTTAACCAGTTATTGTCCACGTTATAGAGTATATTTTCTGAAAATTTCATCAAATTTCACTTAAAACATCCCAAGTTAAAACCAAAAAACCAAAATTTACCAGTATCTCCAATTTTTATTTTTTTTAAGGTTATGTGTGCAGATAAAAATTTCATACTGTAACCGCTGGTAGACTATATCGTAGTGAATAGCCTCAATTTTTTTCGTTTTTTTTAGACCTACACATACCGAGATATATTCATCTATATTTAGAAAGTACGGCTAAAATGGTCGATTTTTCACAAAATGGCCGATAACTTTCGTAGCGGCGGTTGCAAGTGGTAGAAAATGTTCATTTCGTATAGTCTTCGATGTAATTAACATGCTATAAAAAAAAATTTGAAGGGGGAAACAGTTCCTTATGCTTTGTTTATCCGACTCCATTAAAAGACATGTAACCTGTATTAATTTCAAATTTTTTTTAATCAATTCGTTTTGAGATATTCGACTTTAAATATTACCAAAATACGGTTTTTGCCATTTTCTTCTACAAGTTGTAGTCCTGTATCAAATCTATATAAGGAGAAAATTGAAAATAAGTCTTTCTTCCTTTTAATAATTTTGTACCTCTAAAAATTCCCCTTTAAATTAATTTTCATCTCATAGTTGTGAATTTTTTTTCCCCATTTTCAGCGTTACTTACATACCTAGGTATATAAAATTAAAAAATCTAGAGCATACCATTCTGATAATTTTGGTTTTAATTTGTCTTGATATCTGTAAAATTACCAAAGTTGTATATACACCTACTCAATACTTGTTTTCAGTCAGAAAACAAGTATACTCCCAAATCAAACTCAAAATGGCAACTAAAAGGAACTATAAGTCTAAAAAAATTTTAATTTTCGTTTCACACTTACCTATTATTGACGAATAACTAGTAAAAAAATTAGGAAAATCAAAAATGTTAAATAATATAGCTGGGTGATTCATTTTTGATTGACCCTGTTTTAATTTTTACTCTTAAAATTTACCCTCCTGCTACCACTGTTGACGCAATACCAAATTGACAATTTCCTAAAATGAACATAGAGCCAATGTAAACTTTTTTCTAATTTAAAAGGAAATCTGAGAAATTTCATTATTACTATAATTTTTTAAGGGGTGATTAAATCCTTTTGAACAATTTCCCGACAAATAAAAACAGTAACTGTTATTTAAGTTGTCACCAAGATTAACATATCCAAACATTAATGAAACTAAATCAGTTTTTTTTTGGTACATTTCTCTAGTAAATGTATTATTTATTATATTATATAGTACTCTGTTAACACAGACTGCCAGTTTTTCTTGATTTTCACAATGATACCATCAAAAGGCCACCCGTTTCTCTTCATATATGGAAAGAGCATAGATTTTTGCATAAAATGAGACCAAAATCACTTAAATACGTTAAGGCCCTTTTGGTCCAGGGCTGTCCAAATTTGGACTATTTTGAGGGGGTCGGAGGGTGAAGCTATACAATAAAAAAAAGGCTTCAACCTATACTACGACATTTCTCCATTTTGCGTACCAATTTTCATGTTTTAAAGTTATAACAATTTTTTCAAAAAAGTTACAAAAAACTATGCTATTTGCTTCAATTTTATGACCTAAATATCTCGAGAGCGAATGCTAATTTGGGGCAACTGGTGTCATATTCTGACTCAGGACTCTTAATAGATAAAATAACGTGAATATGAAACAAATCTGAAACCTTGACTTTTCCATGTTGGCTGCTTTTAAATGAAAAAGCCCAATAATTCAAATAATAAACATTATTATTTATTGCACAACCTTATAGTAATTTTATTACACAATATGTATCAATTTTCCTAGTTTTTAGACTGAACAAATTTTGATGCTGATGGTAGCACCTATCAGCTAAATAATAAACTTGTAATAGAGTTTGTACTCAATGGTATGGTAGGTATTAAACTTTCTTTAGTTATAGAATTCTAGTTATAGCATTATCGTCCAGATGACTCTTACATATATATATATATATATATATATATATATATATATATATATATATATATATATATATATATATATATATATATATATATATATATATATATATGTATATATATATATATATATATATATATATATATGTATAAGTATATATATATATATATATATATATATATATATATATATATATATATATATATATATATATGTATAAGTATATATATATATATATATATATATATAGAGTCCCTATAATAAATAGAATCGTGACATGTTATTTGTGTTATCCATTTTCTGTCCATAACAGAATGCGAAGCTTCAAAATTAATTATCACATATTCGAGTAAATATTTTTTGAATACCTAATTATTGTTAATAAGACATGAATTAATGAACAATTAAAAGGTTTTAATTTAATTATTCTTTCTAAGTTAAACTAAATGATTTTTGTTAAATATTTAATTTATTTTCAATTTATTTTATCCAACTTTGGACAGAAAATGCCGGAACCAATCAGCGTTCAGCACACATGTCACGACTTTATTTATTATAGAAACTCTACATATATATCTGTAGAGTCCATATACATAAAGAGAATCGTGACATGTCAGCCATTTTCTATCCAAAACAGAACGGGAAGCTTCAAAAATCAAAAATACATAAATATGATATGTTAGAGTCAATACTTTTGAGTACATTGAACAATTAAAAGGTTTTAATTTAATTATACTTTCTACGTTAAACTAAATGATCTTTATTAATATTTAATTTATTTCCAATGTATTTAGGCAAACTTTGGACAAAAAATTCCGGTACCAATCAGCGTTCAGCACACATGTCACAACTCTATATATAGAAACTGTTTTTAATTAGACTTATACAGTCTATAGGACAAGAACGGCGAGAGGCGAGAGTAGGGGCGCTATCCGTTTTCTGACCCGTAGAACACGAATATGTAGAAAAAAATGTCTGATATATATATATATATATATATATATATATATATATATATATATATATATATATATATATATATATATATATATATATTCCCGCCACCTTTTAATTTGTGTAGGGCCCCCCTATGGAAGTTAAGAGATGAAATTTGGTAAATGGGGCTCATTTTCGAGACACCTCATACTATCAAAGTGGGGCCAAATTTTGGGAAAATTTTTGATCCGACCCAACTTTTAAGGGGGTGGTGGGGGAGGTAAAACAATAAAACTTTTCCAAACCGGTTGGAAATAATGTTTCGGTAAATTATCTACAACATATCCAAAATTCAGCTTCCTAGGATGATTTGGGGGGAGTAGAGGGGGGAAAAACCGATTTTAGCTGGCTCTAACACGCCCCAAGCCCCCCAGAATTAACGTAGAGGGTTGAAATTTGGTGTGTTGATAAAGTTTGTACCTAGGTTGTGCTTTTTTGAGGTTTTAATATTTTACCCCCACCCCCCTCATTTTTAAGCTACAATTTCATGCATTTTCAACGTTTTCGAAGTTTGTACCACTCGCACAGGTCACCCAAATAAACCTAGAGGGCTGAAATTTCGTATTCGGATTGAGTTAGTATCAAGGGGGTGCCTTTTGGGGGTCTCGACTTTTAACTCCTACCCTCACCATTTTTATACCCAAAAGAACATTATTTTTCTTGTTTTTTAACAGTTTCGTTCGGGTCAAAATCTCCCCAAATAAACCTAGAGGGCTGAAATTTTGTGTACAGGTTAAGCTAATAGCCAGACACTGCTTTTTGGAGGTGTCAACTTTTAGCCCTTACCCCAACGATTTTTACGCCAATATTTCCTTAATTTTTTTGCTTGTTTTCTAAAACGTCTACAGACTCTATAAGGAAACCTAGAGGGCTGAAATTTTGTACGTGTATTCAGTTAGTATCCAGCTAGTACCTTTTAGGGAGTCCACATTACTTTTCCCCCCACTTCTCCCATTTTTACATCGGGATTCAATGCTATTGTTAAATGTGTTTTAAATGCATTATTTTTATTCTAGATACAAGTAGGCGAATAGCAATTTTAAAAAATTTAAAAAAAAGTGAACTTACTTTTATAACAAATGCAGTACATACATATTAGGTAATTTAAAAATGTTACTAAAGTCACTGTTTATTTATAAATTAGGAATTTTGGATTTATATCTATTATATAAAAGAGAAATACCACTCATTCACTCACTCATCTATACAGAAATCTCCAAAACTACAATAGCTACAAACTTGAAATTTGGCATGTAGGTCCCTATTGGGTGGTAGGCGCTCGCTAAGAACGGGTTTTACAAAATTTTTTGTCTAACCGTCGAAATTTACGAAAAACCGTAAGATATTAATTTTTTATTACTGTAATACAGCAGTCTGTGGCCAATTTATCAAAAAATCGTAAAAATTTTAGATAGTTGCTAAGTAATTGTAATTTGAGATTTTTGTATATAAGTATTAATAAATATTCCTAGAGATACTATCAATAATATTTTTACCTGTGACTACTATGAAATTACTTATTTACTGTGCAAAATACTATTTGTATCCAATATGGTTTTATTGGGATATTGTAATAATCTGAAATTTTGTAACGAAATATTTTACTAATTTATCATAGAAGATGAAGGATTAAAAATAATAATTCAACATTCTTCCGTAGAATAAATTGTTTCGTTATTTTCTCTATAAAAGATACCGAAAAATTTTTGGAAAAAAGAGAAAATAAAGAAGCAGTTTATTCTACGGAAGAATGTAGAATTATTATTTTTAAACCTTCATCTCCTATGATAAATTAGTAACATATTTGGGAATCTTAGGTTAAAAAATTTCAAACTATTTGTATCCTTTAAATAAAATAGACAACTGGACTGTCCAGTTATCATCAATTGGCATGTGTGTCTGCTCTTCTCAGCAAATTCCATAAAGATGAAATTTCCATCGGGCCGGGCTTGGTCATCCTGATATTAAAAATGAAATATGGACTTTACTTATCTGTCTTCAGTAGTTTCGAGAAAACGGTAGCAGGTATCAAAAAAATGATATAACAAAACTATAGGTAAAATTGGTATAAGAATCCAAAAAAAAGACGATCAAAGTTGAAGTTATCCTGTAGGACCTGAGAACCCCCAAGAAAGCCTAAAGTAAGCAACTGGACGTATCGTTACCAAATTTTTGGCTCTCCAAAGAAACCCAAAATAAATGGCTGAACGAATCTTGACAAAATTTTTCTCAAATAGTACTGAGTTTCTGAAAAACGACATGAGGATAAAACCCCCCCGTGAGCTTTGCGGACCCAAAAAACCCTCCAAATAAACGACCAAACGGATCTTATCCAAATTTTTCTCAAATATTACAGAGATTCCGAAATAAATTAATGTGAATTCTGAAATATTCTCCAGACCCTAGGATTTCAAAATGTCTCACAAATTACAGTTCTCTTGAAATTGTCACTATGCATATCTAACTACCTACGATAAGATCTCAAGGTATGGAAATTAGACATGTTATTGAAATATGAATATAGCCAATTCAGAATATTTGATTTGAAATTAAGGTGAAGTTGGAATGAATCATCCAGCGCTATCGAATTAAACAACTCTATACTCTAATTAAACCACTTGACTCATTTTGATAAAATTTTATGAAAATTAGACGTACTATAAAAATATGAATATGACTTGAAAATATGAATAATATTTTTGTGTCGTCGAGCGAGCGAAGCGAAGCACATAAGGAACTGATTTTGTACAAAATTTCAAAATATCAAATTTAAATGGACGTGTGGTCACATTGTCCGTCAGTTACATCAAACAGAGAGCGAATTAAAAAACTGAAGAAATTTGACAATTTTTACTCAAGTACTGTTGAGATCTCTGTGAAAGATGAAATTGACGTTAAAATGATTTCCTGGGGCCTTGGTGCCTTGAAGGGCCTAAAATAGAAGCAATTCTAAGACTGTTGGTATAGTAATTATACTAAGTTCTTACGGTGCGGAAATTAGCCATGCTAATAAAATATGAAGATAGTCATTTTAGAGTCATTGGGCGAGCAGGGTCAAGTGCTATAAATAATTGATTTTGCACAGAATTTTGGAATATATGATTGAATTGACCTATATAAATTTTACCTATAATTCAGATAATTTTATGCAAGTGAAACCGCGGGTCTCAGCTATATGCATATATATATATATATATATATATATATATATATATATATATATATATATATATATATATATATATATATATATATATGTATATATATATATATATATATATATATATATATATATATATATATATCTATTTTAAGATCATTGGACGAACGGAGCGAAACACTAGAAGAAACTGATTTTATAAAGAAATTTAGAATATTTAATTTAAATGTAAAGTGACATCAAAATTAACCCCCAGCACTATCTAATAGAATTAAGATTAAACGGTTGGATTTTGAAAATATTTTATGAAAATTAAATATGCTATGGAAATATGAATACGGTTAATTTAGGGTTATTAGGCGAGAATTATGCTCAGAATTTTAGAATATCAAATTTGAATAAACCTCGAGGTCAGAATTGTCCGTCAAGGCCATCAAATAAGCCCCAAATTAATTGTGATATTAAAATTGTCCCCTGCTATCTTGGTGCCCCAAGCAAGGCTTAAAATGGAAATACTCCTAAAACTACCTATTGATACGGGTATCTAGCTACATAAGGGTGCGGAATTTAGCCATGCTATTGAAATATGCAGATTGCTACTTTAGAATCGTTTGACGAGCGGAGCCAGGTATTATTTCCGAATATCTAATTTAAAATTGATCATTTGTCCAATAGTTAAGATAATTTTACGTGGGTGAAACCACGGGTCACAGCTAGTATTATTTATAAAATAGAAATTTTGGATTTTTTTGGAAAGAAAAAATATCTTCATAAAAGCCTTCCAGTTTACTATTTAAGTTCCTTTTTTAATATTTAAAAATAAAACACAAAGGCAATTGGCGGATAAGCATGGGTAGGAATGCCCTCGTACGAATTGTGTTGGCTTTTTCCCTGTTAACTGCTATCGGCAAAAATTGAAATTTACTGAGATTCAGCCCTTAAAAACTTAAAACCTTTTTTTAAAGCCCCGATCAACCGGACACTCATCATCAGTTTTGAAACCACAAAAATGACAAATCGCTTGTGGACTTTCAATTACATTTCGCTTGTAGACACTCAATACCGAAGATGAAAAGAAAAATTCGACTTCCGTGATGGGCCTCCGCTGCTCACGGCGTTTTTTTTTTATCTGTTTTCTATACTAAAATAGAGTCGATGCATGTCAGCCATTTTTCATCAAAGCAATGTCAAAATTAATTACATATCACATGTTTCAGCGAATAATGAATATTATGTTTGAGTTCACTAACTTATTGTAAAAAATTCGAATATTCCAACTGCAGGTGAGATTTATAAATTTTAAAGGGAAGAAATCACGATTACCTTGATTACTTGATTTATATTTGCAGGTAGTCGTAATTTCTCCCCTTTAAGTATTATTTCATTAACTTATTATTAAGTTAAAAAACAATTAAAAAGTTTTAATTTAATTATTCTTTCTAAGTTAAATTAAATTATTTTTTTAAATATTTAAAATAGTAGTCTGGTAACTCGCGCTGTTTTTCATGCCTATTTTAGGGGCATTTTTTTTTCTTTTTTTTTTTTGAGAAAGAACAAAATAATGAAAAGTTTTGAATTTTTAATGTTTTTATTTACATCTTAAGGTAACAAAAAAAATTTTTTTTAAATTAAATTTTGTTTTATTATTTATTCTTATCACTTGGCGCCTCAAAAAAATGCACGTGGATGGCCCGGGTGATTTTGACTTTTGGGGATATCTGAAATCAAAAATTCTTAGTTAGTCTTAATCATAGGGCCTATTCGTACCGCACCTAGCCAAAGTGCCTTGCTCTTACTTTTAAGAACATTACACTTGTTTTGAAGAACTTTTGCCTTACTTTGGAGATATTTGTATATTCCTGTCTCCCTTTCCGTGTTCTTGAGAGAAGGGTTTCAAGTTTTTTTTTTTTTTTTTTTTTTTTTTTTTAAGTTAGAATCTGTATCAAGTAAAAATTTTTGTATACGTGTAATTGTCATTAGAATACCTATTATACAAATTATGGGCGGATTACTAGATTTTATATCCCCAATTAAACATTTATGCGTATATTTTAACTTGATACTAGTCCTAATTTTACCACCAGAGACACGAGAGAGAATCTTTACGTCGTCAATAATGTCTATTTTATTGGCCGATGAGGTCAGACCGTGTGTAACCGGCTTTAATTAGGTATTTAAATCATGGGATACTTCGTATACATGTTTGATGTACTAACAAATTCTTAATGAATAGTTTTAACCTTATGTAAAGGCCAGGCCAATGACGAACAAAATTGTATTATTCATAATGCTAATTTCTTTATACCTATTAAAATTTTTGCCAGTTCAACATTTTACATTCAATTCTTATCAAAATTCTGTACAATTCTTATTATAATAAAAAAAAATTAATAATAATAATAATAATAATAATAATAATAATAATAATAATAATAATAATAATAATAATGCTGGGCTAAAATCCAACCTCACGTCCCCGTTCGTGCCCAGCGGGCAACTGTTAGCTTCGGCTAGCAGGCTAACGAGGCTAGGGTATTTTTTCGACAAGGATGATTGTCGTAGGATCGACAGTGTGGCATTCTCGTATTGAGCGAAACTTCACCGATAGTCTAGATTGTGCGTAGTTGGGAATTGGGGCTGACGCTCCTCAACTGACTGACGAAAGTGAATGTAGTAGCTGGTATGGGCATGTTTACCAGTCTCGTGAATCGCGTCAGACGAGTCGAAAAGTGGTATTTTATCTGTGATTTTGTTTTAACCAAGCTGTGACGAATCTGTGATCCTTGTTATGCCACCCTGGGTTTTCATGCCTGCGGTGGTATTTTTCAAATATTCCTGTGATATTTCCCTGGCCTTGTTCTTGTCATTCCGATGGGTAGGAATGCGGCTCCCGATGCACTCGTTCTCATCGGCCACACGTACGAGTCGACGTCTGCCCGAACAGCTTGAGCGAGCTCGCCCAGTAAGGAGACGTCGTCGTCCCTCGTACGAATGCGTTCGTGGGCGTTGATATGGCGGCTTCCGCCCCGTCGAAGTGATACGAACACAGGTCAGATGTTGACTTTGTGATACTCTGTGGCATTGTCCCGTTCTCTGTAGCCTCGACTCGGACGAACGTGGCCTAGTCATCGTACCGGTCTCCCGTGTAGGTTGACCCCGACATCTGACAGAACGGCACATGTACCCAGTAATCAGTTATCTGACAGAACAGTACATGTTGCTCAGTAATCAGATGTCACTGTCCCTACACGTGTGAGTTCCTAGGTGTTGACGAAGCCATTTCGGAATTGTTGAGACTATGGGGAGCGGAATCGTGCCACAGAGCAAGAAAAAATTTTTTTTTTTTATCTGTGATATTATTGTTTTTATTTTTTAATAAGATTGTTTTAATCTGTTTTGTTTTAACGATGTACCACCGAGGGCCTTTTCCACCCGAGGTGGTACATCATTTCTTTCTATTCTTATCTGTGATATTTTATTGTGCCGCTGTGGGCTTGCCGTTGTGGCCCCTCAGCGGTTTTGTTTTTAACTACTTATTGCGGCACTGGTCGGCCTGTGGCTTCCCAGTGACGTAATAAGTTTTTCCTCTTATTTTCTGGTGATATTATTGTGATGTTGTTTTATTGTGATATTTTTACTCGGATTTCTCCACTCCGAGGCCCTTTACACCTCGGAGTTTCATCGTTGGTTTTCAGTCCTTGGTGACCGGACGCTCTGTCTAGTACTTATCGTACCGTCACCAAGGACTGTCCGCTCTTTTTAAGCCCTGGGATGGCAGGGCCCATCGATGGATTTTATCATGTGTATGTTTTATCCCTTGTCTATCGCATTTATGTGTTCCTGTCTGTTTTGTGTATGTTTTTATCTTTACCGTTTATGGCGGCGCATGCCCTCCGATGGCGATGCCGCCGGGTGCTGCTGACCGCGCCATCCATCGGCAGCAGTACCCCAATTTTAATCAAAAAAAAAAAAAAAAAAAAAAATAATAATAATAATGCTGGGCTAAAATCCAACCTTCACGTCCCCGTTCGTGCCCGGCGGGCAACTGTTAGCTTCGGCTAGCAGGCTGACGAGGCTCTGGTACTGTGTTTCGACAAGATGATCGTGTGGAGGGGACGATGTTGTATCCCCCGAGTGAGTGTTATGCCTGCGTCAGTTTGATTTGGTTTAATTGGTACCTTGACCGGAATTCAACGCGTCGCCAGTGCTGCATACTCCAGTGGGCGTGATCTTCGGAGTCCGACGATACCGTTCGGATGTGTCGAAAAGGTGATATTGCGTCTGTGATTTATGTAAAAATTGTGATCTGTGTCTGTGATAGTTGTTATGCCACCTTGGGTTCTCATACCTGCGGTAGTATTTTTTAATTGTTACTGTGATGTTTCCCTGGCCTTGTTCTTGTCATTTCGATGGGTAGGAATGCGGATCCCGACGCACTCGTTCTCATCGGCCACACGTACGAGTCGACGTCTGCCCGAACAGCTTGAGCGAGCTCGCCCAGTAAGGAGACGTCGTCGTCCCTCGTACGGATGCGTTCGTGGGCGTTGATATGGCGGCTTCCGCCCCGTCGAAGTGATACGAACACAGGTCAGATGTTGGCTTTCTGATACTCTGTGGCATTGTTCCGTTCTCTGTAGCCTCGACTCGGACGAACGTGGCCTAGTCATCGTACCGGTCTCCCGTATAGGTTGACCCCGACATCTGACAGAACGGCACATGTACCCAGTAATCAGCTATCTGACAGAACAGTACATGTTGCTCAGTAATCAAATGTCGCTGTCCATATACGTATGAGTTCCTAGGTGTTGACGAAGCCATTTCGGAATTGTTGAGACTATGGGGAGCGGAATCGTGCCACAGAGCAAGAAATTTTTTAAAATCTGTGATATTGTTGTTTTTATTTTTTAATAAGATTGTTTTAATCTGTTTTGTTTTAACGATGTACCACTGAGGGCCTTTTCCACCCGAGGTGGTACATCATCTTTTTATTCTTATCTGTGATATTTTGTTGTGCCGCTGTGGGCTTGCTGTTGTGGCCCTTCAGCGGTTTTGGTTTTAACTACTTATTGCGGCACTGGTCGGCCTGTGGCTCCCCAGTGCGTAATAAGATTTTTTTTTATTTTTAATATTGTCTGATAAATTTTTTGAGTGTTTTCTTGTCACTTTTCTCCACTCCGAGGCCCTTTACACCTCGGAGTTTCATCGTTGGTTTTCAGACCTTGGTGCCCGGACGCTCTGGCTAGTACTTAGCGTGCCGCCACCGGGGACTGTCCACTCTTTGTGAAGCCCTGGGATGGCAGGGTCCATCTTTGAATTTTATTATGTGTATGTTTGTCCTTTGTCTATTGCATTTATGTGTTCCTGTCTTTATGTGTTGTTTTTATTTATATCGTGTTTGGCGGCGCATGCCCTTAGTTGGCGATGCCGCCGGACACTGCTGACCGCGCCATCCACCGGCAGCAGTGTCCCAATTTTAAAAAAAAAAATAAATAAATAATAATAATAATAATAATAGTATAAATAAATAAAATGAATTATATAATTCAATTTATACAAATAAAAATTATATGAGAATTTTCTGTTATTTTATTTTTTAATTTTTTCTCGTTCCAATAAGAATATTCCTATTGTCATTAAAAACGCAACTTATTATCATTAAAAAAATTCATTCAAGTGAATTAGCTAAATTCTAAATAATTAACAACACATTTTTTAAAAACTTTCACGTATTATTGTATTAACAAGAAATTTTATCTAAAATCTAGTATAATATTACTCTTGTATTTAAATTAGTACTCTGTGAGTAAAATCATATCGTGTACATCTCTATGATACGATGATTCTAGCATACATAGTTTATAGTCAGTAATAGCGTTCGGTATACATCGTATATATCAGGTGGGTGGAACTTACATAAAAACAAAATGTACCTTTGTAATCCCCTTACTCCAGCAGGAGCAAAATGTACCCCTCGGACAGTCTAAAAACTCGTACAGCGGGTTTCGGAAAATTAATAAAATTTTTGTTTTATATTACCATTATTATTATTAATATCACATATATCTGGTATACTCTTTTTAAAATGTTTATCAATATTCCTGGAACACACTTTTTGTTTTATAATTTTCTTCATTTGTAAAGCGTTACGAGTGTTACGAACGAATTGGTCTGCTCTCTAGCGGTAAATTCATTAAAATTCACAGCAAACATGCGTGCTTTTTGTAACAAACACAACAAACGTTTGTATTTAAATGATTTAAAATGAACAGTTTAATTTAAATAATATGTAGTTAAATTAGCAATTTACTTAAATTTGTGCAAAAATTAATTAAAATATCGCGGTTTACTTTTTTTCTGGAAACATTTCTTAATACGGTAATCGTTTCTACTTCGGTAGCTATTTGTTTGTTATATTTCTTATTGCATTAGGCGCCATTGTTATCAAATTTTCTAATAATCAGTTTAAACGTATTGTATTATCATTACAATTTTTTAGTGTTTTTGGGGAATAATTTATTTTTTATTCGTTAATATTAGTTTCTTTTAGAATATTTGGAATTTTTACGGCTTTTTTGGAATACTTCATCTTTTAACAGTGTTAGTGACAAAGTCAGAAAGCCAACCCTTATTATGTAAAGGTAAGTTTTTTTTTTAATATTTATTAATATTTTTGTCTTTTGTAAAATTATTACTCGTTGTTACTGTTCTATTTTATGTTAAAAATAAATTCCGGGTTTAGAATAATATAAATAATAATTTTTTCAAATAGAAATAATTAACCTTTATATTTTGGTACAATTAAGTAAATACACTGATAAAATAGAGCAATTGAAATGTCCGTCCGTTTCTTTTTACTCTAATTTGTGCACTTATTAATTCTTTTGCTCATAGGATGAAAAACTTTGAGGCCAGCTGAGAATTTGTATACTTTTATAAAAAAAAAAATGATTTTTTTCAGTTCTTAGCATATAATATGAGCAACGTTTTTACAATAATTCAGTGTCCCATATCAATATTGAATATACAAATGTATATAAATTTCTTTTTAACGTGTCTGGGTTTTATCTGATAGAAAATATAGATACTTTATTTAAAAATAGAATTTTATACCTTTAAAATACAATAATACATTAAAAATTATTCTTTTTTTAGGTATATTTACGACAATTACGGATATCAAAATCGTTTAGGTACAATAATTTGAATTCACTGACATCAACATGATTTGGAATGTAATGATATGAATTTGGTGACATCAACATCATTTTTTGGATATATCATCATATTAATAATGATTTGAATTTGGTGACATCAGAAGAGAACCATTTGTTTATTTGAATTCAGTAAGTTCAAAACGTTGTTTTTAAATTCAAAGATATCGCTAATAAAAGTTAAAGATGCGATACTTTATTTTTGTTATGTGACAAAATGATTACTATTTATTATTAAAACCTTCAAACTATATAAATTACAATTTTAATAATATTTCCTAATAATTAGGCCTATTCATACAACGAAACGGCTTGTAAGCAATTTTATTTTTGCCTGGAATAACATCAGTTAGTGACGTTTCAAAGTAACATCTAATTGATAATACAATTCATTCAAAATTTGTTTTTTAAATTGTAAAGAAAAGAAATGCTACGAATGTTATGAAGCCATAAAGAATTCTTAAATAAAGAAGCTTCATGACATTCGTGATATTCTTTTTATCTGGTTTTATTAAACCATTTTTGAATAAACATTTTACTTTAATAAACTTTACTTGAATAAACTTCTTGCCAATCAGATGTTACTTGGAAACGCCACTAACAGATGTCAGTACAGGTAGAAATAAATAATCTGTGGAAAAAAAGCTGTTTCGTCGTACGAATAGGGTCAGTGAAATCAAGGGCTCCGTGACAAAATAAACGCGGACAAATAACCGCAACAAAATATCTGTAGATTTACATGCGTCTAACTTATTATATATCACACGTGTCTTATTTCGAAAGTAAATAAAAGAATGGTGCCGCGACTAAATTACTGTGGACAAAATAACCGTGACAAAATAACCGAACGACAAAATAACCGCACGACAAGATAACGTTAGACAAAATAAGTGTGCGGACAGACCGGTACGGCTTCCCGTAACAGTAATTAAAAAATTATATTGCATACTTGACATAAGAGCTGAAACGTGACAAACTGACCAAAACACGTATTACTTTTTCATTGTCGAAAATCCGAATCCACTTGATTTTAATTGTATTCAGAAATTATTACCTACTTGAATTTTTGGGTATAAGTCAAGTAGTGCAATATAATTATATGACATCCACTTAGTTCGCAAAATGCCCGTCTTGGTTTGACCGGGCCTTAACTGTGGACAAAATAACCGAACTACAAAATAACTGTACGACAGAATAACCGAACAACAAAATAAACATCGTTAATTATTCTTTTGAGTTAGGGTACATGCGGCTGTGATGTGATTAAGATTTTCTTTGCTCCTAATTTATAAAAGATGGCTAAATTGCAATAGAACTTAGATGTTGGTATTTAAACTATTGCATTTAAAAGCGAACGTTAATGGGTGAAAACTATTGTATTTAAAAAGCTAAGCTTATTTTGAAAAATCAAATAGTAGATGATATAAAAACTAGGTTGTAAGATTATAAGTTAGTTAGGTTAAGGCTATAAGTTTTTTTTTAAATTTTAGGTAGATAATATAAAAATAAAAATCGTCAAGTGCGTATTTTTGACACGCACTAAGTAGTGTCACCTCAGTAATGATTTTTTGGCTCGTTTTTTAAGTACAGTGAGAATACCCTCTTGCGTTTATTCAATATATGTACAACTCAGTGAGAATACAGCTCTCTTGCGTTTATTGATATGCATGTAAAACTCTATAATTATTTTCCCCCACTATGATCACAGACCGATATTAATATGTCATCCTTCGGTGACATAACTAGGTGGTGAGGTTAGTTAAGGTTAGGTTAGTTTAGTTAGTTTTGACAATATACTTCGATTTTGATATAAAAACTAATTAGATTAAGGTTATGAGTGGTGAAGTTAGTTAAGGTTAGGTTAGTTTAGTTAGTTTTGACAATATAATTCGACTTTAAAAATAGGTGGTGAGGTTAGTTAAGGTTACCCTTTGCCCGAAGGTTAGGTTAGTTTCAACAATATGCTTTGTGATTAAATATAACGCAGAACAAAAACATAAGTATTTACAAGATATTGCTACAGTTTTATCTTTGTAATTTAGATTTAATATTTTAACAAAATAATAAATAAATAAACTTTAAGGTTATTTTGTCGTTCGGTTATTTTGTCCACAGTTATTTTGTCTAAGGTTACTTTGTCGTGCGGTTATTTTGTCATTCGGTTATTTTGTCCACGGTTATTTTGTCCGCGGTTATTTTGTCGCGGAATCCCTTTATTACTTACTGCATTTAATAGATTTCAGAAAGGCATATGGGGCCATCCATAAATTACGTACACAAGCAGGGAGAGGGCCTAGCATGACGGAGCATGATAACCGGTGGTGGGGTGTTTGAAAAAACTTATCTTACAGTTGACGAGAAAAAAACAATTATTTTCCAAAAATATAGTCGGCGAACAAAAAATATTTCAAATTACAGACAAATTGTCTAAGTCAGCGTGACGTAATATTAGATGGGGGTTCGACAAAATGTAATGCAGCGTGGCGACGGGGGGAAGGGCGTCAAAAATGGTCAAATTTTCCGTAACATAGTTTATGGATGGCCCCTATCTCATATCTAACACCAAGAGAAATTTACAAACCTTACATAAACCTAACAATTTTTTACTTTTGGTTACTAGATGGCTTGAAATTGCTACTATATTTGACTAATAGTTTTTTAATTTTCGAAAAATTTGAAATCTCATTAAAAAGTTTTTTTTTTCTTTTTTTTTTTAAATCATATATTTTGATAGTGACAAGAAGTTATTTTTAAAGAAAGCATTTAAAGAAATTGTAAATAAAATCATGAACGGCTTGCTAGAAATTACAAAATTTCCGTTTCTTTATTCATTAATAATAAATTTATATTATGTATTTATGTTTTCAGGTGCGATATGGGAGTGCTGAAAATGTTTAGATTGCCAAGTAAAGAGAGATAGCGGAATGAAAAGTTGCATAAATTTCCCTAAAATTTGCAAAGGTAATTATAAATAATACGAGTCCCACCCACATCAGAAATTGTATAACGTAACGCGTGTAAAATGTGTAAATTGTAAATAAAGCATACAAATAATGATGTAGGTGGCGACTGGCGTCTGTTATAGACGGGTAGTCTTAAAAACGAACGTTAAACCACATTATTATTATTAATACAGTTACTAAAAAAAAAAATACATAAATAGAGAAAAATAGGAATTTTGTAATATTTTAAAGAGGTTTAAGGATTAGTATGTTAGTCATAAGGCTTAATACACAATCAATGAAATAAGGAATAAGAAATAAGGAATAAGAAGTGTGCCATCTAGTGACGTTGAATGGAACTTTAACTTAACTGCTCATAGGTAATGTGTAGGTATTTTTGTACATCAAAATTCATGAGAACATAACGTTCGTGATGACTTTTTTGTCACTTAATGGCAAAAAAAATCACGAGATTTGATGTAGAAAAATCCTACACATTACCTATGAGCAGTTAAGTTAAAGTTCCATTCAACGTCACTAGATTGCATAATTCTTATTCCTTATTTCACATTTCTTATTCCTTATTTCATTGATTGTGTATGAGGCCTTAGTCTTTGAATTCGAAAAAAACCACTCATTAAATAGTTTTAATAATTAAAATTATTTTTTTCAGATGTGTAAAATCTGTTGGTGATCCTACTATTAATTCGGTTCCTGCTACTTAAACACCCAACAAGTTTACTACACGAGTTTTTATAGCAAAAAAAACATAAATCACTAATTTTGTTAATAACATCTTCACTACTGATTTTTAAAAATTTTTTTACATCAATGAGTGTACCTTTGTCCAGCATACTGGACATTATTTTAAACAAGGGTTTATTTTAATTAAAATTTGTAATCTTACATCTTTAAGTAAGCCTAATTTAGTAATTTTAAATAATATTAAGAAGTTTTTAATTTTTCTCAATTGAAAAATGATTTTAACACACCCCTAAATTTGATGATGTACAATATATTGTATATCAGTAGCGAAGAGGTTAATCATGTTTTGTTTATAAAATATCGTAGTTAAGAAAATCAGAGGAAGTAAACTGGTTTCTAAATTCTTCAGGAGTACCGCGTTGACTTTCCTTACTTGAATAAATTGGTTCTCGGAACGGTCAATAAGGGTCGGTTATGTGTATCTGTACATAAGGTCGCAACATACGTTTCTGTGTGTATACACTGATGTTCAATGATATTGAAACTCTCTAGGTCAGTGGTTCCCAATGTGGTCTATATCACACCCCTAGGGGTCGAAAACGACCTGTAAGGAGTCCACGTTACTGAAAAAAATGGGGGTCAATGAGATGGAAATGGGGGTCTATAGTAGAGATGTGCTCGTGAGTACATTTTTACTCACGATCACGCACAGTCACGAATTAGCTTTTGTACTCACGCCCGATCACGAACGAGAAAATTTATTTCTTTTCACACTCACGCACGATCACGAACAAAAAATTTTATGCTTTCACACTCACGCACGATCACGAACAAAAAAATTTTATGCTTTCACACTCACGCACGCTTACGAATTAAACATAAAAATCTTTGAAACTAATCGTTGGAATTTTGAATAAAAATCACTATCGCTTTAACAATCAGTTAAAATTATGTCCTTGGGATAAAATCAGAATACGGTTAATAGGGCTAACATTATTACTGAGATTAATACTGATGCAAATTATATACTAATTAATTTTTTCTGGAAAGTGTGAAAATTTTCAAAATTTTTCATCTAATGATTTATTGTTTAATTTTTGTTCTTATTGTATTTGTATATAAACATGACATTTCGCACAACCAAACCAAATATCTAGTTTTTTAACAAAATTGTGACAAAATATTTTTTAGTACCTATAAATAGGTACTTTTTTTTTAAATAATGATAATAATAAAACAACTTAAAATATTGAAAAAGATAATATTCCTTTAAGTAACCCCTCCTTATATTATGTCTTCATGACCATATTGTTCAAAACTGACCTTGTTATTTCCAATTATACTCATTGACTGAGACCGTATATCCACACATCCTGAGAGATGCAGGCTAATTTTAAGAATTTCTTAAAAATTTAAGAAATTATTTAAATAAAAACGGAAGAATCAGAACAACATCATAAACACTGTTGGATATTTCTAATTTGTATATCATTTTGTATACACTCTAAGTATCTCGGTAAAGAACTGGAATTTGTTAGTAAGGATTATTGGATTTCTACCTACTTGTGCTTGTAAAAACCAATACATAAAAAAAAGATTTTTTTGTAGTTAAAATATCAAATTGGTTTAGTTAATATTCCCTAAAATTGAAAATAATAAATTATTTAAAAATTTTTTATTCATGGTCTTTAACTTTTCGTGACTCACGAATTATTCACGACAAGAAATTAAATGTCACGATCACGCCCACTCACGCACG
Source organism: Brachynemurus nebulosus (assembly GCA_035578155.1). Lineage (NCBI taxonomy): Eukaryota > Metazoa > Arthropoda > Insecta > Neuroptera > Myrmeleontidae > Brachynemurus > Brachynemurus nebulosus. The sequence goes on from JAPWDM010000017.1 coordinate 6,351,810, forward strand.
ATCGTAGAAAATTATTCACGATCAGGATGGGTCACGCGTGACCCGGCGTTTTCGACATCTCTAGTCTATAGCAAGCATACAGTAAAGTGCTTGGCTAGAATGTAAAATAAAAATGTGAGGCTTTTTTTTCTAATTGCTACCTAGCAACGTAAGCCCAATTACATTACATTAATATTTACGTCGAGAGCAAAAAAACGGTCATCGAATGAATTATTGGCGACGTAAAGATTCTCACTCACGCCTCTAGTGGTAAAATTAGAACTAGTATCAAGTAAAAATATACGTGTACGTTTAATTGGAGATATAAAGTCTAGTAATCCGCACCTAATTTGTACATATAAATTTCTATCGACAATTAAGCGTATACAAAATTTTTACTTGATACAGCTTCTAATTTAAAAAACCAGGAGCGCTCGCGTAATCTTTGCGTCGCCAGTATTTCCCAAGATGTTACTGAATTTGTGAATTTGTTAGGATATCTATCTAAAATTGAAAATCATGACAAGGGGTCGATGAGACAAAGAAGTTTGGGAACCACAGCTCTAGATGAAACGTAAAATTATTATTCACTTTTATGCCAAATAATTTTTCATTAACATTTAATTTATTGACCTATCAAATTTAGTATTATTTTTTTAAAAAAATACGTAAATTACTAAGAATCTCCATAAGTAAGAGCCATTCTTAAACCTGCATAGGAATAAGTTGCAGTACATGAGAAAAGCACATATGCAGTGTGTACTCACGTACACTTCAGTACAAGAGTACACTCTATATATTTACGAAATTTAATTAATATTATTTTTGTCATTTTTTTCTTAAATATTTAAATATTACGTGCACACAGTATCTGCAAATTAGATTTTTATTCATAATTTTGATGTTCTTCGATTTTTATGGGGTAGTATGTATTCATATGCCAATGTCATCCTTCATTTTTTACTATTTTAATAGAAAAAACGTAACTTAAACCTCTGCAAAATTCGAAGCCAGTTTACTCTGATCATTAAGAGACCTGGAAGTCAGATTTGAAATTACTCAATAAGAAAGGTCAATGAAGCCAGTTTACCTTCGTCCAAGAAAATATATACTTACTTTTTCTAAATTAGTTATGTGTTAGTATTGCCTTTCCGATATTAAAACAAAAAAGAAAGATATCCTTTTTAAAAAAGACGTTCGTATGTAATAATAATACTAATCTAAATTGTAAGCTAAACAAAAAAAGCTTGATTTCAAAAAAATTTTGTAAAAATATTACTATTATAAGTTATAATGCAAACTTATTGTAACTAGGTATTTTTTAAATTTTATAGCTGGTATGTTGTTAATTAACAATAATTAATATAATTGTTAAGTTGCAAAGAAAAAATTGAGTCCCCACAAAATAGTGAATTGTAATTTTTTTCCCGATATTATAAATTGCAAATAATTTTTCGGATAGTTTATGCTCAAGAATAGGAAATTAAATTGTAACACAAATAAAAAAAAAAGCTAGTATTAAAAAAACTTATTGTAACTATTTTAGCGAATTTTCAGAATGAAAATTCAGCTATTTAAAATTTTATATCCGGTATGTTGTTAACTACAAATAATTTTTCCAACAGTTTTTGCTCAAATATAAAAATTATAAAATTTTATAATTGTAATGCTTATCTAATCATAATGAAATTTTTGAGCTACAAAGGGGAAAATGAATCCAAAGCCACAAATTTATAATAATTTGTAATATCTTTCCCTATTTTGTAATCAGCAAATAATTTTTCGGACAATTTCTGCTTAAAAATAAAAAAAAATTATATTTTATAGTGTAATTATTGTGATATTTATTAACATTATTTAATTGTTAATGTTTTTTGTAATATAATCTAATATATATTAAATAAAAAAACTTTTTTTTTAAAAAAATGTGTTTTATTTATGTAACATTTAATTTTAATTCTATATTTTTATATAAGCATATATACGAAAATAGATTTGAATCTCCCGCGAAAAGTAAACATCTGGCCTGTCGGGTAATTCAAATCTAACACTTTATATGCTTACGTAACGCAATATCAGTACGTAGCACGTAGACGCATTCGTAGCACCATGGTAAAATTCCTACATATAGGCAACTGACTTTATACCCTGCCTCCCCCTCAGCAGGAGCAAATAAATTAAAGTACAATTCCCCTCTGGGGCCTAAAAACTGTTTGCGGAAACTAAAAAAATGGCGGAGTTACACTACCGTGGTATATATCCTTCACCCTTCTCTCAAGAACACGGAAAGTGAAACAGGAATATACAAATATCTCCAAAGTAAGGCAAAAGTTCTTCAAAACAAGTGTGATGTTCTTAAAAGTAAGAGCAAGGCACTTTGGCTAGGTGCGGTACGAATAGGCCCATAGATATGTCATTCTGGTCAGAACTAAAATTATGAAATTTTATCGAAAAATAACAAAATGGCGGACTTCCAACAATAAGTCATTTTTTTTTTTAAATCCACCATTTGTTATTTTTTGATAAAATTTCAGGGTAAGTCCATATCAAATCAACCAATAAAACATGATTTTAAACATCAGTGTTCTTAAAATGCATGATATATTATGGTGAATATAGTTTCTTCAAATCAATGTGGCCAAAAATTTTACAATTTTACGTACCTTTTAAGTTCTGTAATTTTTGAACAAGTCTTAATTTTTGACTGTTTTGTGAGCATTCGTTCTTGAAAATTATATCAAATAATATTTTCGTATTTTCTAAATATTTTAAAAATATTTCTACTTTACACTCTAATTTTTCTTTCATATATAATCATCGTTTGCATTTTCTATATTCATATAATAAGGGGAACCTATACTAACTTTGATAAAAGTGAATATAGATACCGCATTTTGCAGAAATATATGTAAATTTGTTTTGCAGTAGTTGTTTCACCGATACGACCGATACGGTTTACCATTCTAAACAGAATTAACTATATTATGGTAAATTTACCAAATTAACTACAACTTAGCTACAGTTTAAAATTACCCATATTTTGCTTATAATCGCTTTGGTGAGTTAATTGTTTTATCTAACCGAACACTTTAGTTTACCAAAGCTTAAACAGGGTACAAAAGAACAAATAAGACGTATGGTCAAGTTAATTATCTTTTACGTGGGGACAGAAAAGATAACAAATTGCCTTTTGCCTCTTAGGGAAAGGTTTGGTACATCTCTTCGATGACCAAACGTTTAAGAAAAATTGAGAATACAATAAATATCTATAAACCTAAAAAAATGTTCTCTTCAACTATCTTCGTTCGATCAAAGACCGGACCTCGCATCTCTGCGGACAAAATTCAGCTTGTTAACACTGATGTAATCGTCTTCAACATAATTATGAAATTTAAATATAATAACTGGCAAAAAAGATATTAATTTTATTGATACGTTTCTATGGATATCATTTACAATTGTAAAAAAGTTAAGAAATTTAAGAATTGTTTTGTGCAACACCTAAAATTGTAAGTGGTGCATTACAAGCACCTGTAATTGTAAAATTGTAAAACTGTAACTTGTACTTTTATGAAATAGGGCCCTGGTCTCTTTTCCTGCGTTTCTAATATTTATGTCAATAAAAAATGTGCTACCGTAGACAAGGATGAATAGGTACGCATTCAGACTTCACACCGTATTTTTTGTATTTATTTTATGAGTACCTAATCTTTAATATATTAAAAATTTACGCGAAGATGGTCACTTTATCAGCAGTATCCAAAAAAATTTAAAAATATCGGTGGTTTTTGAAAAATTAACAAAAATCGTATAATTTCTTCTCTATGAAAAATTGGGGTCAAAAGAGACGAGAAAAGAGTAAATGGGGACAACCCGTAGGGTCGACCAAAATTGAAATTCTAATATAAAATAATTTCGAACTTTTTGTATTTATACATTAAAAAAAGAAATAATAGGTACTTGATGATTTTCTGTAAAAATAAACGTAGAATCTAAAATAAAGTTTATATACCCCTGTCGTTTACCCCTAAGTTTATATTCCTCCTATTCTTATTTTAGTTCAAAAAATAATTTTTCAAAAGACTAAGACATAATAATTAATAACAGTGAGATTCTACGTCCATTTTCAGACTTTTGTCTAATACAGACGTTACCTAGAATTTTTTTATCTACAAAAACATCAGTCTACAGAATTTAATTTATTAGTTAGGAAAATAATTCAAATATGTCTCACTAACAACAAATGTCTTAAATGAGTTTAAAAAATCAAAACGATACTGTTTATTAAATTGCGTAAAAGCTAGTAAATGCAATAACAGATATGATGAATTTATAAGGATTTTCTTGTACTACAAAATCTTAAAAATATGGGAACGCGTACTTTTTTTTCGTTAATTGTGTTTTATTTTTTTGCACAAAATTTTAAAAATACTTTATTTTCTTAAGAAAGGGAGGCAACTTTAGTCACAGATATGCCTATGAAAAGTTTTTGGTAATCCGGGAAAAACGAAAACACTTTTTAAAATTTTTTTATTGTTAAAATCGAAATGTTCTTTTAAAGAGGGTTAAAATTACCATATTTTGACACAATCACTCCCTAACTAACGAGCCTTACTTAATATTAGAAAATTGAGAAAAAACACGTCAATTAGATTTTTTTACACAGATTTTATTTGTTATATAATTCAAAAGGATATTTTTGAAAAATGTGTATGAATGGCTTTCATTAAATAAATTTCAATATATTTTCCATTTATTTTAACAGTGGAATGTCCTTATTAGTGGCTATACTTTCGGCTTGGAGCGAATTAGACGAAGATTTTCTTCTAAAACCAAATTTAATAATTAATTAAAGAAATAAAAAAAAATTTGTGGATTTCCTACCGTTCAAATATAATCTTTATTGTATGTAAAAATGTTATTACATTTTTTCAAAAAACTGTAAGTAAACTGTAAAATTTTCTTTACAAATATGTTAAAATAGAGAAATGTTTCCTTTTTAATTTATTTTTAACTCTTTTTAAATGATTCACTTTAAAATTTTTTAATATTTCTTAATCGAAATTTCATAAAAGAATGTGTCAAAATTTAATTTGCCAGGGCGCATTCCTAGTATACGTGCACAAAAAAAATTGTGAAAATTTCTAGTTTTATATATTAAACATGACCCAAAACGAACGAAAATTAGTATTAAAATTAGCGCTCACGTTTAGTTTTCGCAAAATTTAATATTAAAAATTTTATTCGTTCATATGTAAAATACACTTAAAATTGTATAAAAACATGCACACACGAAAAGTTTTAAAAATTTATAGTTTTGTGTATTAAATATGAACCAAAACGAATGAAAATTAGTATGAAAATTGGCACTCACCTTTACTTTATAAACATCATTTATTTAATGTTCAAAATTTGATTACTAAAGTGTACGAAACACCGGGAAAGTACTTAAAATTTTGTTACATTCAAACCCAATCACTCAATTTTAATAACACTATTTAGTTTTAAAAAAAGATAATTTTAGCTTTATCAAACAAATTAGTAAAAAAAAAAAAAAAACACAAAATATTAATTAACAACATAAAACACATAATTAATAACATAAAACAAATAAAATTTATTTCAGAAAATTTTTATTTTTGAGTATCGTAAGACATTTTTCAAAACAAAATATGACATGAAGATAGGTGCACGTATATGTGTATTGAGAATGGTATTTAAAGTGATAAATTTAGGAAGAAAATATTTTTTACACACACATACAATGTTTTTCAAATAAGTATTTGTTAATTATAAAATAAAAATAAACTTTACATATCACTTTTGAACGAAAATTATCCAACTCATGAACTGTCATTTAAAATTTTCAACAATTAAAAGTAACCATTTTTTTCTTAAATTCAAATATTTGACGTCATTGTGACGCAGTAGAAAACTTAACAGAAAAACGTATTTTAGGTTTGTTCCCTTACGAATAGGAAAGTGAATGTATTAAAAGAGAAAGTCGTTCATAAGTCGTTCCTGTACACCAGAATTTCACAGTTCCTACTTTTTCCTTCCAACTGTAAAATTTAAATTTTTAAATTTATAAATAATATTCAGGAAAATTATAGTATATAAATTTAAAAGAAATTAGTGATTTAAGTATTTTAAGTTAGTTTTTGATGCGTAAAATTTAAAACTTCAAAGAGTAACGACTTTGTACAAATGTTGGTTGAGCAGTAAGGTGCCGCGATTAAATAACTGTGGACAAAATAACTGCGACAAAATAACACTGGACAAAATAACCGAACGACAAAATAACTGCACGACAAAATAACTGTGGACAAAATAATCGAACGATAAAGTAACTGTACGACAAAATAACCGAACAACAAAATAAACATCTTTAATTTTATTATTCTTTTGAGTTAGGGTACATGCGACCGTGATATGATTAAGTGTTTTGTTTTGCTTCCAATATATAAAAGATGGCTAAATTGCAAAAGACCTTAGATGTTGGAATTTAAACTATTGCATTTAAAAACGAATGTTAATGGGTGAATACTATTGTATTTAAAAAGTTAAGCTTGGGAAACATTAGTCTGAAAGATCAAATGGTGGATGATATAAAACCTAGGTAATAATGTTATATGTATGTTAGTTAGGTTAAGGTTATAAGTTTTTTTTTTCAAATTTTAGATAGATGATATAAAAACTAGGTGATGAGGTTAGTTAAGGTTAGGTTAGTTTAGTTAGTTTAGACAATATACTTCGACTTTGATATAAAAAATCATTAGGATAAGGTTATAGGTGGTGAGGTTAATTAAGGTTAGGTTAGTTTAGTTAGTTTTGATAATGTACTTCGACTTTGGTATAAAAACTAATTAGGTTAAGGTTATAGGTGGTGAGATTAATTAAGGTTAGGTTAGTTTAGTTAGTTTTGAAACTATACTTCGACTTTGATATAAAAACTAATTAGGTTAAGGTTATAGGTGGCGAGGTTAGTTAAGGTTAGGTTAGTTTAGTTAGTTATGTCAATATACTTCGAATTTAATATAAAAACTAATTAGGTAAAGGTTATGGGTGGTGAGGCTAGTTAAGGTTAGGTTAGTTTAGTTAGTTTAGACAATATACTTCGAATTTGATATAAAAACTAATTAGGATAAGATTATAGGTGGTGAGGTTAGTTAAGGTTAGGTTAGTCTAGTTATTTTTGACAATATACTTCGACTTTGATATAAAAACTAATTAGGTTAAGGTTATAGGTGGTGAGGTTAATTAAGGTTAGGTTAGTTTAGTTAGTTTTGACAATATACTTCGACTTTGATATAAAAACTAATTAGGTTAAGGTTACAGGTGGTGAGGTTAGTTAAGGTTAGGTTAGTTTAGTTAGTTTTGACACTATACTTCGACTTTGATATAAAAACTAATTAGGTTAAGGTTATAGGTGGTGAAGTTGGTTAAGGTTAGGTTAGTTTAGTTAGTTTTGACAATCTACTTCGACTTTAATATAAAAACTAATTAGGTTAAGATTATAGGTGGTGAGGTTAGTTGAGGTTAGGTTGGTTCAGTTAGTTTTGACAATATACTTCGACTTTGGTATAAAAAACTAATTAGGTTAAGGTCATAGGTGGTGAGGTTAGTTAAGGTTAGGTTAGTTTAGTTAGTTTTGGCAATATACTTCGACTTTGGTATAAAAGCTAATTAGGCTAAAGTTATAGGTGGTGAGGTTAGTTAAGGTTAGGTTAGTTTAGTTAGTTTGACAATATACTGTGACTTTGGTATAAAAACTAATTAGGTTAAGCTTATAGGTAGTGAGGTTAATTAAGGTTAGGTTAGTTTAGTTAGTTTTTAAAATATACTTCGACTTTGGTATAAAAACTAATTAGGTTAAGGTTATAGGTGGTGAGATTAGTTACTATTTTTATAAGAAAAATTTTTTTAAAAATAGTTTTAAATTTACCGCTTGTTATTGGTTTTATAACTTAATGTCAGGATTATTAGATTTATAAAACGGTTAGTTCCCGGACCAGTAGAAAAGTGAATGTATTAGAAGAAAAAACTCGAAAAACGTTCTTGTACATCGAAATTTCAATTAGTTCACGTTCTTTTCGGTAGGAAAATATATAAATGAGAAGTGACTTCAGAATTCCTACTTTTTCCTTCCAAGTCTCAAATTTAAATTTTTAAATTTATCAATTATATTTACAAAAGTGATTGTACATAAATTTAAAAAAAAAATTAATGAATTTGAATAATTTAAGATTGTATTTGGTGTCTGAAATTTAAAATATCAGAGATTAACCTGTTTAATTCAATAAGCAGAGGGAAGCTGTTTATTTATAGCCTATTCACATTATTACATAAGCAGATTAAAAGAAAGTACGGGAACAGACCTAAATATGTATTTAGTGCAGACAACTTCAGATTGTTTGATTTTGTTTTAAAATACAAACATAAGTATAACACAATAAAACGTCCACCTAAAAAAAATTTTATTTTAAATATTAATTTAACTTTAAATTAATATTTTTTATTTATTTTTATTTGTTTGGTGATATTATGGTTACGGTTTTTTAAAACTAAATAGTGTCATATCGTTAAAATTAAGTGATTGTGAGTTTTGTGTTATACTTAATTGTAGTACTGCCTTACATTTCAACTAAAACAAATTTTGAATATTAAATTTTTAGAAAATTATAGGTAAATCGCAATTTTTATACTAATTTTCATTCGTTTTGGTTCATGTTTAATACACAAAGCTAGAAATTTTTAATCCTTTTCGTGTGGATGTTTTGTGAAACGATTTTAAGTGTTTTTTTCATATGAACAAATTAAATTTTGAATATTAAATTTTACGAAAACTAAACGTGAGCGCCAATTTTAATACTAATTTTCGTTGGTTTTGGGTCATGTTTAATACATCAAAATAGAAATTTTCACAATTTTTCTTGTGCACGTATACTAGGAAATTGCCAAAAAAAGTTTTCTTTGTTAAAAAAAAAAAAATTGAATGTGCAAAATTATTTAATACTAGAATACTCTCTTTATACAATTCTAATCATAACTGTATTGTCAATTGGATAGAAAATTACGTAAAAATATTATGGTTTGAATATGATTTAACGTAATTTTTATACGATTGAAGCAAACTCTTATTAATTTTAGGAAGGTGTAAACATAATCTAAATTCTGATCATATCACATAAAAAGCTGCGCCGTGTTTTTTTATCTAAAAAAAAATGGAACAGAGATACATTATAAAAACATTTAACTGACAGAGAAATAGAATATAGCCGAATCGTTAAATTGGATTAAAAAAATCATGACACGCTACTTATAAAGCGGTTTTTTTCGAATTTAGCTCGCAAAAAATGAGACAGAAAAAAAAATGCGAGTGCGAGTGAAATGGAGAACGACATATTTCCTAGTTTTTCTCGAAAAGTAAATAATTTAGAGCAACGGTATAAAAACATTTTTGATGCATTTTACCTTTTACTATGGCTTGGTGTAACAAAAAATTTTAAAAATTGCTTAATTCTGGCAAAAAACTCATTTTGTTGACAAAAAACGCCCGGAAAACCTACTTCTGGGCATCCGACATGTCTGGCTAACGAACTCATCCAACGATTTGGAAAATCGAATTCGCACACAAAATTTCATAAGCATTAAACGTTTCGTTCGAGAGTTATCGCGCGGATACGTATATATATATATATATATATATATATATATATATATATATATATATATATATATATATATATATAAATTTTAGTGAATATCATTTTCGTATTCTAGGGACCTCAAAACATATTTCTGATATGGTCCCGGGCTTAGGTTGCACCATGACACCTGGCGTAAAAGCTGAATTTCCAGTTTTGGAAATTCGCTAAAAGGACCTTAAATAGTAAACTGGAAGGCCTTTATGAAGATATTTTTTCTTTCCAAAAAAATCCAAAATTTCTATTTTATAAATAAAAATCCAAAATTCCTACTTTATAAATAAACAGTGACATTAATAACATTTTTAAATTACTTAATATTTATGTATTGCATTTGTTAAAAAAAGTATGTTCATTTTTTTTTTTAATTTTTAAAATTACTAGACGCCTGCTTGTATTAGAATAAAGATAAAGCATTTAAAATACATTTAACAATACTACTGAATTTCGATGTAAAAATGGGAGAAGTGGGGGGAAAAGTAATGTGGTATCTTTAAAAGGCACTAGCTGGATACTAACTCAATACATTTACAAAATTTCAGCCCTCTAGGTTTCCCTAGAGAGTCTCTAGACGACTTAGAATAGAAGCAATAAATCAAGGAAATATTGGTGTAAAAATCGTGGGGCTAAGGGTTAAAAGTTGAAACCTCCAAAAAGCAGTGGCTGGCTATTAACTTAACCTGTACACAAAATTTCAGCCCTCTAGGTTTATTTGGGGAGATTTTGACCCGAACGAAACTGTTAAAAAACAAGAAAAATCATGTTCTTTTTGGTATAAAAATGGTGGGGGTAAGGATTAAAAGTTAAGACCCCCAAAAGGCACCCCCTTGATACTAACTCAATCCGAACACAAAATTTCAACCCTCTAGGTTTATCTGGGTGACCTGTGCGAGTGGTACAATCTTCGAAAACGTCAAAAAAGCATAAAATTGTAGCTTAAAAATGAAGGGGTGGGGTAAAATATTAAAACCTTCAAAAAGCACAAACAAGGTATGAACTCTATCAACATACCAAATTTCAACCCTCTACCTTAATTCTGGGGGGCTGGGGGCGTGTTAGATGCAGCGAAAATCGTTTTTTCCCCCTCTACTCAATCCAAATCATCCTAGGAGGCTGAATTTTGGATATGGTGTAGATAATTGACCGAAACATTATTTCCAACCGGTTTGGAAAGTTTTATTGCTTTTCCGCCCCCACCACGCCCTTAAAGGTTGGGCCGGATCCAAAATTTGCCCAAAATTTGACCCCACTTTGATAGCATTGTTGTGAATCGGAATGAGCTCCATTTGAGCTCTTAACTTCCATAGGGGGGCCCTACACATATTAAGAGGAAGCGGAAAAAGAAAATTATATATATATATATATATATATATATATATATATATATATATATATATATATATATATATATATATATATATATGTGTGACCAGCGGAGTGGCCGAGCGTGCTTGTGCACTAAGCGCTTGCCGACTGGTAGGTCTGGGGTTCGAATCCCGCGACCGGCTATGCTTGTGAAGGTTTTCTGCAGTTTCCCTTCACAATTCCAAATGAATATCGGCATAGTGCCTTCAGAAGACGGCTGCAGACGCACACCTACCAAATCCTAGCCCTCACACCACTTTCCTTGTCCTCCACCCACATCATAAATGTATAATGTAATGAATAAAAAATTTGTAACGAATAAATAAAGTGTACAAATAATGATGTGGGTGGCGTCTGTTATAGACTGAATAGTCTCAAAAACGGACGTTAAACGCATTATTATTATTATTATTATTATATATATGTGTGTGTGTTTTTCGGGAGTTGCCATTTTTATTACAGCCAAACCGTTGATTTAATCGAAAAATTGTTCAAATAAGAGTTGTAGATATCGACGGGGGCAACCAATTGCGATAATCAGGAGCTTTATAGCTCTTATGGTTTTCGAGCTATGATACAAACTTACCTTTTTTAAATGGAATACTATACTTATTTGTTGATAAAAATTATTCAATTAAGCAACAGACCAAAAATAAAAAAATAAAAATTTTTATCTAAAGTTTTTTTTTCAAATTTTACAACTTTCGCGCTTAAAAATGATTTATTTAAGTGATGTTTGATGAGTTTAAGAGCGCCTAGGTCAAACAACCCTGATAATTACGAAAAGTAGCAAGCGGTAACTGTATTTATGCTATATAGATGGCTTTACCGTATAGGTTTATCTAGAGTCCGTATAATAAATAGAGTCGTGGCATGTGTGCTCAACGCTGATTGGCACCGGCATTTTCTGTCCACAGTTTGCATAAAATACATTAGAAATAAATTAAATATTAACAAAAATCTGAAAAAATCATTTAGTTTAACCTAGAAAGAATAATTAAATTAAAAAATTTTAATTGTTCAGTAATTTATAACTTATTAACAATAATTATGTACTCAAAAATATTTACTCAAAATTGTGATAATTAATTTTGAAGCTTCCCGCTCTGATTTGGACTATATTTATTATAGGGACTCTACCACACAAATGACTAATTTAAAATGTCAGGTATTGACATTTTATTGACTTTTTATTCAATATTTTGTATTTATTGATTGACAACTAAAATGTACCTACTTGAAAAAAAGGATTGAAAAAACGCGGAACGTCATTAAATGGTAAAAAAAACTGACCTTGTTTTAAGCAATTTTTTTTTTAAATTTATAATTATTTTGATAATTTATGTAATTCTGTTTTAGGTACTTTATTGGAGTATTTCTAATAACTTATTATTGTGTTTACTGAAAATAGAATAACGATTTTATTCTCATTATTTAATTCAGTTTCATGGAAGTTTTCGAGATGACATAACCTCTCCAATTCTTATATTACCGAAGGAATATTCATTGTTATTTTAAAAGGTAGAGTAATTCCACAATTTCAAAATAATTATTTACAATGTAAGTAACGAAAATTTTTATTTCATAGGAGTCTGTAAAGCTTTGGTTCAGTATGAAGTTAATATAAAGCAGTAAAAGCATGGTACTTCTGTGGAAAAAATTCAAGAAATAGAAAAGTTAACGCGAGGAAACTGCCTCTAAAAATTTGCCACCCGGGGCCTCTGCCCCGCTTGCCCGTAGTGTAAATCTACCACTGATTATACGTAACTACCAGCAGCGCTGGGAAAAATTGTTCATAGAATTTAAAATAGAAAATGGTTTTCAAAAATGCATTTAAAATTATACAAAATGGAAAATGGTTTTGCTGAACATATTTAAAATATAAAATGGAAAATAGCTATTTAAAATGGATTATAAAATGCCAAATAGGGTTTCCGATCTCTGGCCAAAAAATCGATGTTGTGGATCGATTCGAATTGTCAAACCAAAAATCGATGCAGGAGAAAATCGGCTTACAAAAGATCGATCTGACGAAAATCGATTCAATTTTTGTACTTGCAGAGGCAAGACTACGATAAGTACGGCGCCAAGATTTGATGACACTTCCTTATAGAACTTGACAAAATAAAACAAAAAACAAGAATAAAATTTTTCGAGATCTCGCTTCGTTTTTGAGTTAAACTTGTTATTAAATTCCAGTTAGTGTAGTGCAATTAGTCATTATTAAGGAAAAATGACGGAATCCATTTATAATGAATGGATTTCAATAATTTTTTTTTTGGGTGGTTTTCTAATGGCATAAAGCAAAAAGTTTACCCATTTAAAATTACCGCAATTTTGTAAATTCGTAAATTTTCGGAAAAAACAAAAAAAAATTAGAGATATCAATAAAAAATGCAATTATCGAAATTTTTTGAATATTTTTTTTACGAAAATAATGATTGTTATATTTCGTTAAAAGGGCAGTTATCTATGTATCCATACTCGTATATAAAAACCGTAACGAGACCCTTTCTGTACATGGAATATTTTTTTAAAATTGTACTGGTACTGTAAATAGTAATCGATGTAGATATCAAAACAGCGATTATTAAAATTTTTGTCTGTCTCTTTCTGTCTGTCTGTCTGTTTATCTGTCAGTCAGTTTGTCTGTTCACGCATCACGCAGAAATTACTGAACGGATTTTGATGAAATTTGGTATGATGATAACTTATTACCTGGGTCAACATCTAAGATACCTTTTACTCCGGGAAAATGTCTCATTCCCACGGGAAAATAGGAAAATCATTTTCAAAATGTGCACATACTACGGAAAATTACTGAACGGATTTTGATGAAATTTGGCTTGGTGATAACTTATTACTTGGGTCAACATTTAAGATACTTCTTACTCCGTAAAAATATCTTATTCCCACGGGAAAATAGAAAAACCATTTTGAGCATCTGCACACATTACCTACGCAAAAAGTATTGAATGGATTTTTATGAAATTTGGTGTGGTGATAACTTATTACCTGGGTCATCATCTAAGATACTTTTTAGTCCGCGAAAATGTCTCATTCCCACGGGAAAATAAAAATAAAAAGAAACCATTTTGAGCATGTGCATGCATTACGCAAAAATTATTGTTCTATGCAAGTTCTGTATAATTATTACATTTATATACTGAGTTGATAACAATGTGTCGCGCGAACGACGTCGCGGGTACAGTTAGTTTAAACTAATTTTCTTCGACGTTGCCACTTTCGATGTCATCCATTAATATTATTGGTGGAGCATTCAAACAGCTAACTCCTTTACATTGTAAACACGCTACTGAACAATGTAAGCCCCTCTTTCTACATCCACAAGCAGAGCTACAACCAGTTTTACAAGAACAAAAAATCATTTTTAATAAATTTTCAGATGCCGGTGGTTGGTTCATTGTGACTGGTACTAAAAAATTATCTTTTTTTGCCATCCCCATTCTTCTGGCAACTTTTCATGTCCCATCCACAACTGTACTTGCAAATATACTCTTTTTATACGTTCTAAGCTAGCATCGTGGGTAGATATCGATGAAGCCAAATTGACACAAGTATTTTTACTAGTAGCTTTAAGAAAGGATCGGTATCGATAATTATTTATGTTACATTTATTTTTAGGGGCACCATATAATGCTAAAATGCATAAAATACCCGGTTGCAAAATATCGGAGACATTTTCATTAGTGAAGATATTGGCAGCATCTTGTAAATATCGGAGGCATTTTCATTAGTGAAGATATTGGCAGCATCTTGTAAATCTGTGCGACTTTCAAATAATTTAGCGAATTTAATTTTACCCTTTTTGTAAAAAGCTGATGTTGTATCACATCCAATTAAAGCATGTAAAAATAGAATATGTTTCTTACACATTGGTAATGCCTGTTCAATACTTTTATTGGAGTAAATTTTTGCCGGTACTTTTCCTATTGCTGGTTTCAGAAAATATATTTCTCTATGGGTAGGTGTTAAAGCTGTTAATAAAACCAACACATCAATATCTTCAGCAACAACAACAATATTTTCTGAATCAATATTAATTGCCGTTTGTATAATTAATGTATCTGCATCACCTTCTGCTTGACACGAGAAAATATTATTATCAGCTAATTTCTTCCTCAGCATTTCGATGAATCTCGTTTTGTTATTGCTGTTTGCAAGAAACTTTTCTTGGCGAATTTTCAAAGGTGTTTTCTCATCAATAATTACATCTGTTGAGGCATTTCTTAATGATCGACGAAATCTTTCCGCTGATTTGATGCAGTTATTGTTGCGATATCCATCAAAAACGACAAAAACATTGTTTCCATATTTATTTCTTAGATATCGTATGTAATGGTTGTGTATGGTCTCGAACTTTTCATCTAATTGCTATTTGCAATGATGTAATAACATTTCGCCATCAATTACATAAGAAAATATATTATTATCATTTATACTGATGTTGAGCTGAGTAAATAATTCATAAAAAATTGATTTTGTTGTCTTTCGCAATAAACCTTGATCGAATAAAGTTAGAGGATCTGGAGCTAACTCAAAATTCATGTACGTTTGAAGTTCTTCTTCTGATTTTTTTAAAACACATATGCGTTGAAAGAGCAACAATTCATCTATTGCAATAACTTCATCATGAACTTTGATTTTGTTGTTAACGGCCAGTAACGAAATGACTTTATCTTTTTTTGTCAATTTCAAATCTTTAAAGTTTTGTCCATTCGTTTTCCTCATCCTATAATATATTAATAATCATATATTTGAAATAATTAATAATCATATGTTTGAAATCCGCCCAATTGCGGAAATACGCCCAATCTGGCAACCCTGACTGTATTCCTAGTAGAGTATCAGCTGTCCCTCGAACTCTTCGCTATCACTACTTTCTCACTATATTCCCATTCTTCTTATACAGTAGTACCTCGATAATTCAGCCTTCGAAAACCCGGACCCTTCAGTAATCTTGCCCGATTTAACAAATAGTAGGTACAATTTTAGACACATTTACATTCTATATTTACAGTCAATTAGTACAGTACAAAATAGAACTGTATTGAATAGTAATTATAATCACGCGAAACGTAGAACTGCCTACAAACCCCGTACATAGAACAGCAGTGCTTGCTGTTAACTTCTTAGAGTAGCTATAAGGGGTCTCGAATTCATTACATTTTAAACGGTCTCTCGATGATCCGGCTTTTTCGTAAATTCGGCCTACCGGCCCCCCCATTTAATTTAAGCCGGATTATCGAGGTATTACTGTACATGCAATACCTACCTTTCAAGGACGTTTGTTATCCCTTTGTATACTTTATATAGAATTTAAATAATTCTCTGTCATTATAACTGTATTCCGAGGTATAAACCTAATTGCATTGGACTAAATATATTATATGTATGCGATGTGAGCACGAGTACGATATCCGAGGCGACAAAATTTGACAAGCGGATCTGATAGATTTTGGCATTCTAAGCAAAAAATAAAAAGTAAAAAATTTTGAAATTCACCTTAGTTTTCGAGATATCGATCGTTAAACTTGTATTTAAGTTTTCATGAAATTCGGATATATTGTATTTGGCGAAATATTGGTGAAATATATTTATATCAAAAATACAAGTTTATTGTCAAAACTGGCCTAACCTTCGGGCAAAGGGTAACCTTAACTAACCTCACCACTTAGTTTTTATATCAAAAATCGAAGTTTATTGTCATAACTAGCCTAACTTTCGGGCAAAGGGTAACCTTAAATACAAGCTTAACGATCGATATCTCGAGAACGAAGCGAGATCTCCAAAAATTTTATTCTTGTTTTTCGTTTTATTTTGTCAAGTTCTATAAGGAAGTGTCATCAAATCTTGGCGCCGTACTAATCGTAGTATCCTCCTTGCGGAGAATAAAAGATCTAAAAGTGACAACATAAATAGTTAAAATATATTTTACAATAATTTTGAAAAAATATCATATTTTTACTAAAAATATCCTAATTTAAATTCGAAAAGATCGATCTCCGATCCCGTAAATTTTTCACGATCTCTGAATCGATTTACTCTCCAAAGAATGGATTCGAAAAATCAAAGATCGGCTCTCCAAAAATCGATTTTCGATAAAATCGAATTGAGATCGGAAACACTAATGCCAAATGCTTTTTTTATTTTAAATTCTCTAAATTTTTTTATCAATATTAAAAAAAAAGTTAAGAAAATTTTACAAGTACTGATATTAAATAAAGGCAGTCTTTTGAGAAAATTTTGTAAAGTTTACATGATATGAAAACGAAATTTAACTCTTGAAATATTGTTACTTTAAAATATTGTAAAATTTAATTCAGCCTTGACATATTCAAACCTTGACTACGCTACAACTGCGATTTCTAAATTATGAAAATCATCTACTTGTAATACAAAACATTTTTTATTACCGTGTCTTAAAGATAATAGTACACAACTTGAGTCAGAAAAGTTTGACTTAAGAGAACTACAACTCTAGTAATAAATTTAACTCCCGTGACTTTGCAACACGAGTTATAAAAAATTTAAATCACTTAAATAAATTTACAATTTGTTAGACTTCAGATCGTTCAGGTTCTATAATTTATGCACATAAATTTGAGTATACATGCATTTTCATTTTAAATGTAAAATGGATGCAAATTTTCTTTTTAAATACAAAATGGAAAATGGTTTGACCGAACTTATTTAAAATAGAAAATGGAAAATGCCATTTTCTATTTTAAATACATATTTAAAATGAAATCATTTTAAATAGCTCCCAGCCCTGATCAACAGAAAATTATTTTATTGTAAAATTGTATAACAATTAACAGAAATTATGATTTTTTAATAAAACAGTAATTTGAATTTACATTGTATATTTCTTTTATTATTTGGGATCACCTCCAGCACTGATATGCTTATTCAAGTACATTTGTCTTTTAAAAGGATACTCTTTACATTTGAAAAGAAAGTACGTAAGATCGTTAACTTCGTTACACTGTTGACAAATTTCTTCATGTTTTAGTCAGTTTACAGCCTTTGAAGAAAATTTTTGTACATATTTTATTGACATTCGTAACTGACTAACTAATCTTATTTTGGAAAAATTAGTCATGAGGTGAAGATAGTTATTCCCATTTTCTTCATGTTCAGGTGTCTGTACATTGGGGTATAGGTAGACTGCTGCAAGCGGTTTAGATCGGGGTCTTTTAATGAGTTTTCATATTTTTGAATAATTTCGGTCAGCATTCTTTTTGTTTTGAACATGTCCTGCGCTTCCCACAAATCCTCGTAACCAAGTTGAGTCAACTTTTGTTTTAAAGATACAACGCAGTTAGAGTTTTTCTAGGTTCGATCATCACATAGTTCCTTTAGTTTTGCTTAGCATACTTTCGGAATTCTCTCGTCTGTCATATTCAGCAAATGACACCACCATATCAACATACTTTTTAAAATAAGTGTAGCCAAGTGTGGACAGTTCACCGGCGACCTCCCTACATAATCAGGTGTTGTCACTGATAATTGTAGTAGATTTTTTCAGTACTGTGTTTGTACTTTTTCCAGTACTTGTACATATTGTACAGCTCATATTTCACAAGCATACAGCAATGTCGATCGAACTATGGAGTCGAAAAGGGTTTTCTTGGTTTCCCAACAGTTTGATTTTGAGATTGACAGTATTGATTTATGAAAAATTACTATTTTCGATTTGCTTATATTTACTGTCAGGTGATTTTTTATGCAATATTGCGATAGCATCTCAAGTTTATCCTGTACATCATTAAAATATGTTCCAAACATGATAAGATCGTCTGGTCAGATTACTGGAAAATAAACTAAGCTTATGAATATTTTTAAAATACATCTTTTTCAGACGTATTGTTAAAATACATACCATACATACTTGAAAATTTTTATATTAAAAATATTTTTCTTTTTTTTTACTCTTTTTTAAAAAAAAGAGTAAAAATTTAACAATTTAAATTTAAAAAAGACCTGTCATATTATTTATGACAGTTCTACGATACTAGAGTCCCTATAATAAATAGAGTCGTGACATGTCATCCATTTTGTATCCAAAACAGAGCGGGAAGCTTTAAAATTAATTATCACATGTTTGAGTAAATATTTTTGAGTACATAATAATTGTTCATAAGTTATGAATTAATGAACAATTAAAAATTTTTAATTTAATTATTCTTTCTAAGTTAAACTGAATGGTTTTTGTTAAGATTTTATTTATTTCCAATGTATTTTACGAAAACTTTGGATACAAAATGCCGGAACCAATCAGCATTCAGCACACATGTCACGACTCTATTTATTATAGGGACTCTATACGATACTATCCAGAGAAGCCATCTATAATTTACTTTCAGAGATTTTTAATAATGACATTTTCACATGTATCAAATTTTGACTTCTTTAATATGGTGTACAATTAAATATTACAAAAACATTTGTAATTTGATAACTTGTTTAATAAATACTAAGTTGAATATTTGAGTAAAAACTACAAATTATTTTGATAATTAATGTATTTAATTAATAAATTTTCTGTTAATGTAAGAGGCTAATGTGATTATACCATCACAACTTATTTCATGTTTTTTTTTAGTATAAATTCAAAATAAATCGTATGTTTTGCGTTCGGTTAGACAAACCTTACCACGGATTTTGAAAATTAAAACTTAAAAATGCAATTTCTCAAAAATTTGAAATAAAATAATGAAAATTTTAGCATAATTGGCAATTTGAAGTAATAAACTAATTTTTAAGAAACATCTCAACATAATGTTCCCATTTGAAAAAAAAATTTTCTATTCCAAAGAAACCGTAAGTCCTAGAAGTCTGGAACAATTTTTCGTGAATGGCCCCCTCTATTTTGAATATTTTTTGTATAAACTTTTTTTCGAGTAGATGCATATTTTAGGAATAAATTGAATGGCAACTCCTGAAAAACTCACGTATATATATATATATATATATATATATATATATATATATATATATATATATATATATATATATATATATATATATATATATATATATCAGATATTTTTTTCTATAGAATCGTGTTTTACGGGTCCGAAAACGGATAGCGCCCCTACTCTCGCCACTCACCGTTCTTGTCGTATAGGCTGTATAAGTCTAATTTTTTCAAGAGAAAATTCGACTAAAAAATACGTTTCGCTTATTTTTTAGTGTTCTACAACATATTCAAATTTCATCAAAGTCGATAGGTCCGTCCTTGGGATCTTGACTTGTTAGTAACATATACTGTACTAAATGCACCAGATTTCCACACATCTTAATTCGGATTAAAAATTATTTCAGTGTGTTACCATTGGAACGCCATCTTGAAACTTTGTATACAACTTACTTAAGAGGTTAGGTATAACATATATTTTTAGTCGAATTTTCTCCGAAAAATTAGACTTATACAGTCTATACGATAAGAGCTGCGAGAGGCGAGAGTAGGGGCGCTATCCGTTTTCGGACCCGTAGAACACGAATATGTAGAAAAAAAAATGTATATATATATATATATATATATATAATGTATATATATATATATATATGTATATATATATATATATATATATATATATATATATATATATATATATATATATATATATATATATATATATATATATTTTCCCGCCACCTTTTAATTTGTGTAGCCCCCCCTATGGAAGTTAAGAGATGAAATTTGGTAAATGGGGCTCATTTTCGAGGCACCTCATACTATCAAAGTGGGGTCCAATTTTGGGCAAATTTTTTTTCTGACCCGACCTTTAAGGGGGTGGTGGGGGGCGGAAAAGCAATAAAACTTTTTCAAACCGGTTTTAAATAATGTTTCGGTCAATTATCTACAACTATCCAAAATTCAGCTTTCTAGGATGATATGGTGGGAGTAGAGGGGGGAAAAACGATTTTCGCTGGATCTAACAGGCCCCCAGCCCCCCAGAATTAACGTAGAGGGTTGAAATTTGGTGTGTTGATAAAGTTCGTACCTAGGTTGTGCTTTTTGGAGGTTTTAATATTTTACCCCCACCCCCCTCATTTTTAAGCTACAATTTCATGCATTTTCGACGTTTTCGAAGTTTGTACCACTCGCACAGGTCACCCGAATAAACCTAGAGGGCTGAAATTTTGTATTCGGATTGAGTTAGTATCAAGGGGGTGCCTTTTGGGGGTCTCAACTTTTAACCCCTACCCCCACCATTTTTATACCCAAAAGAACATGATTTTTCTTGTTTTTTAACAGTTTCGTTCGTGTCAAAATCTCCCCAAATAAACCTAGAGGGCTGAAATTTGGTGTACAAGTTAAGCTAATAGCCAGACACTGTTTTTTGGAGGTTTCAACTTTTAACCCTTACCCCCACGATTTTTACGCCAATATTTCCTTAATTTTTTTGCTTGTTTTCTAACACGTCTAGAGACTTCATAAGGAAACCTAGAGGGCTGAAATTTTGTACGTGTATTCAGTTAGTATCCAGCTAGTACCTTGTAGGGAGTCCACATCACTTTTCCCCCCACTTCTCCCATTTTTACATCGGAATTGAATGCTATTGTTAAATGTGTTTTAAAAGCATTATGTTTATTCTAAATACAAGTAGGCGAATTCACATTAAAGTCACTGTTTATTTATAAATTAGGAATTTTGGATTTTTAGTATTTATAAAATAGAAATTTTGGATTTTTTTGGAAAGAAAAAATATCTTTATAAAGGCCTTCCAGTTTACTATTTAAGGTCCTTTTTTAATATTTAAAACTAAAACATAAAGGCAATTAGCGGATAAACATGGGGAGGAATGTCCTCGTACGAATTGTGTTGGTTTTTTTTCTGCTACCTGTTTTCGGCACAAAATTGAAATTTACTGAGATACAGCCCTTAAATACTTAAAACCTTTTTTTAAAGCCTCGATCAGCCGAACACTCATCACCAGTTTTGAAACCAACAAAATGACAATTCGGTTGTAGACTTTCAATCACATTTCGCTTGTAGATATTCAATACCGAAGATGAAGGGGAAAATTCGACTACCGTGATGGGGCCCCGCTGCTCACGGCGTTTTTTTTTCAATGAAATTAAAAATTCCGATTTTGGGTTTTTTATAAAAACCAGTTTTTCGGATTGTGGACAAAGGGTTAAATTTGAATTGTATTATCATGTTATATGTCAAATTAAAGCCATTTTAGTTCTGAAGTTAATGATACCAGTTTCAACTTTCTAGGGCAAATAGTTTTTGAGCTAAATGTGTTTAAATATTTCAAAGTGCTCCAAAAATTACGGTTTTTGGATTTTGAAAATTGTTGTAACTAGAAAAATAATGGTAATAAAAAGATAAAAATTTATATTCGTTATCTTCAAAGCAAGTACTACCATACAAAAGAAATATTATAATGATCTGAAGACATAAGGTTTTGAGCAGGGGTAGCCAACCCGCGGCCCGCGGGCCGCATGTGGCCTACGAGATTCATTACGCTTATACAAAATATAATTATTTTATAATGGCCAAGGTAGTGAAAACAAATGTATTAAAACAAAATTCGTCAAGTGCGTGTTTTTGACACGGACTAAGTAATGTCACCTCAGTGAAAGTGTTAATTTATGATTTTTTAGCTCGTTTTTTAAGTACGGTGAGAATACAGCCCTCTTGCGTTTATTCATTATGCATGTACAACTCTACAGCCCTCTTGCGTTTAGTCAATATGCATGTACAACTCTCTATAATAATGTTTCCCCCACTATGATCACACAACGATATTAATATGTCATCCTTCGATGACATAAAAAAAAAACATAATATATAGGAACACATAATTTTATATGCGGCCCGCGGAGTTATGATGCGCTTCCAAAGTGGCCCGCAAGATCATTTTGGTTGGCCACCCCTGGTTTTGAGCATTGGTTGATTTGATGTGGACCAACCCTTCATAATTCTAGTTCCGACCAGAATGACATATCTATAGAATAAGCTTAATCCAGAATTTTTGATTTCAGATGTCCCCAACAGTCAAAATCACATAAAAGTTCTCTCTTATGTGCAAAATCATTTTTTTGTAAAGTGGTTGCAAACCAATAATCGAAATTCACGTATTTTATGAGCTGATAAATCGTAAATAATATTTAAGGGGGGGAGTAAGGTTTTTAAACTTTTTTTTTGCAATTTTTTAAAATTTTTTTACTGAATGTACAACATGTCGAGCGTGTTGTGTCAAAATTTCAAGTAAATCCGAGCGAAACTGATGAAGGTACAGCGTTTCAAGCGACCGGCCCTTATGCTCGATTTTTATACCTGTCTGGTAGCTTCGCGACGCGCCCAGGGCCGGACCGAGCCAAAGTGGCGCCCGGGGCAGTGTTAAAAAATGGCGCCCCTGTAGAAAAATAAATATTTCCTGCAAACTTTTCTCCTCTCAAAAACCAAGTAACGAGCAAAAAAAAAAATAATAATAAACGTGAAATTCCTAATTTTGGCGCCTTCTTAAATCACTTTTTGGCGCCCCCGAAACCTGGCGCCCGGGGCACGTGCCCCGACTGCCCTACCCTAGATCCGGCCCTGGACGCGCCTACCTGGTAAGTATAAAATTTACTTTAATTTTATACTTACAAATCTTATACAAAACAAATACTTACTATAATTACTCGCCTAAGTATAAAAAGTTATATCATTTTATTGATGCTTAGTTTTGGATTTTTGAGTGTAAAAAACTTTAAATCCATTTTCTCGCAAACAACATTTTTGAAGTTCGTGAACATCATAACTCAAAATCGACTTCACCAATTTTGTTGAAATTTTGTGCACTGTTTCTATACATAAATCAACAGGTAATCAGGTCGAGCTTTTTTTTGCTATTTTTCTCCAGTTCATAATAACAAATTAACCGAAATTTTTAGCAAAAATTGCGTTTTTCACTTCAAAATGTTGCCAAAAATAAAAAAATCGAAAAAATACAAAAAACTCTTCCTGACTCCCTAGGGAAACATATCGCCTTTTAATCGCATTTCGATTTTTTTGTCTCGGATGATCCGGTACCAAGTTATGATGTTCACCGCAAAACAACTTTTTTTCGAGGCGCCTCCGGAAATTATTTATCGATATTTGTAATTGATAATTTTTTCAAAGATACTTCAGATGTTATACTATAACGTGTATATGAAATAAATAAGCCAACATTATTCATATCTCCAAAAAAAAATTCATGAAAATATACCTTTTTTTCGCTTTTAAAACCTTACTCCCCCCCCCCCCTTAATTGCTTTTAATAAATATAGTTTATTTTTTTCACTTTAATTATAATAGCTTTCTTTTACGTCAAAGAATGCAGGGTGGTTTTTATAAGGGGTTGCGACTGAATAATTAGAATTTGCGAATTTACAGCTTTATTTTTACACATAATCTCCTTTTTATTTTTAAAACATAATCTATTTTTGATTTTTCAAGTATCTGCTTCGTTCTCATCAATTAAGGGTGGTTTGAAGACTACGGTGGTGAGCTCAAAAATCAAAATTATACTTGTTCAAAATCTCATAAATAGCTCTTAATTCTACCGCAAAAATTGGTCTGAAATTTTTATTTTTAAGCCGCGGGGGGGGGGGAGCTGAGTCGAACTCGACTCAGCCCCCCCCCCCCCCGCTAAAAATATTAAATTCCTGCTCAATTTGTCGAGCTCAAAATTTAATTCACGGAATACGAAAGCTCATAAATAGCTTCTAATTATGCGTTTTTGCGTATGCATAAATAGCTTCTAATTATCCGAACGCTATTACTGACTATAAACTATGTATGCTAGAATCATCGTATCGTAATAGGGTTCGGTATACATCGTATATTTACTTTCACCCGGCTAAATCTCATCTTGTTGGGTGTATAATAAAGTTTTATGATTGAACCCAAATCACAGCAGGAGAGATCGTTTACTTTTTGCAAAACGAAAAAAGTCCCTTTGAAAATCAATACATGTGTAGGTATACTAATGTATTATCTTTATGTGCGTACCAGGTGTTACAAATTATTCATCTAGTAAAAATTGACCTACTAAAATAAATATATTTGTAATAAATTTCATATACGTAATTAACTTACTTTAATTAATTATAATTGTATAAATAGTATTAAGAAAAACTGCTAAAATCACATTAATGATTTGTTGCTAATAATATAATTTAGCAAGATAAGTATGTACCTATTTGATTTGTTAAAAGAGGTAATATTATTTTTAAATTGAATTAGTACCTATTTTTGAATTCTTAGTTGAAGTTTTCCGAAATATACCTAATAAATAATTTGCTGTAAATTATCAAACAATTACATATATCATAAATTAAATAAGTAATATGGTAATTTACAATATTTAATATAAGGATCGTATTTTAAATTTTTTATTCTTAACTCAGAATGTGGAAACTTGTAATGTAGAATATACTCTATACCACCAACCACATAAATATGATACATATGTAAATATAATTCCATGCATCAAATTAATGTAGTTAGCGGCTCGTAGAGCCTTGTCAATTGTCAAAAATATTTGGAAAAAATAGTGAATGAATAACAGGATAGGTAGATGTAGGAAATAAATGGATATGTAATAAGGAAGTATGGTAATTAAACAGGATAAAAATAATTTACGGCATTAATAAAGTTAGAAAATAGCTCCTCATTTGTAACGTGAAGACTTCTCCACATATATTCTACTAAATAAGTTTCAGTTTTTGAACTGGACATCCTTCCAATCCTTCGTCTCATGTCCCTCTTAATTTTCGACCAGTTAGATTCTATATTTTGAGTGTGAATGTTAGGATTAAGAGGGTTCACAAAATTTTCGTTGTGGTTCACCGTAAAGTGCGTAAATCCTAAATTTTCTAGGATATTTGTTTTGTAACCCCTCCAGCAATCCGTAATAATGGTGGTCCCGGGTTCTACAAAATCCAGAATAATATTGGTAAGGGTAGTACTGTCCCGTTTTTGTACCACCTTTAAAAAACACTTTTTTGTTTCCCTTTCTATCCCACCCACTACCCATTTTGTTTTAATTATACACCCTGTATTAAATTTTCTCTTCCCGAACGCGCTCTCATCAATTTCAACCGTCCTGTCTGCACCGCCTATCTTCGAACTGGTCTCGACTAGCCAAACTTCTAAAATATTTCTAAATATATCTAATATTTTTCCAACTGAATTATCTGAGAGGCCTGTTTCCCGTTTTATACTTTTGGTCGGATACTTCAGTATCCAACCAATTAAAACTAAAATGAATTTTTTAATGGGAACCCTTGTTCCATTAAAAAGAGTTCCATTTCGGATTGAATCCTTCTTCAGGCAGTTCCTATTGCTACATCTATGAATGTGATGCCTTTTACCTATAATATAAAATGTTAAGTTAATGTTAATGTTAAATTAAAAGTATATAGTAGTAACTGAATTATTAAAAAAAAAAACTCACCGTTAGATTGGATTGTCTGTATATTCCCACACGAACTGCAATTTTTCCGCCTCGGAATTAAATGATGGGTTAATAAAAAATTAATTAAGCCAACTTGATCCAAGTAATTATTGCAGTTAATTAAACTTTGTAAAAACTCCATTTTGTAATATTGATAACGCAGCAATGCTAACACCGCAATAGTTACTATTAAAGTGTCTCTTCTATTAAAATACTTAAATAGGGACATCTACCTGTTGTATAGGATTCAATCCGAAATGGAACTCTTTTTAATGGAACAAGGGTTCCCATTAAAAAATTCATTTTAGTTTTAATTGGTTGGATACTGAAGTATCCGACCAAAAGTATAAAACGGGAAACAGGCCTCTCAGATAATTCAGTTGGAAAAATATTAGATATATTTAGAAATATTTTAGAAGTTTGGCTAATCGAGACCAGTTCGAAGATAGGCGGTGCAGACAGGACGGTTGAAATTGATGAGAGCGCGTTCGGGAAGAGAAAATTTAATAGAGGGCGTATAATTAAAACAAAATGGGTAGTGGGTGGGATAGAAAGGGAAACAAAAAAGTGTCTTTTAAAGGTGGTACAAAAACGGGACAGTACTACCCTTACCAATATTATTCTGGATTTTGTAGAACCCGGGACCACCATTATTACGGATTGCTGGAGGGGTTACAAAACAAATATCCTAGAAAATTTAGGATTTACGCACTTTACGGTGAACCACAACGAAAATTTTGTGAACCCTCTTAATCCTAACATTCACACTCAAAATATAGAATCTAACTGGTCGAAAATTAAGAGGGACATGAGACGAAGGATTGGAAGGATGTCCAGTTCAAAAACTGAAACTTATTTAGTAGAATATATGTGGAGAAGTCTTCACGTTACAAATGAGGAGCTATTTTCTGACTTTATTAATGCCGTAAATTATTTTTATCCTGTTTAATTACCATACTTCCTTATTACATATCCATTTATTTCCTACATCTACCTATCCTGTTATTCATTCACTATTTTTTCCAAATATTTTTGACAATTGACAAGGCTCTACGAGCCGCTAACTACATTAATTTGATGCATGGAATTATATTTACATATGTATCATATTTATGTGGTTGGTGGTATAGAGTATATTCTACATTACAAGTTTCCACATTCTGAGTTAAGAATAAAAAATTTAAAATACGATCCTTATATTAAATATTGTAAATTACCATATTACTTATTTAATTTATGATATATGTAATTGTTTGATAATTTACAGCAAATTATTTATTAGGTATATTTCGGAAAACTTCAACTAAGAATTCAAAAATAGGTACTAATTCAATTTAAAAATATTACCTCTTTTAACAAATCAAATAGGTACATACTTATCTTGCTAAATTATATTATTAGCAACAAATCATTAATGTGATTTTAGCAGTTTTTCTTAATACTATTTATACAATTATAATTAATTAAAGTAAGTTAATTACGTATATGAAATTTATTACAAATATATTTATTTTAGTAGGTCAATTTTTACTAGATGAATAATTTGTAACACCTGGTACGCACATAAAGATAATACATTAGTATACCTACACATGTATTGATTTTCAAAGGGACTTTTTTCGTTTTGCAAAAAGTAAACGATCTCTCCTGCTGTGATTTGGGTTCAATCATAAAACTTTATTATACACCCAACAAGATGAGATTTAGCCCTTTCACCCTTCTCTCAAGAACATGGAAAGTGAGACAGGAATATACAAATATCTCCAAAGTAAGGCAAAAGCACTTCAAAACAAGTGTAATGTTCTTAAAAGTAAGAGCAAGACACTTTGGCTAGTTGCGTTACGAATGCTCCCATTTTCTCAAAATATGTAACAGTCTGTCACCAGGGCGGCGACATAGATAGATTAGGAGCTAAGTGAAGTTAGCGCCTCGAAATTTTTTTTCTTTTTTGATGTTTTTAATTTTTTTCTCTCTAATTATATAATTAAATCGAAAAAGAATTTCGCGCTTCGATGGGACAAATTTTAAAGTATTAGGAAAAAATATTTTGATGAAAAAAAACTTTTTTTATTGTTTTAATGCTTAGATTAGGACTATATCTCTATGATCAAAATTTTAATGTAAAAATTGCTATGTAACCGCATAAGAAAATTGTTTAACACCAGGGCGACGACACAGGTTATTCGGAACTACATCTCTATGGTTAGAATATTAATTTCTAAAAAATAAACAATATTCCCAGGTAACCGAATTCGAAAAATTTGTCGTTAAAGTGGAATTAACAGAAGATGATTTTTGGTTAGTTAAATTGATATCGCGATCATAGAGATATAGTCCCAAATACCTGTGTCGCCACCCTGGTGACAGACTGCTACATATTTTGAGAAAATGGCTCATTGCTATCTAATTATCTTTTGTTTTGGTTGAATAGAAAATTTTTCCAAATTTGCTACAGTGGATTTTGTGTTTTTTATAAATATTGTTTTTCTACGAATAATTAAAGTCTATTGAAACTTCGCCATGTAGTAGAAAAAATAAAACTAACTATGCAAAAAGGGTTTTATGAATTGCCAACTGTTAAAATCAAATTTTACTTTTTATTGTACTTCATATACTTTAGAAACACTTTCCATAATAATCAATTAAATTTAAATGTCCATCATCTGACTCGCTTTGGCTAATTTCGTTTTTAATCACAAAACGAAAATCAGTAAATTTAGGAATCCTTTTCTAAGATGTAGATCTAATAGCAGCTCAATATGGTTAACAGCTGGCGACTATTATAACTTATAATTTTGACTCAGTCAGACGTCAGAAGTTAGATCAAAATGGAATTGTAAGATTTTATTACAAACAAACAGATGGACAGGTAAAGTTAAAGGAAAGCTTTTAAAAAGATACACAAATATGAGTCAGAGTTTATTGTAAGTCGAAATTACACAGAAATAAAAAACAAATTCAAAAATATAACAAAAATAACGTTATAAATATAATACAATTTTATTTAGCAAAAATCGTAAATACTAAAGTGAAAAATTTAATTTTTTTAAATATTCCACAAAGCAAGAATATTATCCTTTAAAGGAAAATGCCTAGTTTCAAACCTAAAACTGACGGGGCTATTCATAACAACACCACTCGTTAGCGGCTTGCAAGGACGTATTGCTCGACCGGTTGCAAGCAAAAACAAAGGATATAGCAAGATAAGCATAGTAAATCTGCCCCGGAAACGAATTATTTTAATAACTATATTACCGGTATGGTAAGGCTGTAAGTAATTGATATCTACAATTTTGGCGGCCAAAACTGAGTAGTTATGGAGATAACTAAAATAATTTAAAAAATTACAAAATTTTTTTTCTTGGTAACTGCTCAACTTAGGAAAATAATTCCAAATCCACATGAAGGCACATACTATCAAGAATATTAGACATATTTATTATCGTATCAGTCCTCGTTATTAAGGATAATAATAAGGATAGTATCCGATCCAATGTTATTTTTATAGGGTTCCAATTGAGCGACCACTTCAAAAAAAATTCAGTAACTGTGCCCTAATGCACTTAATTACTGCACCAAGTCTCATCAAAAATCAAGGGCTGCAACATGTTAAAAAAAAATTTTTTTCATTTCTAATCTGCTGAACCGCCCCTCCAGTGGGTCCGACCCTGGAGTTATATACATCAATCGAAAGTACTTTAAAAATAAAGTGTTGTGTCTCATAAAGTGTTTTTTCCAATCTCCTATAGTTTTCGAGACAATCAAGAATATAGTTGTGACTGCTCTTCCGATCGCTGCTGCCAAGAGCACTGTGATTTGCACTGAGCAGAGAACATACTGCTCTGTTCTTTAGCGTAACTGTTCTCTTAACTGCTCTTTTAGATTGTTCTTTTAAACTGTTCAAACAGTTTTTTTTTCAAATATTCATTCTTAAACATTTACAACTTTGGCAAGTGTTAGACCTCCTGCTGATGGCTACTATTGAGAACACTGTTATGTACACTACCCATCTTATGTCCACCAACCGATTTGAATTATAGCACAATAGGGCTTTATTCATTCAATTCTTAGAATCCAAGAATTAACTCTCTGTTTTTAAATATTTTTCAAAAGGAAATAAAAGAAACAAGTGAAAGTAGTGGAATTTGGTTCATTTTTGTTTCAACAAAGAAATAGTTATACATATACATATATATGTAACAGAAAAAGCAAAAAACAAACTGTGATTATGTCACTGCTATGATCACTGCTACTACAAACTGCTCTTTGGCTAAACTGTTCTCAGTGATCACTGCTCAATAAAAAGAGCTATTAAGCACACCTCTAATCAAGAATAATCGAAAGAGGTATATTAAGTTATAGGTTATCTGCCCCTGATAGAAAGTCCCAATAGTAACTGTATTGTCGTTTATGTGACACTGCAGGTACTTCATATGTATAACTTCCCTAGATCAAAACAAAACCATTGTAAAAATATAATAGAAAATTGTCAAAAAATGTGGTGTAGTAGGCATTCTTTAATATTAGCATATAAATTGAATTATGTAATTCATTTTATTTATTTATACTTATTATTATTATTATTATTATTATTATTATTATTATTATTATTATTTTTACGCCAACCTGGCGCTCACTACTCAGTAGGACAGTACTGGGTAACATTCACCTATACCGGCATTATGCAAGGTATTAGGCTCTGTGGAAGGGTAATGTGCCAAACCAATCCGTAAAAGTACCGTAGTACATTCACGGACGGGTTTGTCACATCACTCCTTATATTGTTGTTGTTGTTGCTTGAAACGAGGTGTTATGCGTCTATTTTGGTGTATACTAGTTCGTACGACGAGACTTTTGTGGGAGCGTAGATGTTGGCTCAATGACAGAGGGCTGTGAAAGCCTAGTTCGTTTTCGTGTCCTCAGATGGTAGGTAGGAGTAGGGACAGAGGGAAGGGAAAGGACTGTTTGTGTTTGTGTGTGTGTTTGTGTATGTGTGTGGATGTGTCTTTCTATTTTACGTTTCTTGGTGTAGATGTTTTCTGGTTCATCAAATTGCTCATTAAGATCGGGTGTTCCTGGAACTGCGCGTTTAGATGGTACAAAGGTTGACGGACCTTGTGTGTTATTGAATTGGGGAGGATTGTGCACCAGAGCGGTAACAGTGACAGTGCGGCAGTTGTTCGATCCCCCCTCTCCATCAGACGAATCTGGATCTGTATGTGTGTTAAGTGTTTGTCTTTCAGTGTTAGTGTATTGTGTGTTTATGTATGTGTGTTGTGTGTCAGTAGGATGAGTGTCAGTGTATTGTTCGCTCACTGTAGATGGCTCAGATGGAGTAGAAGCAGGTCTTGTGCTTTCACATATCGCAGTCGGATTCGTATTACTGAGGAACTTCCGTACTATACGACACGTGTTTATGATCACTGCCTTTTGCATAGTGACATATGTGTATTTTGGGAGACCCAAGAGGCTCAAACTATTATGTAGTGTGTGTGGAATGACCCCGGTGGCACTGAGCACTATTGGAACGATGTGGACATGTTCCATTCGCCATTGTTGTTTTATTTCGGCTGCGAGGTCAGTGTATTTATCCAATTTAACTGCGTGTGTTTTTTGTAAGTTGTGTGTATTTGGAACCGCAATATCGATCAGATAGGTTGTCTTAGTGTTTTTCATTACGAAGGTGATATCTGGTCGATTATGATTTATGGTCTTATCTGTAATAATCGACCGATCCCAGTAAAGTCTACAGGAGTCATTCTCCGCTACTACTTTTGGTGTGAGCTTGTAGTAAGGTGTTTTATCGGTTATAAGGTGGTGCTTGACCGCTAGTTTCTGGTATATGATTTTGCCAACCTGGTCGTGACGGTGTTTGTATTCGGACTGAGCCAGCTGAGTACAGGCAGCTGTGATGTGTTGGATCGTTTCAGGTTTGGAATGGCATCTCCGGCATGAGTCAGATGTTATTGACGAGTCACGAAGTATGTATTTTGAGTAATTCTTTGTATGAATTACTTGATCTTGTATAGCTAGCATGAATCCTTCAGTCTCCGGGAAAAGACTTCCTTGACTCAACCAGGCGTGCGACGCTGCTTTGTCGACGTTACTCTGATTAAGATCATGTGGATGTCTCCCATGTAAAGGCTTCCGAATCCATTGCTGAATTTTGTCCTCCTTCGTGACCAAACGGCAAAAACTATCTGGCATTTCTGTGTGTGAGAGGTTTAATGGTGTGTATGCCTTGTCGGCTTGGATTATTACATTGTGTAAGTGTGATGTGTGTGTTTTGGTGTAAAAGTATTCTCGCAAGTTATGAACCTGTTTATTATGCGTGTTCCTTATGTCTATAAGACCTCGACCCCCTTCGGCTCTTGGCAGCGTCAATCGTTCTATCGCTGCTTTGGGATGATGAATTCTGTATTTGGTCATAAGGACGCGGGTCTTGATCTCGATGTTTGTCAAGTCCGTAGGCGTCCATTTGATTACCCCAAATGAGTATGTTAGCACCGGAACTGCGTAGGTGTTAATTGCTTTGATGGTTTTTTTTCCATCAAGGTGGGTGCTCAGTAATCTCCGTACACGCGTTAGGTATTGCTGCATCAGGTGTTGTTTTACAGCGCTGTGATCTATACGTTCGTCCTGATTGAATCCGAGATACCGGTACGACTCTCCCTCGTCCATGGGCTGCATAACAGACTCTGGTTCGAGTTCGAATGCGACCGCATCTCGTTTTCCTCCAGAACGACATTGTGTTCGACATTTATCGATTCCGAACTCCATACAGAGGTCTCGCGAAACCTCGTTGGAAAGTCCCAGCAGCTGCTGTAATTGATGTTTAGTAGCTGCATAGATCTTAATATCATCCATGTACATTAGATGTGAAATGGTATGGCGCGAATTCGTTTGCGTACCTACATTGTAACCGTATTTGGTTTCATTTAACAGGCGAGAAAGTGGATTCATTGCGAGACAAAACCATAATGGACTCAATGAGTCGCCTTGGAATATGCCGCGTCTTACTTGAATAAGGTCGCTTGTTGTTTTTTCATTACCAATACTCAAATGTAAGGTCGTTCGCCAGTCGGACATGATCGTTCCAAGGAAGTTCACGATACTTGGGTGTATTTTGTACAGCTCCAATACTCTCCGCAACCAGGAGTGCGGGACCGAATCAAATGCCTTTTTATAATCAATAAACGCTGTGTACAGGTTACGTTTTCTCCCTTTCGCTTGTTCCAGTACTACGGAGTCAATCAGAAGCTGCTCTTTGCAGCCTTGTGACCTCTTTCGACATCCCTTTTGTTCTTCTGTCAGTATGGTGTTAATCTGACAATGCTCATTGATCTTTTCTGCCAGACAGGACGTCAAAATCTTATACACTGTAGGCAAGCAGGTGATAGGCCTATAATTCGCAGGATTTTTTGTATCACTGTTTTTAGATTTCATGTATGTGATACCCTGCGTTAGGAACTTCGGTGTCAGGTTTGGTGTTTTTATAAATAGTGTAAAGTGTTCAGCGAGATACTTGTGTGTTGATGTAAAGTGTTTGAGCCAGTAGTTTTGTATGTTGTCGATGCCAGGTGCCTTCCAGTTATGCGATCTCTGTAAAGCTCTGGAGACGTCCTCTGTAGTAATGTCCGTATAGAGCATCTCCGGAAGATGTTCGTTATTCCTGTACTCTGTATCGATCCAGCTGGCTTTGTCGTTATGGTCAATGGTGTTGGACCATATATTCGCCCAGAAACTATGGAGTGCGTTCTTCTCCGGTAGACCATTACTGTCAGTTACCGTGTTCGTTAGAGACTGATAAAACCGTCTCTCGTTTCTGCTGAACGCTTGGTTTTGTCGTCTGCGTTCAGTACTGGTCTTATATCTTCGTAAGCGCTTCGCTAGTGCTGTTAATTTTTGGTGAAGCGTATCTCTGATCTCTGTGAGTGTTTTATTGGGTTCCTCGTATTGTGTGTGTACTGTGTGTTTGTGTAATATGTCGTGTATGTATTTGTTGAGCCGTTTGGACCTCGTACCCTGTTGGTATTGGGTGATCCTGCCGAGGTTGCATCGGATGTTGCTGATGCGTTTATTCAATCGTGTTTCCCAGGCAGGAGTTTTGTGTTCCTTCGAGTTGTGCGCTACAGGTGGTGTTACATCGGACCCGTTACAACGTATAGCTGCAACGGCTCCACAATAGATAGCTGTGTGTAACTCGATAAAATTGTCACATGTTTCTAAGTGTTTAGGCAGTATTGTATTGTTCAATATCTCAACGATCTCAGCCAATCTACGTGAGGTGTGTTGTTTAGGCAACAAGTACCTATGTGTGGGGTCCGTCCCTTCAAATTCAGTAAGCGCTGTGTTAAATTCCAGTTCGATCTTTTGCAGTAGGGTGTCATTTACTGCTGTCTCATGGTGGTCAGGCTCATTCTCGACAAGTTGTTGAGTGTCGTTTTGTGTGGGGCTCTCCATTTCTGGTGGGCCGTCGTCCTGACTTTCTTCATTTTGAGCAAATTGATGTGCGACTTGTGTTTTAATGGTGTTTATGCGGGAGGCAGGGATGAGGTTATTGGTAAAAATGACACGTTTTTGGTCTGCCAGTCTCTGTTCAGTAACGCGACTTAGGTGAGGGTAGCTGTGCGCGAACTCTTGATGTAATTTTGTACGGTAACCAGTTTTGTCCGTTTCAAGTCTAGTAACTTTGAAGTATGTGCGTACGATGAATTCATTCAGTTCATCTGTCCATTGCATACGCACACGCTTCTTACCAGCTTTAGTGGTCCCCAAAGGATGCTCTGAGGAAACACTTAAAGTCGGCTGAGCCAAAGGTGTTGGGGGCTCCGTAAGTAGGGCAGTAGCATTTTGGCTGAAGGTGTTGTTACAGCTGACAGGTGGCTGCCTAGAACCCAGCCTGTCGTCACCGCGATCTAAGCTGTCACATTCAGTGGTGACCCTGATGCGCCCGGTCGCTCCACCGGCAGCGGCATTTTTCCGAGGCTTTTTTTGTTTTTTCACCATCCTAATGGGGTGTCCTTTTAGTCGCCTTTTACGACAAGCAGGACTTACTGTGGGCAAATTCTGCAAAGTGAAGCCCCCACCCACAGGGCGTTTATTATTATTATTATTATTATTATTATTATTATTATTATTATTATTATTATTATTATTATTATTATTATTATTATTATTATTATTATTATTAATTTTTTTTATTATAATAAGAATTGTACAGAATTTGGATAAGAATTGAATGTAAAATGTTAAAATCGCAAAAATTTTAACAGGTATAAAGAAATTAGCATTATGAATATAATTTTGTTCGTCATTGGCCTGGCCTTTACATAAGGTTAAAACTATTCATTAAGAATTTGTTAGTACATTAAATATGTATACGAAGTATGCCATGATTTAAATACCTAATTAAATAATTAACAACACATTTTTTAAAAATTTTCATGTATTATTGTATTAACAAGAAATTGTATCTAAAATCTAGTACAATATTACTCTTGTATTTAAATTAGCACTCTGTGAGTAAAATCATATCGTGTACATCTCTATGATACGATGATTCTAGCATACATAGTTTATAGTCAGTAATAACAATAGCGTTCGGTATACATCGTATACATACCTTCACCCTTTTCTCAAGAACATGGAAAATGAGACAGGAATATACAAATATCTCCAAAGTAAGGCAAAAGCACTTCAAAACAAGTGTAATGTTCTTAAAAGTAAGAGCAAGTCACTTTGGCTAGTTGCCGTACGAATGCGCCCATTACCTAATAATATTTGTAAAATTTTGTTAGGTATACTTGTAATAATATTTGTATTTGAAATAATAAAATTAAAGCTATTCAAAAAATTGACAATAATATTTTAAATATGTAATTTTCTGACTTCAATCAAATAGGAGTTCAATTTTTATAATAAATAATACTGGTAATAATTACAGGCATTATTGAAAGAAAAAAAAAACGAAGACTCTTAGTACAATTTATTACTTCATTAAGTAAATATCAATGTTCGTTTCTAGTAAAGGTAAACAGA
The DNA here is from genome assembly GCA_035578155.1 of Brachynemurus nebulosus. Classification (NCBI taxonomy): domain Eukaryota; kingdom Metazoa; phylum Arthropoda; class Insecta; order Neuroptera; family Myrmeleontidae; genus Brachynemurus; species Brachynemurus nebulosus. The sequence goes on from JAPWDM010000017.1 coordinate 6,388,372, forward strand.
CCAAGATAACTATATGATCGTTCTGAAATCAGGAAATAGGGTTTACTTTAGGAATAAAATTTATTCATTAGAAAAAATATTTCATCCATTTTCATATTCTGTTACAAGAAATTCATAGAACCAAATGACTGTACGGAACACTGTTAGCGCAAGTACATCTTGCACTTGACGACTTTTTTTTATAATTAATATATACCTAATAAAAAAATTTCTTATATAAAGTGCTTTCCTGTATTAAAAAGTGGCAATGAAATTTCTTTGAGGTACCATAGAATTAGATTCGTGTAGAATATCGTTAGAAAAAGCTTAAAAATTTAGTTGATGTTTCTTTTACCGTTTTCAATTTTTAAGCTCTGTTTGTGAAATTCTTAGTTTCAAACTGATATTATTTGTCTCCCTCCACCCCATTCCCGAAATTTTCAACAGTGTATCCAAGAAATTTGAAAAAAATACAGATATTAGCGTTTGATAAAAAGCGTTCAATTAAAATTGTTCCGGCTAAGTTAAGTCAGTAACTTTTGAAAACAGGCAAATTTTCAACAAAAAATTTAAAGTAAATAAGACGGTCCCCAGTAAATTAATTTTTGTATCAAGGATATGTTTCGATGTTAGAAAACATCCTTCAAAAATTAAAGTCAATATCATTAAATGGAATAATGAAAAAGAAAAATATTTTCGTAATTCCAGAACTTACCTCAATGAGATATCGTTGAAAAGATCTTTCAAAATGAAGTTAAGGTTCCTTTATTAATCGATTTTAATTTTTAAGCCTCGTTTGCAAAATACAGAACTTCAAAATTTACGTGTTTTTTTACAAGATATAGGGAACGAAATTTTCACGTAACTGATCCTCTTCAAATCAGACATGTGCAAGTAAAATTGTAAATGAGACATCCTATCTTAACCCGTTTCCAACACCCACTTGGTAAATTTGAATATAATTATTTCGCTAGCCAATTATTTAACTATGTTTTAGTTATATAGTTACCAAATATCAAAAAAGATCAAAAACCATAAAACGAGTTTTATTTTATGTATACCTATTTTTATAACTGTGCGCTTTTGTCCTATCATAAAACTACTTATTTAGGGATCACAGTAGGGGTTAGTTTAACCGTATGCGCCACAGAATATTATAGAACGAACGGTAGTATCTCTATACTACTGAAACAAATGTAACGACAAAGGATAGAAAATAACCCCCCACTATGTTATATATGTGCACGCGGAGTTGTATGTGGTAGTGCAATAGATGGTTGTGTGTATGGGTGTCTTGCATACGCATATACATAATATGTATGTGGTACTTACATGTACGTATACCACGTATACCGTGTCAACACAACGACAACAATATGACAACAATTGAAACACACCCATTGGTAGCTACTAAGTGAATGATAACATAGTTCTGTAAAATGCACATACTTGCCCATAAGTGATTGCAGAAAAGAGATAGTTGTATTCCTTCCAGTGTTCCATGGTGTGCGCTTTTATCCGCCACCCGAGATGGCTGATCACCACAGAGTAAGACAGAGACAACATATCTATCTCTATACTACTGGAACCAGTGTAACCAGTAAGAGATAGAAAATATTATGTTATATACGTGCACGGTGTTTACTTTGTATTGGCGCGCTAAACTGTATATGTGTGCGTAATCGAAGATAGTGGTGGCCATCACGTGACCGTGCTAGCATGCATATGTGTAATACCACAACGCTATGTGTGGGGATGTAACAATGCCAACACAACCAACATAACAATCAAATCCATTGTTTTCTGACTGACCTACACTCAGTGAGTGCCACTGAGAGAGTAACTACTTAGTAGCCTTAGGTACACAAAAATGCACACTGCAGATTTCATGATAGAGAGAGTTGCTGTGTCTCCATACTCCGTAGTTGATCACGAACTGCATCCCGCGGTTGAAAAAGGTCGACCCGACCCTAAAGTTGAATTCCAAGGCATAAAGGGAAACACACGAAATTCATCCGGCGGTCAATATTTTATTGCTGTTGTAGGTGTAACTGGTTATAAATACATACATACATACTTTTATTTATTAATATAAAATAATTTTTCTAAATAAATCAAATTTTTGTTTCATTTAAATTGTGTTTCACCTACATATTTATTGTATTTTAATGAAAAAAGTACCTATTGGACCTGCAACCTAGGATTACTTAGGTCAGTAGTTTCTTAAAAAAATGTTATTAACTTGGAGAAAATTTTACCGAGAAAACAGCTAAATTTCATTTTTCTTTGAATTGTAACTCTAATATGCTATTTCAGTCTAGTTTCATGTAGTTTAAGATTTTAAAGATAGAGCTATTTATGTAGACAATTTCCATAAATGGTTGTACAAAGGTGGCACAGTTTGTTAACCATCTGTAGAACAACATATGAATAATAATTTTGGAAAAATCAAATTTTATCCTTTTCTATGTTCAATTATTTTTACAGCTCCGTAGTAAAAACCACGAAACCCTTACAATTTTGTCAAATCTTTTGCACTTACCAGGTATACATGCTACAGATAGAGATTCCATTTAATATGCAGCAAAGAAGTTTTTCTCATTTACTTTTACCATTTTTTTAACCCGCTTTGTGAAATACTGAGTTTTAAAGTGACATTTTTTCGCCCCCAACCTGTGACTTTTTAATCACAGGTTGAAAAAAATGAACACAAAAATTAAAACAGAAAATAGAGATAGTCGCACTTGACAAGAACACTCAAATTATTTCAACTTAATTTCGACATTCAATTTAAATTATTTTTGAAATAGCGGTAAAAAATATACTTAAATATCCATTTTATCCTGAAATTTGTAAAAAAGTAGCTACTGACAACGGAACCCTAACTTAGTGCAGGTCCAATACGTACTTGGCGATTTTTTCATTAAAATACAGTAAACAGGTAAAATGAAAATTGAATAAAACAAAAATATGAATGATTTTGAAAATTATTTTATATAAAATAGGTAATGAATAAATTGTATGTATGTATATCGACGGCTTACTTCCAAAACCACGTAGTTGATTTTTTCTCTCTTTTTACAAAACACCTAATTAATGTTTTTCCCATAATTATTAACTATGTATTTATTTAAAGGAAGGAAAAAAATGTACAATTTATGGCATTAATAACATGGCAGAGATAACTCTGCATTTTTACGTACATTTTTTTCCTTCCTTTAAATAAATACATAGTTAATAATGATGGGAAAAACATTAATTAGGTGTTTTGTAAAAAGAGAGAAAAAATCAACTTACGTGGTTTTGGAAGTAAGCCGTCGGTATGTATTATTTTGTATTCAACTACACCTTCAAAACCAATAAAATATTGACCAGGGGATGTAATTCGTGTGTTTGATTTTTGACCGCGGGATGCAATTCGTGTGTTTTTTTATGGCACCTTGGGGAGATGAAATATTTTACTGACCGCCGGATGTAATTCGTGTTTAGCGCCCGAGATAACCCCAAAAAAATACATAATGTTGGTGTTCATGAGTATTTATTGCACCATAAAGCCCATCTAAAAAAATGGGTGCAACACTTTCAAAAAAAATATTTTTTATTAAAATGTGAACATAAAAAGTGACGACATACATTATTTAGTTGCGTATTTTCTATGGTTCCTTTTAGGACCATTACTTATAGTACCATAAAATCCATTTAAAAAAACTGGTGGAACAAGTGAGGTCTTATGCGGCCCATACACGGTTCAACTTGTTGTACTATCTAGTTGTACTACAAGTTGAACTGTTTGCCATACACTATTAAACTATTCATTCAACTTGTTGTCCAACTTCAGTTATTCACAATTTTTGAAAAAGAGCACTTCGGTAAAATTAAGGATAAAATTCTTGTCTTAGCAGTAATTGCAGAAAGTAGTGAAGAAAACGTTTAAAAAAAATAGGGTTAGAGTTGCTGGAGCCAAAACGGTTGGTTGCAAAAGACTCCGATGTGCGTGATCTGACAACACAAACAAGCCCAAACGTATCTTTTTCTTTGTTGTCAATAAGAAATGAAAAACATTGGTCAAAATTCGAACTTATTTGTGTTATCACACAACACAAACTGTTCCACAACTTACGTTTTTGCAAACAATTTTGAACAATTTTGATTAAATTTTGGAAATAAAGAATATTTTTGTTTTAATCCTGAGTTCTTAAAATGATCTCATCGTAATTCTATATAATTTAATTTGGTTGGACACGTCAGTGAACAGCCAACAAGAGAATCAAGTCAACTCTCATGCAGCAACAAAGTCGGTAAAATCGTTAAGACAAGGATTTAAAAGTTCAACTAAACAAATGTTACTGATTTTTAGTTTCAGAATAAAAATTCTGATGGTTTCGCGGAGTGCAAGCAATTTTTCTTCCGACTAAAAAATTTATATACAATCAATTCAAAATTGTACAAACCGAAGGAAAATACCGTTATAACAAATGTTTTTGAAATTATAAGTGTCTCTCTCCTTAACGCTCGTGTTAGAATTGTCCTTGGATGTTACATACACGAAGACGTTAATTAAATAGAATTCCGAAAAATAAATGAATTGCGAAAAAATCACAAGTTCCGCCTAGGGGTCTGCAAATCATAAATACGGCTCTGTTCGTAACTACGGCCATAATTACTACCTAGTTTGTCCATAGTGTATGCACGTTTGTTCGTATTCGTTCACATTCGTTCAGCGATTAAAAGTGAACCTGGCTTCAGACTGAATGACGTTGTTTTCCAATCAATTTATTGCAACCATAACCACGAACAACTACAATTTATTAATTAAACAACAAGGCATCTAAATACACGATTCTTAATAAATTTAATAAGCATGTATCCAAAAAATCCCATGACCTTCACATGGCCACCGCTAATTTATATGCTTAAAAAACATAATAATGGAAAATGCCCACTTCGTTGTAGTTTACAATTTTTTTTTTTTATAAATTGTCGTAGTCCAGTAAAAGTGTAGTTGGACTTTCGCGAAAGCAGTTATTTTTATTTTTATTTATTTATTTATTTTTGTTTGAAAGTCGGAGTCTCCGATGAACGTAAAATTGAATTTCTGGTATTAGGGGTGTTATAATTTAGCCGCCATCTTCGAAAAAAGGGCGAATTTTTTTCTTCGGATATCTCCAGGGCTATTAGACTGACAAAAATTTTATAAAGATCTTTTTTATAGATAATTTCATTTTCTGCAACCTTTGTTGCTAACTTCTTTATGTAACTTTAAAAATAAAAAAAGTTATTAGCAAAAACCAATGAAAAATTTAGAAATGAAAATTTCTGATAGTCCAATAGCACTAATTTTAAGCCCTATCTCGCTAAACATTAATTTTAGAATAGATATAAAAAAATTTTAAAAAGAGATTCTTGTAGACATTACCGAGAACATTTGTGCAAAATATGAACTCCCGGAAATGTTTTAGCGAATTTCGAAAACTCGAAATTCAGCTATTACAGCAGGTGTCACGACGCAACCTCCAGCGGAGACCATAACAGAATTATGTTTTGAGGTCCCTAGAATACGAAAATGATATTCACTAAAAGTTATATGTATATATATATATATATATATATATATATATATATATATATATATATATATATATATATACAGGGTATAAAGTAAATAACTTCACTGAATACGCCTCTGGCTAAACTACAATTATTTACACCCTATATAGTAAAAAAAAAAATTTTTAAATATAAATAAAAAAAAATTAAAAATAGATATTGTTTTTTTACCATGTTTAAACATCCGTACGTATTACTATCTATTTGACTAATATGTACCACAGTGTACAAAAACACGCGCACACAGTTTTTCACAAATTCCGATTAAATTATGTTTATGAAATATTATTTTAGTTTCCCACTTTTGTGGTTTTTGATATCACAGAACATTACGATCATTACAAAAAAAACAACTTTGACAGTGTAAAAATATTGTTATACATTACACAATACAAATTCAACACAATGAAATCACGAAAAATTATAACGAAATGGCCAACTGATACACTGTATTAACAACTTAATAATTAGTCAGTTTTTATTTGACATTCTACAACGTCAATGACTTTACAAAGTAAGTTTTCAAAAATCAAAAAAAAAAAAAAAAAAGAAAAATTTCTTTTAATTATCAACAGAAGAGAAAATAACTAATTTCACATATAATAATAATAATAATAATAATAATAATAATAATAATAATAATAATAATAATAACTGAGGACACGAAAACGAACTAGGCTTTCACAGCCCTCTGTCATTGAGCCAACATCTACGCTCCCACAAAAGTCTCGCCGTACGACCCAGTGTACACCAAAATAGACGAATAACACCTCGTTTCAAGTAGCAATAACAACAATATAGGGAGTGATGTGACAAACCCGTCCGTGAATGTACTACGGTACTTTTACGGATTGGTTTGGCACATTACCCTTCCACAGAGCCTAATACCTTGCATAATGCCGGTATAGGTGAATGTTACCCAGTACTGTCCTACTGAGTAGTGAGCGCCAGGTTGGCGTAAAAGTCTATAATAATAATAATAAACCCTCAGGGGCTTGTTGTAACACCTGGTTGCTTAGGTGGTCGGTTGCTACAACAACACGGGAAGTAGCGCTCCCGGGGTTCCCGAGCTAAGACCAGGTACTTTCTGGTACCTGGTGCGTGGAGTCAACCAGCGCTAAATGGTGGTCTCTGTTAACGGGCTAACTACCCCTAACAGGTTTTAACTAGTTCCCAACGGTAATAGAACTAGGAAGGCTGGTCGTGCCGCGGGTCTCTCGGATGGGCCCGCACAAAAAGGCGGAACCAGTCAAAATTCATCTTCTCGTCTCGTGCGCCTGGAGTGGACGGACAGCTTGAGGAGAGATTTGCTCACGTGCCGCACACAAAGTGAGCCAAATAAGAGAGGGTACATGGCAAGGATGCACGCCATATGGTGCCAGATGCATCCCGAACACTCTAATTTAACGCCACAAAATCTGCGTGACCATGTAGCCCGAATTATAAAATTAAACATACCTACCGGACATGACGATAATCGAGAAGCTCGCGAAGAAGCTAGGGTTGCAGAAACTGCAGTGGTGGAAGCTGAACAGGATTCTGCGGTCAACGGTGAGAGCTTGACCAATAACATCATAGAGCGGGATCAACCGGTAACTTGCGGTGGCAGCGTAGTTACTGAGGCACAGACGGACTTGTTAAATCAAGCCAACACAGATACTGTGCTAAAGTCTAACACCAGAACAAGTTCAGCTCCCACACAGAATGATGCCGATCTAAATAAATCCTTTTCTGTCTCAGACAATTTAAGAAAACAATTTCGCGATCTTCTCGATACCGATTTAGACTTTGACAAACGACCACGTCCCAAATACCGACGGACGTATATAAAGGGCGAACAACTGACCCTACTAAACGAAATTTTGGACGATCATCTATCCCCATCCAGTGATCTCACCGACGTCGACAACGCAGTATATGCAGCGATGCGTGTCCTGACCCCATGTACTAAGCAGCAAAAGACTGCAGAGGAGAAGGCACGTATTCGTATTAAACAAATTGACACCAAGGTGAGGACACTACGACAGCTGGTATCGCGTATCCAATGTGTGATAGAATATATTCAGACCAATAGGCGCTTTACGCGAAAGGTACGGACTTTTGCCAGAGAACTAAGGTACCGCTATAACACGATAAATTTGGGCAATCTGTTGACCATCAAACAGACACATTTGGATAAGATACGCGCATTGGCCCTGGCCAAGAAGAAAGTAGCCCGGCGTGAACGATGTATTCGGGAAAATAAGATCTTTAACTCGAACCCTTCACGCCTGTTCGCATCTAAAAGCCCTGTCGTGGAGCAACCACCGACGGTCGACGCAATAGAGAATTATTGGCGGGGGATATATGAGACGACTAAAGAGACTGACTTGGACTGTATTCCCATCAGCCAGTTTAGATGGTACTGCAAACAACAGCTTGGCAAAGTGCCATCTCACACCAATATAACATCTGTTGATAAAGAGGAAGTCGAACTTGCTTTCAAAGGCAAGAAGAACTATTCGGCTCCGGGCATTGATGGAATAACGAATTTTTGGTGGAAGAAGCTCGCTAGTACCCACCGCCACCTTGCCCGTATATTTTCAAATTGGTTATTTAACTGTGAGCCAATACCATCGTGGCTCGCTGAGGGAAGAACGGTCCTAATACCGAAAAAAGGAGACCTATCACAACCACAGAACTACAGACCGATAACGTGCCTGAACACTGTGTATAAAGCGTTCACTTCCATTCTATATGAACGCATCTTGAAGGCGATTGAACCAGTGTGGAGTTCGATCTATGAACAACGAGGTTCAAAAAGAGGAATATCGGGTTGCAAAGACAACTTGCTGGTCGACAGATGTATCTGTCAGGACGCTAGACAGCACAAACGCAACCTGAGCATGGCCTGGGTGGACTATCGGAAAGCATTTGACACAACGTCGCATGAGCTCATTATCTATTTGCTCCATTGTCTGCGAGTCCACCCCGACATTATTAAATGTATTGAACACCTGTTGCCGCTCTGGAAAACAAGGTTCACAATAACATCCGGTGAACACGTTGTGTCAACGGAGTTGGTGACATACAAACGAGGCGTATACCAAGGAGACAGCCTCAGCCCACTTTTGTTTTGCATCTCGTTGTTGCCCCTGTCAATCAGCCTGAGGGAGGAACCCGGCTACTTGTGTGGCCCGGTAGGAAATCGCGAGCATAAAGTCACACATTTATTTTGTATGGATGACTTAAAACTGTATGCCTCGTCGGAGAGTGATCTCAACTGCGCTCTAAAATTAACACACAAATACACGCACGCGATCGGTATGGAGTTCGGACTGGACAAATGCGCGGTGGTGCACTGTAAGCATGGTGTAGTTCCGAATTTTGATTCACACGCCCAATTAGTGGATGGAAGCATCATAGAACATCTTGATGAAGGAGCGACCTATACGTACCTTGGTGTTGGCGAAAGTCACATCCAGGACGTGAAGAACATGAAGGCCGCCTTAAGTAATAGATATAAGCGCCTTCTCCGACAGATTTGGAGTTCCGAATTGTCGGCGAAGAACAAGACCAGCGCTACAAATATGTTAGCCATACCCATCCTTTTATATACTTTTGGCTCAATTAAGTGGAATGTGAATGAACTGGAGGAACTAGACCGAGACACGCGAAAAATAATGAATATCAACCGTAGTTTGCACCCACGCGCATCGACACAACGACTTTACCTCCCACGAGACCAGGGGGGAGGGGGCTCCTGTCAGTCGAACGTTTACATGATCGTATAGTCTTAGGTACAGCTTGTCGTGTACTTAACAGTTCAGACCCGCTATTGCAACTCGTCAGGGATCACGAGCTTGCTGGCGTAGGCGCATTTTTATTCACAGCAGCGCAACGTGCCGCCGATATCTTGGGCTCAGCCTTCGATCCGCGTAATCGCGACGGTGATGATAACATTCTTTCACTATCACTGTCGCGCCAAAATTCGGCAATCAAGAGAGCCGAGCAACAACATCTGCTCAATAAACATCGCGACAAAGTTCACCAGGGTATGTTCTACCGTCATCTTGACAACCTTGGCCTTTCGAGCGAACTCACTTGGGCTTTCTTGAGAGCTAATGGACTTAAATCGGAAACGGAGGGCTTTATCATGGCAGCTCAAGATGGAGTGTGGAACACTTTAACACACCAAAAATATGTGATGGGTAATAAGGGGGTTTCGAGTACTTCGTGTCGGGCATGCAAAGCATACCCGGAAACCTTAATGCACCTGACTTCAGGTTGTTCTTATTATGCTAAATCCACTTATATCCATCGCCATAATGCAGCGTTGCGTGTGCTCTACTTTTATCTTCGTCATCATTACGAAGTTGACAAAACACCAGTCTTGCCCTACGATCCTGCGGAAGTAGAATCCTTTGTTGCCAACCAAAAGTGCAAGATCTTTTGGAATATGCCGGTTGCAACTACCAGGCAATTGAACGCCAATAAGCCTGATGTTGTGCTCCAAGATTTAACATCTCAGACTATGTATGTTATCGAGTTCTCTGCTCGGGCGGAAACTAACATAGTCGAAAAGGAGGAGCAAAAAAGGATTAAATATCAAGATCTAATACATGAACTGCGACAACTGTACCCGGGCTATACTATCCGCTTGGTCGTACTTATAATCGGATGTCTGGGGGGTATGCATAACTCCTTTGTGCGCAATCTTAACATCATTCCGGCTTGTAGATCTCACGCCAACATGTTAGCGGCATCAATGCAAAAAGCAGTTATTATCGGGACGCTCCGCACGCTTCGGTCGCACGAGACGACTTTTTCCGGGAGTTCATGAACACCTTTGAACCCCATGCCCCGTTTAGAGCGGGTCCTCGAACATCCATTGGACCTGCCCTCGAATCTCCCAATGTTATGGTTTCGCAGCGAGGTTCGGGGATTTATTAGGTAGGGAAGACCAGGAAGGGGATGCTGTATGACGGACATTACGTACCTGACCTAGAAGTACCTGACCTGGTACGCTGCACGGACACTTTTTCCTCCGCCTGGGGGTTTTTGAAGTGCAGTCGCGATATTTACGTTAAATCAATAATAATAATAATAATAATAATAATAATAATAATAATAATAATAATAATAATAATGCTGGGCTAAAATCCAACCTTCACGTCCCCGTTCGTGCCCGGCGGGCAACTGTTAGCTTCGGCTAGCAGGCTGACGAGGCTCTGGTACTGTGTTTCGACAAGAATGATCGTGTGGTGGGGACGATGTTGTATCCCCCGAGTGAGTGTTATGCCTGCGTCAGTTTGATTTGGTTTAATTAGTACCTTGACCGGAATTCAACGCGTCGCCAGTGCTGCATACTCCAGTGGGCGTGATCTTCGGAGTCCGACGATACCGTTCGGATGTGTCGAAAAGGTGATATTGCGTCTGTGATTTATGTAAAAATTGTGATCTGTGTCTGTGATAGTTGTTATGCCACCTTGGGTTCTCATGCCTGCGGTGGTACTTTTTAATTGTTACTGTGATGTTTCCCTGGCCTTGTTCTTGTCATTTCGATGGGTAGGAATGCGGCTCCCGACGCACTCGTTCTCATCGGCCACACGTACGAGTCGACGTCTGCCCGAACAGCTTGAGCGAGCTCGCCCAGTAAGGAGACGTCGTCGTCCCTCGTACGGATGCGTTCGTGGACGTTGATATGGCGGCTTCCACCTCGTCGAAGTGATACGAACACAGGTCAGATGTTGACTTTGTGATACTCTGTGGCATTGTCCCGTTCTCTGTAGCCTCGACTCGGACGAACGTGGCCTAGTCATCGTACCGGTCTCCCGTGTAGGTTGACCCCGACATCTGACAGAACGGCACATGTATCCAGTAATCAGTTATCTGACAGAACAGTACATGTTGCTCAGTAATCAGATGTCACTGTCCCTACACGTGTGAGTTCCTAGGTGTTGACGAAGCCATTTCGGAATTGTTGAGACTATGGGGAGCGGAATCGTGCCACAGAGCAAGAAAAAATTTTTTTTTTTTATCTGTGATATTATTGTTTTTATTTTTTAATAAGATTGTTTTAATCTGTTTTGTTTTAACGATGTACCACCGAGGGCCTTTTCCACCCGAGGTGGTACATCATTTCTTTCTATTCTTATCTGTGATATTTTATTGTGCCGCTGTGGGCTTGCCGTTGTGGCCCCTCAGCGGTTTTGTTTTTAACTACTTATTGCGGCACTGGTCGGCCTGTGGCTTCCCAGTGACGTAATAAGATTTTCCTCTTATTTTCTTTTTTTGTAATATTATTGTGATGTTGTTTTATTGTGATATTTTTACTCAGTTTTCTCCACTCCGAGGCCCTTTACACCTCGGAGTTTCATCGTTGGTTTTCAGTCCTTGGTGACCGGACGTTCTGGCTAGTACTTAGCGTACCGCCACCAAGGAATGTCCGCTCGTTATGAAGGCCTGGGATGGCAGGGCTCATCGGTGAATTTTATCATGTGTATGTTTGTCCGTTGTCTAATGCATTTATGTGTTCCTGTCTGTTTTGTGTGTTTTATTTTTAACGTGTATGGCGGCGCATGCCCTTAGTAGGCGATGCCGCCGGGTGCTGCTGACCGCGCCATCCACCGGCAGCAGTACCCCAATTTTAATCAAAAAAAAAAAAAAAAAATAATAATAATAATAATAATAATAATCTTACCGCCGGGCATAAATCCAACCCCTCGTCCTCGTCGTGCTCGGTGGTAACTGCTAGCTGGCTAGCAGGCTAACGGGGCTATGGTTAGTTAATAAATAGGACAAACACAGAATCATTTGACACATGATTTTTTTTTTCTATTTGCTGTTATTGTCTTTGTCCCACGTATGTGTTTCTTGCCCCTGGAGGTCCGTGGGGCCCCCAGCGGTGTTGTTGTGATCCCCACTGTGCCCCTGGTTGTTTTTTTTTTTAGCCCTCAGAGATGCAGTGGGTTGATTGTGATATTTTAACTGTGATAATCTGTTGTTGTGTTTTGTTGTTATTTCTTTTCTTGTTGAGTTTTTGTTTGGTGTTTGGCTGATGGAGGCTCTTTGGACTTCCGGCAGCATTGTTATGATCCCCACTGCACCACTGGATGGCTTAGCCCCTCCCCCCCCTATGAGTGCAGTGGGTTACTGTGATGATTGTCTGTGATATTTTGTTGCCTTTTCTTTATTTGTTATTAAATGTTCCTTATCTGTGATATTTTGTTATGCCGCTGTAGGCCTGTTGTTATGGCTCTACAGAGGTATTGTTTTAACTCCTTGTAGCGTCACTGGTTGGCCAGTGGCTGCCCAGTGACGCAATAAGTTCTTCTGTGATACCGTTTTGTGATACTGCTCTGTGATATTTATTTATTTATTTTTTTTGAGTTTGTTTAGTCAGGTTCCTCCACCCCGGGGCCCTTTGCACCTCGGGGGGAGTTTCATCGTTGGTTTTTCAGTCCTTGGTGACCGGACGTTCTGGCTAGTACTTAGCGTACCTCCACCAAGGACTGTCCGCTCTTTATGAAGCCCTGGGATGGCAGGGCTCATCGGTGAATTTTATTATGTGCATGTTTGTCCATTGTCTAGTGCATTTATGTGTCCCTGTCTTTATGTGTCGTTTTTATTTTTACTGTTTATGGCGGCGCATGCCCTCTGTTGGCGATGCCGCCGGGTGCTGCTGACCGCGCCATCCACCGGCAGCAGTGCCCCAATTTTAATCAAAAAAAAAAAAAAAATAATCTTACCTATTCTCTGAGGACACGAAAACGAACTAGGCATTCACAGCCGTCTGTCATTGAGCCAACATCTACGCTCCCACAAAAGTCTCGTCGTACGAACCAGTGTACACCAAAATAGACGCATAACACCTCGTTTCAAGCAACAACAACAACAATATAAGGAGTGATGTGACAAACCCGTCCGTGAATGTACTACGGTACTTTTACGGATTGGTTTGGCACATTACCCTTCCACAGAGCCTAATACCTTGCATAATGCCGGTATAGGTGAATGTTACCCAGTACTGTCCTACTGAGTAGTGAGCGCCAGGTTGGCGTAAAAGTCTATAATAATAATAATAATAATAATAATAAACGCCCTGTGGGTGGGGGCTTCACTTTGCAGAATTTGCCCACAGTAAGTCCTGCTTGTCGTAAAAGGCGACTAAAAGGACACCCCATTAGGATGGTGAATAAAAGCAAAAAGCCTCGGAAAAATGCCGCTGCCGGTGGAGCGACCGGGCGCATCAGGGTCACCACTGAATGTGACAGTTTAGATCGCGATGACGACAGGCTGGGTTCTAGGCAGCCACCTGTCAGCTGTAATAACACCTTCAGCCAAAATACTACTGCCCTACTTACAGAGCCCCCAACACCTTTGGCTCAGCCGACTTTAAGTGTTTCCTCGGAGCATTCTTTGGGGACCACTAAAGCTGGTAAGAAGCGTGTGCGTATGCAATGGACAGATGAACTGAATGAATTCATCGTACGCACATACTTCCAAGTTACTAGACTTGAAACGGACAAAACTGGTTACCGTACGAAATTACATCAAGAGTTCGCGCGCACCTACCCTCACCTTAGTCGCGTCACTGAACAGAGACTGGCAGACCAAAAACGTGTCATTTTTACCAATAACCTTATCCCTTCCTCCCTCATAAACACGATTAAAACACAAGTCGCACATCAATTTGCTCAAAATGAAGAAAGTCAGGACGACGGCCCACCAGAAATGGAGAGCCCCACACAAAACGACACTCAACAACTTGTCGAGAATGAGCCTGACCACCATGAGACAGCAGTAGATGACACCCCACTGCAAAAGATCGAACTGGAATTTAACACAGCGCTTACTGAATTTGAAGGGACGGACCCCACACATAAGTACTTGTTGCCTAAACAACACACCTCATGTAGATTGGCTGAGATCGTTGAGATATTAAATAATATAATACTGCCTAAACATGTAGAAACCTGTGACAATTTTATCGAATTACACACAGCTATCTATTGTGGAGCCGTTGCAGCTATACGTTGTAACGGGTCCGATGTAACACCACCTGTAGCGCACAACTCGAAGGAACACAAAACTCCTGCCTGGGAAACACGATTGAATAAACGCATCAGCAACATCCGATGCAACCTCGGCAGGATCACCCAATACCAACAGGGTACGAGGTCCAAACGGCTCAACAAATACATACACGACATATTACACAAACACACAGTACACACACAATACGAGGAACCCAATAAAACACTCACAGAGATCAGAGATACGCTTCACCAAAAATTAACAGCACTAGCGAAGCGCTTACGAAGATATAAGACCAGTACTGAACGCAGACGACAAAACCAAGCGTTCAGCAGAAACGAGAGACGGTTTTATCAGTCTCTAACGAACACGGTAACTGACAGTAATGGTCTACCGGAGAAGAACGCACTCCATAGTTTCTGGGCGAATATATGGTCCAACACCATTGACCATAATGACAAAGCCAGCTGGATCGATACAGAGTGCAGGAATAACGAACATCTTCCGGAGATGCCCTATACGGACATTACTACAGAGGACGTCTCCAGAGCTTTACAGAGATCGCATAACTGGAAAGCACCTGGCATCGACAACATACAAAACTACTGGCTCAAACACTTTACATCAACACACAAGTATCTCGCTGAACACTTTACACTATTTATAAGAACACCAAACCTGACACCGAAGTTCCTAACGCAGGGTATCACATACATGAAATCTAAAAACAGTGATACAAAAAATCCTGCGAATTATAGGCCTATCACCTGCTTGCCTACAGTGTATAAAATATTGACGTCCTGTCTGGCAGAAAAGATCAATGAGCATTGTCAGATTAACACCATACTGACAGAAGAACAAAAGGGATGTCGAAAGAGGTCACAAGGCTGCAAAGAGCAGCTTCTGATTGACTCCGTAGTACTGGAACAAGCGAAAGGGAGAAAACGTAACCTGTACACAGCGTTTATTGATTATAAAAAGGCATTTGATTCGGTCCCGCACTCCTGGTTACGGAGAGTATTGGAGCTGTACAAAATACACCCAAGTATCGTGAACTTCCTTGGAACGATCATGTCCGACTGGCGAACGACCTTACATTTAAGTATTGGTAATGAAAAAACAACAAGCGACCTTATTCAAGTAAGACGCGGCATATTCCAAGGCGACTCATTGAGTCCATTATGGTTTTGTCTCGCAATGAATCCACTTTCCCGCCTGTTAAATGAAACCAAATACGGTTACAATGTAGGTACGCAAACGAATTCGCGCCATACCATTTCACATCTAATGTACATGGATGATATTAAGATCTATGCAGCTACTAAACATCAATTACAGCAGCTGCTGGGACTTTCCAACGAGGTTTCGCGAGACCTCTGTATGGAGTTCGGAATCGATAAATGTCGAACACAATGTCGTTCTGGAGGAAAACGAGATGCGGTCGTATTCGAACTCGAACCAGAGTCTGTTATGCAGCCCATGGACGAGGGAGAGTCGTACCGGTATCTCGGATTCAATCAGGACGAACGTATAGATCACAGCGCTGTAAAACAACACCTGATGCAGCAATACCTAACGCGTGTACGGAGATTACTGAACACCCACCTTTATGGAAAAAAAACCATCAAAGCAATTAACACCTACGCAGTTCCGGTACTAACATACTCATTTGGGGTAATCAAATGGACGCCTACGGACTTGACAAACATCGAGATCAAGACCCGCGTCCTTATGACCAAATACAGAATTCATCATCCCAAAGCAGCGATAGAACGATTGACGCTGCCAAGAGCCGAAGGGGGGCGAGGTCTTATAGACATAAGGAACACGCATAATAAACAGGTTCATAACTTGCGAGAATACTTTTACACCAAAACACACACATCACACTTACACAATGCAATAATCCAAGCCGACAAGGCATACACACCATTAAACCTCTCACACACAGAAATGCCAGATAGTTTTTGCCGTTTGGTCACGAAGGAGGACAAAATTCAGCAATGGATTCGGAAGCCTTTACATGGGAGACATCCACATGAACTTAATCAGAGTAACGTCGACAAAGCAGCGTCGCACGCCTGGTTGAGTCAAGGAAGTCTTTTCCCGGAGACTGAAGGATTCATGCTAGCTATACAAGATCAAGTAATTCATACAAAGAATTACTCAAAATACATACTTCGTGACTCGTCAATAACATCTGACTCATGCCGGAGATGCCATTCCAAACCTGAAACGATCCAACACATCACAGCTGCCTGTACTCAGCTCGCTCAGTCCGAATACAAACACCGTCACGACCAGGTTGGCAAAATCATATACCAGAAACTAGCGGTCAAGCACCACCTTATAACCGATAAAACACCTTACTACAAGCTCACACCAAAAGTAGTAGCGGAGAATGACTCCTGTAGACTTTACTGGGATCGGTCGATTATTACAGATAAGACCATAAATCATAATCGACCAGATATCACCTTCGTAATGAAAAACACTAAGACAACCTATCTGATCGATATTGCGGTTCCAAATACACACAACTTACAAAAAACACACGCAGTTAAATTGGATAAATACACTGACCTCGCAGCCGAAATAAAACAACAATGGCGAATGGAACATGTCCACATCGTTCCAATAGTGCTCAGTGCCACCGGGGTCATTCCACACACACTACATAATAGTTTGAGCCTCTTGGGTCTCCCAAAATACACATATGTCACTATGCAAAAGGCAGTGATCATAAACACGTGTCGTATAGTACGGAAGTTCCTCAGTAATACGAATCCGACTGCGATATGTGAAAGCACAAGACCTGCTTCTACTCCATCTGAGCCATCTACAGTGAGCGAACAATACACTGACACTCATCTTACAGACACACAACACATATACATAAACACACAATACACTAACACTGAAAGACAAACACTTAACACACATACAGATCCAGATTCGTCTGATGAAGAGGGGGGATCGAACAACTGCCGCACTGTCACTGTTACCGCTCTGGTGCACAATCCTCCCCAATTCAATAACACACAAGGTCCGTCAACCTCTGTACCATCTAAACGCGCAGTTCCAGGAACACCCGATCTTAATGAGCAATTTGATGAACCAGAAAACATCTACACCAAGAAACGTAAAATAGAAAGACACATCCACACACATACACAAACACACACACAAACACAAACAGTCCTTTCCCTTCCCTCTGTCCCTACTCCTACCTACCATCTGAGGACACGAAAGCGAACTAGGCATTCACAGCCGTCTGTCATTGAGCCAACATCTACGCTCCCACAAAAGTCTCGTCGTACGAACCAGTATACACCAAAATAGACGCATAACACCTCGTTTCAAGCAACAACAACAACAATATAAGGAGTGATGTGACAAACCCGTCCGTGAATGTACTACGGTACTTTTACGGATTGGTTTGGCACATTACCCTTCCACAGAGCCTAATACCTTGCATAATGCCGGTATAGGTGAATGTTACCCAGTATTGTCCTACTGAGTAGTGAGCGCCAGGTTGGCGTAAAAGTCTATAATAATAATAATAATAATAATAGCCGGGCATAAATCCAACCCCTCGTCCTCGTCGTGCTCCGCGGTAACTGCTAGCTGGCTAGCAGGCTAACGGGGCTCTGGTTTCTAATCTCCAATTTCCAATACGAAAAGGTATCTTAAAAAATTAAGAAAAAATACTTTTTTTGCTGTGGTTTAATTAAGATCTCTATTTGTAGCATGTATTTGAAAAATTTCATATTCATAAATCCAAAGATGTAGAAAAATATGCCAACAAACAAACATCAATTAAATTACATATAATATTCTTGGGAACCCTAAAAAAAATTGTATACCTATCACTGTCTTTACTACATAATAAAATGTAAAGATAACAAAAATTATTTATCTGTATGAGTAAGTTAACTCAACTACGATTGATTTTACACAGTTTAGTGTGCGGACAGATCGGTACGGCTTCCCGGAACAGTAATTAAAAAATTATATTGCATACTTGACATAAGAGCTGAAACGTGACAAACTGACCAAAACACGTATTACTTTTTCATTGTCGAAAATCCTAATCCACTTGATTTTAATTGTATTCAGAAATTATTACCTACTTGAATTTTTGGGTATAAGTCAAGTAGTGCAATATAATTATATGACATCCACTTAGTTCGCAAAATGCTCGTATTGGTCTGACCGGTCCTTTACATTCTTTGGTTCCCATAACAGGTCATTATGATTGTGAAGGTCAAAATAACATCATATACGTAGCTACTACTGACATATAAATTGCCATTAACAGAGGTATCGTATACTACTAACCCAAATATTATAAAGTTTTTGTAACAGCAATTACATATACGTACATAAAAATTTGAGAAAGATTCTAATTAACAGATTGTTTAAAATCAATTTTTTTATAGAAACTTTTGAAATCTTTAGTGTGCAATATACTTATATTTTCTTTACTTTTGTATCAATAGGTACAAATTTAAAATGAAAGTTTTAACAAGAAAAACTAATATTTATCTTATTTTTGGAATAATGAAAAAATATTCTCTTAAAGAAACTGCATTACCTGTGAGTATTTGTGTGATTAACAAGTAGACTCTATCTACTAAACAAAAAAATAATACTATAATGTTCGGTATAATTTTTAATTTGGACTGGTTAATTAACTATAATAATTGTTTTTATCTATTTTAAAACATAGTAATTCATTTAATTTATAATTAACTACTATAAATATTTCAAATTTTAATTTTTTTTTTAACTTATGCTGAACTAAATTTCGTATTTTGGTATGAAATATGAGGTGAAATTGTTTTGCTACAAATTTTATTCAAATTTTTTTGGACGCTGCTGTACAGGTATTTTCAAAAGATTCAATAAGTAGGTACATAAATATATTTTGTTGACAAAAAGTTCAACATTCAAAAAACCAAAAACAAAAAATATGTCAGGCAGTTAGGGCCTGATTAAGGTTTTTTTTCTTGGGGCCATTTTTTAACACGTTTTTAACGATCAAATATTTCTGAAATGAAACTTGATCGGGAAAAATTAACTAGCAAAACTTAATTAGTAAACTGAGACCTTTCTCTCCTAATTTTTCGGAGACTTATATATTTTACACCCAGTATATATACATATATATATATATATATATATATATATATATATATATATATATATATATATCTATCTATATATATATATATATATATATATATATATATATATATATATATATATATATCTATATATATATCGCCACGATAACTTTCGAACGAAACGTTTAATGCTTATGAAATTTCGTATGGAGACTGGATTTTGATCTGGCTTGGCTAAGTTCTTTAGCCAGACACATCGGATGCCCAGAAGTAGGTTTTCTGGCCATTTTTTATCATTCGATCCTATCATTAGACAGTTCGATTTTTACATGGTTAAAAAGCCCAAAAAAAATTATGAAGAAAATATTCTTATAATTTTCTTTCTATTTTAAATATTTTTCGAGAAAATGTAAATTTTCACTTTTGTATTAGTTTTCTTTCTTTGTTAGTCTAATAAGTAATTTATATTTATATCTCAGTTCTTTATGAAGTATAAAAATATCTCACTTTTTATTAAAGAATTTTGTGAGAACAACTGAAGTCTATCCACATACATGTGTTATAACACACATACATGTATAGAGTTTTGTTTCTCATTTATTGCATTATAATTAGCATGGTTCTGTCTCAAGTTGAAAAATGAAAATTAAACAGATTTTCTAAGCTAATGTAATGAAGAATATTTTTTTTATTGAATTTTTAAATAAACAAGAAACTGAACATTATATTATGATAAAATATTATTACATAGGAAACAAAACAACATACATAATATATGTATGTATGTATGCACGGAAAAAAATTTTAAGTGAATCGATTTTGATAATTTTTTCACTAATAATTGTTAAACAAGTTAAACAATTTTTAATGGATTTAAGGTATTTTATGTGAGGTCAAGGTTTTCGGGACCTAAAAAGGCCAAAAAGTAATTACCCAATCGATTTTAAAAATTTTTTCACAGTTAGTAAGTTAAAGTATTTGAATTAATTAATTAAATGATGTCCGCAAGAACCTTACGAACTGCATTAAGTTATATGAAATCCCTAGAACCCTTTTCTTACTGTTAGAGTACTAGAGTTGTATGAGTTTCGCCAGGGTTTACTGATCCCATAATTGTAAAAAATAAAATAAACGACCAATTTTAAAAATTTTTTCACTGTTACAGAGCTAAACTATTTTAGATAGATATAGAATACATTATGTAAGGTCCGCCAGGACCCAAAAGTGTCAAAAATAAACTAACTGACCGATTTTGAAAATTTTTTCACTGTTACAGAGCTAAACTATTTTAGATAAATATCGATTACGTTATGTAAGGTCCGCCAGGGTCCATAGGACCCAAAAGTGTCAAAAATAATCTAACTGACCGATTTTGAAAATTTTTTCTCTGTTACAGAGCTAAACTATTTTAGATAAATATAGGTTACATTATGTAAGGTCCGCCAGGGTCCATAGGACCCAAATGTATCAAAAATAAACTAACTGACCGATTTTGAAAATTTTTTCACTGTTACATAGCTAAACTATTTTAGATAAATATAGATTACGTTATGTAACGTCCGACAGTGTCAGTGGGACCTAAGAGTGTCAAAAATAAAATAACTGACCGATTTTCAAAATTTTTTTACTATTACCGAGGTAAACTATTTTAGATAGGTACAGGTTGTGTTATCTGAGATCCACAACTGTCCTGCGGATGCAAATGCGGCGTAGAATGCTACACAAGGGGGCTATATATATATATATATATATATATATATATATGTATATATATATATATATATATATATATATATATATATATATATATATATATATATATATTCTAGGCGGATATATATATATATATATATATATATATATATTCTAGGCGGACTTTATGTATATATATATATATATATATATATATATATATATATATATATATATACATAAAGTCCGCCTAGAATATACGGTCGAGCTGATTTTTTAATGAGGTCCACCGGGATCTTGCAGATCCGAAAATGCCAGTAATAAGCTACCGATCCGATTCTAAAAAATTTCTCACTACTAGAGAACTAAATTATTTTAGATGAATACAACTATGCTGCACAAAATCCGTTCGGGTTCTTGGGTCCCTAAAAATATCAAAACTAATTATCCAGCCGATTTTAAAAATTCCTTTACTCTTAGAAAGCTAAACTATTTTAAATAGGTACAGGTCTTAGATGAGATCCGCCAGCGCCCAATATTTGGAAATTCGCTATGTTATGCAGATGCTGCGACAGGGGTATTTTTATATTGTTTAAACAATATTGAAAATTCATAAATAGCGTTTTTTGACTTTTCACCGCTTACGTAGCGAAGACGGTGATAGATACATTAAAAAATGTTAAGACCTTTTTTGTAGAGAATCGAATTCTCTACAAAAAAGTCAGCGAGAGCACCTGTCTATCTTGTACAGGTGAAAAGATACTGCGCTCCAAACACGCACTCAAAAATCCACTTTTTCTAGCGTTCCGGCAGAATGTGCCATCCGGAACCTTATCGGAACGCTAGAAAAAATGAATTTTTGAGTGCGCGTTTGGAGCGCTGTATCTTTTCACTTGTATAAGATGGACAGGTGCTCTCGCGGACTTTTTTGTAGAAAATTCGATTCTCTACAAGAACGGTGTGAACACTTTTTAATATATCTATCACCGTTTTCGCTACGTAAGCGGTGAAAGGTAAAAAAACGCTATTCATAATATAAAAAAACATTTCCGGGAGTTAACATTTTGCACAAATGTTCTCCTCGGCAATCCCTACAAGAATCTCTATTTAAAGAATTTTTATGTCTATTCTAAAATTAATGTATAGATAAAATTTAGTGCTATTAGACTATGAGGCCAGATAACTTTTCTATTTTTGACCTGACAAATTGCTTTTTAAAAATCTTTTTTATAGAATTAGCACCTTTTGGGACCAAAATAGGGGAATCGGTTACTAACGGACCCCAGTAGGATAGGCTATGAGAGAGCTCTGACACCGCAAAACTAAGCAACTTGAACCCTTTTGCCAATGTTTGAAATCGTGTAACTTTACGGTACTACACATTTCAAACTGAGGACCTTTGACCCGGCACGTATCGAGTACATGTATTTAAAATTTGTTGTTGACATTTGACCCCAACACTCGCTCATACTGTTGGCCTTGAAATTCCTAAGAGATGAGTCATTATCAACGACAAAATAAATTCAAGTTAACCCATTATGCATCATCACAATTTGGTCATAACGATTTGGTTTTGTGTGAACCCATTACCCGCCAGCACTAACATAGTTTTTGAATGCAAACCTAACGCATGCGCAGACTGAATTTTAGAACACGACGCATGCGCAGACTGAATTTTAGGCCACAAATTGATAGCTGGGGTACACTACCGCGTCAAAAATATGAGGTTATCCTAACTCTGGGGTGGCCCCAAACTTTTGACACCGTACTGTACTTTAATTTTTAGTACACTACCGTGTCAAAAGTGTGGACCCGCCTGATCAAAAAGATATCCGATAACTTTTTAAAGCGTACTGTACTTATTTTGT
The DNA here is from genome assembly GCA_035578155.1 of Brachynemurus nebulosus. Lineage (NCBI taxonomy): Eukaryota > Metazoa > Arthropoda > Insecta > Neuroptera > Myrmeleontidae > Brachynemurus > Brachynemurus nebulosus. The sequence goes on from JAPWDM010000017.1 coordinate 6,411,665, forward strand.
GTACGTGCAAAACTTGGCCTTTGACCCCAACACGCGCTTGCCTTAATTGCGTCATCTTAAACGAAAGGTACACTACCACGTCAAAAATGTGGGCAATATCCGGACTCAGGGGGTGGCCCGAAACTTTTGACACCGTACTATACTTAAATTTTTGGTACACTGCCATGTCAAAAGTGTGGACACCCCTGACCAAAAAGGTATCCGATCACTTTTTGAAGCATACTATGGTTATTACGTGCAAACCTTGGCCTTGAACCTCGCTTAATTGCGTCATTTTAAACGAAAATCGCTTGACTCCAAAGTCCAGATTTCAGACCGCTACTGTACTATTTAATACACATTCCTCTGTATATTATTATGTATTCAGCCTGTATATTAATAATATGTATTTTAATATAGCATCATTCTATTTCTTATTCATGATTTGATTGAATACAGAATCTAATTATAAAATAACTTATAAATATTGCAAAAAATTTGCTTAGTCAAGAGAAATTATTATATGTATATCATTTTAATACTGATTCATATGTATATTAGGGTATCATATTATTGTATTTATTAACATTTTAAAGAGAATAAAATTTCAAATTTTTTAGTTTTAAATTACTATTTTTAAACTAATTTTACTAGTTTTAAATTACTACGTTATTTAATATAAAAATTATAACGACTTATTGAGTTGCTAAATTTTTATAGATTAGTGTCTATATTAGAAAATTCACATGAAAAATCAAAATTTCTATACAACTACTAGAATATTTTGAACATAGATCCACTTTATTATTAACACACACATACGAGTATATATAATATCACATATATATAACGGGTGTATATTTAAATTTTTAATAAATATTTTAATATACAGGGTGTATCATTGAATATGCTTTTCAATTAGAATGATAAATATCATTAGATTTTTTTCAATACTTTTATAGGTTAACGAAAGAAACTTCTTGCTGTCAAAAATAGAGGAATTCAGGGTAACAATTAAATAAAACGCAAATATTTTTTTTTAAATTTTATTTATAAAATATGTATACAAAAAATTAAATTGCTTAAATCTATATATTACTTAAAATCTATTTATTTTCAATATAAAAATTTTGTAAAAGAATACAGTTTTCTAATGAAAATTTTATCTGAATGAATCATACAACGTCTTGAATAATATTCATCTCGCAGATTGGAAATTTTCGGTATACAAAATATTTCTTCCAAATTCAAAATCCACAGCTGGTTTTCGGTGTCATCAAACAAATTTGAAATCCATTTCTTCTTTTCACTGCCCTTGACGTATATGATATCCTACTTCTTTAATACAGGTTTCAATATGGTATGTAGTTTATTGTACGGAATAAATCCATACGACCAAGGTATCCCATACCAATTTCGGTGAAGCCAACGGGCAACTCGTTGATATTTCTTCGGCAACTTGTTGAAATCAAACGGTGCTTCAAATATAAGATGTAATATTTCATCTGCATTTTCTGCAGCGATACCAACTTGTTTAAAATAAAATTGGTTGTTAGCTCCTTGATAGCGTTCTATGTCAAGAAACGCCACTTTTTACCGCCCTAGAACTGAAATTATTCACACAATCCACAACTTTATATAGAATAATTAAAAGTGATGGGGATAGTGAGTTAATTTGTGGAATGTATCCGAAAATGACTACTAATAGCTATTGCTAGTTTACAATCAAATTACAAACTGTTAATAATATTCGGCACATTGGTGAGTACCATGTTCTTTTCATTTTAAGACCTAATGATTTAAGAAATGCTAAATTTTCAGGTGAAATGTGTTGTTGCTTTAAAGTTTTACGTTTAATGATCTTAGGTTTCGGAAGTCACTTGCTATGTTGGCTAGCGGCGGGTTGCTCCGGATTGTAAATTATCATGGTTCGAAATGCAATTGTTTTGCCACGAAAGTATAATTTTCAACGAAAGAGATCTCTTTGACAACCACCGGTAAATAGACAATATTTTGTGTAAGTTCAACTATTTTATACCCTTTAACTAAGATAATGTGTATGAGCCCTTTAACCATGATAAGGTTTATGAGCTCTTTAACCATGATAAGGTGTATGAGTCACTTCGGGAGCAAATGAGTCACTCGGGAGGAAAATGAGTCACTCCGGGAGCAAAATGAGTCACTCGGGAGCAAAATGGGTCAGTCGGGAGCAAAATGGGTCACTTCGGGAGCAAAATGACTCACTCCGGAAACAAAATGTGTCACTCCGGAAGCAAAACTAGTCACTCGGGAGCAAAGTGAGTCACTCGGGAAGCAAAACGAGTAACTCCGGGAGCAAAATGAGTCATTCCGGGAGCAAAATGAGTCACTCCGGGAACAAAATGAGTAACTCCTTGGAGCAAAATGAGTCACCCCTTGGTCACTCCGGGAACAAGATGAGTAATCCGGGAGCAAAATGAGTCACTCTGGGAGCAAAATGATTCACTCCTTGGAACAAAATGGGTCACTCCGGGAGCAAAATGAGTCACACCTTGGAGCAAAATTAGTCACTCCGGGAGTAAAATGAGTCACTCGGGAGCAAAATGAGTCACTCACTGGAGCAAAATGAGCACTCCTGGAGCAAAATCGGTCACTCGGGAGCAAAATGAGTCACTCCGGGGGCAAGATGAGTCACTCCGAGTACAAAATGTGTCACTCCGTGAACCAAATGAGTCACTCGGGAGCAAAATAAGTCACTCGGAGAGCAAAATTAGTCACTCCTTGGAGCATAATGAATCACTTCTTGGAACAAAATGAGTCACTCCGGGAGCAAAATGTGTCACTCCTTGGAGCAAAGTGAGTCACTCCGGAGCAAAATGAGTCACTCTGGGAGCAAAATAGGTCACTCGGGAGCAAAATGAATCACTGCGGGAGCAAAATGAGTCACTCCGGGGGCAAAATGAGTCACTCCCGGAGCAAAATGAGTCACTCCTTGAAGTAAAATGAGTCACTACTTGGAGCAAAATGAGTCACTCATGGAGCAAAACAAGTCACTCTTTGGAGCAAAATGAGTCATTCGGAAGCAAAAAGAGTCACTCAGGGAGCAAAATAAGTCACTCCGGCAGCAAGATGAGTCACTCGTTGGAGTTAAATGAGTCGGTCGGGGGAGCAAATGAGCTAAGTATATATAAGTAGTGAAGCAATAAATCTGAACAGTTATTCATTTACTAGCGAACGCTTCAGACCTCCCGTTGAACGATGAATAATTGTGATTTTTGTGGTAAAGCATTTACGCGAAAGACCCATCTTTCTAGACACTTAAATGCTCAACATAATTCGTTAAGCAATATTATGGTACGATTGGAAAGAATGATAACTCATCAAGCAAATTCATACCATATGATGTTAATAATAAAACACCTGATGATAATGATGATGCTTATAGTGTTAAAGCAAAAAATGTTGAAGAAAATACATCTCAACTACAGCATGATATTGATTACTCTGAAGCAATCTTGAATCCGTTTGACCAAAAAAGGATAGCTGCTGCAACTGAAGCCATCAAACCAAATTTAACTCTTTGAAAAGAGGAGATAACCGTCGCCAATCTGAAAACGAGAAAGATAGTTGGTCTAATGAAAGTGAGCAAGTAAATCACTTAACAGCAATTAATAACAGTTGCAATGAAACAACCTCCTCTTCGCAACTAACTAAACTTTTAAGGACTGCTTTAGACATTATAATGTTAAAAGAGGTACGAAACGTTGGCTCGAAAAACGAAGCGAAAATTGTCAATTCGGTGAAGCCAATAAGCCTCAAAACGTCATATAGCTTCAAATGAAAATGTGGAAAACGAGGTCTTAGCCAAGCATTTTAAGCAAGACAACTTGACAGAGTTAAGAAATGATAACATATAATCGAGAAAAATAAAATACTTGCATAATCCTAATACTTTAATAGATGAATTACAACGTTTATACGAGACTTCAGAGACTGGTGAAAAAATACTAGTTTAGAGGAAAATAAAAATATGTTGTTGTTTAACGTTGAAGATCGAGAAGATTTAATCGAGGAGTTAAATGCTTTAAAAGAAACTTCTGTTGGTCTAGAAATATTCTTTATACTTCACGAACTTCAAAAGGCTGATGTTATTGAACCACTAGGTGACTATCTGGATAAAACTTATAATAACGATGCTAGTGATTATGATTATGAATAAAAATTTACTGAATTTTAAAGAACACCACCGTATAAGAAGCAGCAGTTACGTATATCTATCATTAAAGTGTATATTTTATTTTTATATATTTTTTTTTAGCCCTCTAAGGTAAAAAGGTTTTTTTTCAAATAAATAACGCATATATGTAAACATACTTATTGTTCTTTATTTTTAAAATATAAGTATGAATACAAAATATTTTCACAATAAATGTATATGTAATATTTTTTTACAATAAATGTATGTATATGAAATATTTTTACAATAAATGTAGATGAAATTTTATTTACAATAAATAAATATTAAAAATTGTATGATTTGTTTATATATTCAATAACACCGGAATGTAATTGTTTCATGTTTTCAGGTAACTGATCCCATATTTGACAAATTCGTTGTGCATATTCAGGTATCATCAATTTAAGCATCGATCGCAAATGTATTTTTTCCCATTACGATTTGCTAGTTGTCTTGATACAAGTCGCGATAAGTCCTTAATCCAACAGAAATGGTAGCGTGAATCTTGGTCGTTGTCGTTGTCCTGTTCGTCCATTTGTCCATTTTGTTTCTTTAGCACAAACACGTTGACTGATATAGCTGGGTTCTGTCTCTCAAATTTACTCACTTGTTGTTTCGTCATTGGAAATTGTATCCCGCCTAAATTTAGCACAGTTGAGTAGTGTGGATAAGAGGTGATTCGAGCTAAATTTTTATTTGATGTAGCTGGATAAAGTGCTGATACGACTGCCCACGCGAAACAGGCGTCATCGTCGAAGTTTTGGACGTTGATACATACTTTTTTCATCTTTATTTCATGCGGAAATTCGATGTAGCTTGATCCACGGAAAGGTGTATACTTGTTGATGTTCACGGCTAAGTTAATTATGGAGGACAATGTCCACCCGCTTCCCAACTCGGCAAATTCGCTCAGTTTTCTTAGAATTGGTTCCTGGACATGTTCCAAGAAGCATTGTTTTAGGTTTGTTCCACGATCTATTATGATATTCGGCGTATTGAAGTGTTTCATGTCGTATTTATCCTCATCACCATCAGTTTTAACGAATAACCCGCAAAACGTTGTATTTACTTTTATCGTTAGATATTATTTCAGTATATTTTTTATTTGTCGGGTGAACATTGACCTGGCGTCTTCTAAAATGTCCTTTGGCTCTACATGCGTTATGTTGGTAATCATTCCCGTTCGTATCCGGCTCGCAAATGCTGATTCAACGTCCGCCCATTGGATTCGGTCCGATTGTTTCCATTGATTTCGATTCATACGAGCACCTGAAACAATCAACATATCAAAATTATTAAAAAAATTATTAAAAAATTATAAAATTTATATTAGAAAAAAAAAACTTACCATGTTTTTGTAGCGCCTTCATTCTGATACGAAACCCTTTCATTTTTCCCCACATGACTCGAAGTGTTCCAGTTGTCCCAAATTTTCCGCTCCACGTATAGCCTTGTTGATTAGTCTTATATTGGTATTCGTATGTTTCATTCATTTTTCCAGTTCATCAGCATCCCGTGCATCCATTTCCAATAATGATAGCGCGTTTCGTACATTTTCCACCATTCTAGTTGTCACGTCGTTTAATGAAGCCATTGTTGTATTTTAATCTCGATGCAAATTCTTGCAACAATAACAATATTAAATGCTTGAAAATTGCTGAAGAAGTGATTTGAGGGGGCACGCGGACCTCAGTTTATACGATTTTGACTTCTCAAAAAATTCTGGAGGGGAATCACAAAAAAATGCTGACTCAGAATTTTTACAACGCAAATAACCGAAGGTCAAATGTCAAACCATAAATTCCGAGAAATTTATTTCGCATTTGAAACCTAATAAAAGAATTGCTGACTCATGAAAATCTTAAATAAATATTTTTAAAATTAAAACATATAAATAAACAAATTGAAAGAAACCCCGATTATTATCAGGCTATAAATTAAAAATTCCGAGAAAATTATTTCGTATTTGAGATCAAACGAAGGAATTTGCAAGTTGTCAAAATCTTAAATAAACATTTTTAAAATTAAAACTTATATAAATAAACAAATTAAGAAAATATCCGAGTATGAGTCAGCAAGACCTTAAATAAACACACAGCTGTATTAATGATTTGTAATGACATTAATGTAAACAAATTTATTTTTAATTCCTGGAGCTAACATGTTGTGACATGTTTTTAAATAAAAATCCCCTCCGACTATGATGTAAACATATCATAAAATTACATCACCCTAAATAGCCAAAAAAAAATCTTAAATAAACAAACTCAAACCGTACAAAAGTCACGAGTTTTTTACTAAATAAACAACTTAATCTTATAAAGTGCTGACACATATACAAAAAAATTCCGCTAAGGTACAGTCGAAATCCGATTTCCGGCAGTACAGTAGCGGTCTGAAATCTGGACTTTGGAGTCGGAAATCTGGAATCTGAAGTTAGTTTTGCGGTTTACATCTAGCGCTTGGTACTGTGCCTCCACAAAATTTAGCGGCCTCCCGATTTTCGTTTAAAATGACGCAATTAAGCGAGGTTCAAGGCCAAGGTTTGCACGTAATAACCACAGTATGCTTCAAAAAGTGATCGGATACCTTTTTTGTCAGGGGGTCCACACTTTTGACATGGCAGTGTACCAAAACTTTAAGTACAGTACGGTGTCAAAAGTTTCGGGCCACCCCCCTGAGTCAGGGTATTCCTCACATTTTTGACGTGGTAGTGTACCTTTCGTTTAAGATGACGCAATTAAGGCAAGCGCGTGTTGGGGTCAAAAGCCAAGGTTTGCACGTACACAAAATAAGTACAGTACGCTTCAAAAAGTGATCGGATACCTTTTTGATTAGAGGGGTCCACACTTTTGACACGGTAGTGTACTACAAATTAAGTACAGTACGGTGTCAGAAGTTTGGGGCCATCCTCGAGTTAGGGTAGCCCCATATTTTTGACGCGGTAGTGTACCGCAGCTATCAATTTGTGGCCTAACATTCAGTCTGCGCATGCGTCGTGTTCTAAAATTCAGTCTGCGCAGGCGTCGTATACTAAAATTCAGTCTGTGCATGCGTCATGTACTAAAATACAGTCTGCGCATGCGTCGTGTACTAAAATTCAGTCTGCGCGTGCGTTAGGATTGCATTCAAAAACTATGTTAGTGCTGACGGGTAATGGGTTCACACAAATCCAAATCGTTATGACCAAATTGTGATGACGCATAATGGGTTAACTTGAATTTATTTTGTCGTTGATAATGATTCATCTCTATAGTCCGGAATGGATAGTGTAAGTCATAAATTATCCTGTCAAAATTAAATTATCTCCAGAAGCGTAAAAACAGGTATGGGGACCAAAAATTCATAGTAATTTCATCATTTAAATTGTTATTAAGTTTACACAAGATAAACGGTTCACTTTCAGTGAAGTGCAGCAGGCTTTTTTGACATAATAATACAAACAGATACTGTATCTTACAAATTTTTTTATAACACCCGCTTCTAAAGTTCAATATTCGAGCGTTGTGTAGTGGGCGTAAAGAGCAGTTTTCATAATTATCATTGTAAAACAAATGACAGTAACTGTGCGCGAAAGTACAACTGTGCGTGAAAGTAGCTAAAACTGTGCGAGAAAATAACGATATTCATTTTTCAATGATAACCATATTCAAATTAAACATGGAAACGGTCAAAAAATTAATAAAAAAAATGAAAACGATCTACAAATTAATTAAAATTTTTTTTTAAATATAGCATTATAAAATAAAATTAACCCTACTATTTTGTAAAATTGCTTAAAAATACGTCAGTCCCTTAGACTCGTGCCCCAATTTAAGCCTACTAGAATACCTCTCTTTACGGATATGTATCGAAAATAACTATTATACAATTTTACAACAATCGGAAATTGTTAATTAAGAAGTTCACAATTAGTATTTTTAAGTTTAAAAAATTTGGATACTATTTGCAATCTGTTTTCGATCGAAATATTTTGATAACGAAAAGTAAGTAGGATAGCAGATGTTATATATTTGAAAGAATACTTCCTTTCCTTATATCATCCATTTTGGAAATATCGTTTTTTCGATATCGATAATTTTCGATAACGAAAAGTAGGTTTTAATAGTCGCAATATTTTGGAATACCCACAACTTACTTCGTTTAAGCCTTCAAAAATTTCGTTATTTTTGAGCTACGACGCACCGTTTACGGGATATTTACGATTAAAGTTTTCGATAGCGAAAGTTAACGAAAAGTAGTTTTTTAAAAAATTGTTCTGTTGCTGACCAGGTCAATGGGACTAACAGAGTCTAAATTAACTAGTTATAACCAATTTATGACAAATTACGCGGTATCGATAATTTTCGATAACGAAAAGTAGGTTTTGACAGTCGCAATCCGTTCGGAATACTCATAACTTGCTTCGCTTAAGCCATCAAAAATTTCGTTATTTTTAAGCTACGACGCACCGTTTAGGAGATATTTACGATTAAAGTTTACAACTGCGAAAAGTAACGATTTGTCATTTTTTTTTTTATATTGTTTAGATACGCCACAACTAAGGTGATATGCATCGTTTGGTATATGTTGTACTATTGCTTTTGGTGTTGATGTGCTATAGATGATTGGTGCGGTATGGTAGTTTGATGATGATGTATCTCCCCCGGCCGGTACCGAACTCACGATCTTATCATGTCATTTTTTTTGAAAAATACACTATCGTTAACCAAATCAATGGGACTAATGGAGCTAAATTCATCAGTTATAACCAGTTTATGATAAATAATTCGTTATCTTTGCTAGTTCTCGAACAGAACATTCTAAAAAGTTTGTTAAATATCTTTATTTAGCTTTTATTTCAATAATTCTTCTAATAGTGATATTGGTCTTTCGACATCTATTAATTTTGGAATAGAAACTTTTGTCAAATCTTTTCACCTGTATTTAACTTGTTTTTCGATGACTAAACAAATAGTGAAGTAAAATTTTCGTAATCTTTGCTGATTTCCAGACAGAACATTCTCGAACTTTCGTTAAATTTCTCTACATGGATCCTTTTTAACTAACTAATTCGGTGGTGAAATCAAGTTTTGGTTATCTTATCTGATTTTCACATAGAATATTCTAGAACTTTTACCGAATTTCATGTTTTAGTTACTTTTTTGATGAACAATCTGATGTTGATGCCAAATTTTCAATAATTTTTCTGATTTCCAAAAAGAATATTCTAGAACTTTTGTCAAATTCTGCTATTTGGACACTTTTTTGATGCCCAAACCAATGGTGAAGTTGGTTTTTGGATATATTTTCTATTTTCAGAATAGAATATTCTCGAATTTTTGCCGAATTCCGTTAATTGATCGCTTTCCGATGAAAAATTTGGTGGTGAAATCAGATATTCGATATTTTTTCTAATTTCCAAAAAGAATAATCTAGAACTTATTCTAAATATCGGTACTTTTTCGTTGGTCAATCCATTGATTAAGGATTTTTTATATCTTTTCTGATTATTGAAAGAATGATTTCGCTATTCAAGCATCTTTTCGATGACTAACCCAGTGGTGAAATCGAATTATGTAATAGTTTTAATTTATCTATATCTTTATACAAGAAATATCTTCTCATAAAAATTTACAAGACTACGCTCCTCTCAGATATGTTTTTTCAATTTGTGTATAGAATTCAATTTTTTGATAGGATGATTTATAGTTTCAGTGCATGGAAAAAAATTTTTTTTTTCAGGTAATTGTTTACATAACTCACATGTAATTGATCAAATTAAACTGTGTTCGTTTGTCGCGCGAGCGATGTTACAAACTTAAATTGAGCGACTATGTTGTTTATATGAAATTTAATTGTTTTCAAAACAAAATATATTTGTAGAGTACCTCTTTAGTTCGTGTCACACAAACTATAGAGCGCGTTTAGAAAAAAATTATAAATGCATTTATGAAAAATAGGTAGATTATGTGCCGCTTCTAACGAATGGTGATACGTTTTTTCGACAATTTTGACAGGATAATTTATGACCTGCACTATAGATTCCGGACTAAACTCATCTCTTAGGAATTTTAAGGCCAACAGTACGAGCGAGTGTTGGGGTCAAATGTCAACAACAAATTTGAAATACATGTACTCGGTACATGCCGGGTCAAAGGTCAAGGTTTGCACATCGATACATTTTGATGACTCATCAGTTCGGAATATGTAGTACCGTAAAGTTACACGATTTCCAACATTGGCGAAAGGGTTCAAGTTGCTTAGTTTTGCGGTGTCACAGCTCTCTTATAGCCTATCTACTGACCCCCAGTGGCGGTACCTTTACAAAATTATTTTTTAATAAGAAAATTTAAATTATATACCTAATCTCTCACACAAATACTCGTACACATATTATCAAAAATAGCCTCACTTGCAGATAAATAAATGCACACGTACGCACTATTTTACACATGTTTACATAGATTCGCAGTTGTTCAGTGATATACACCAACCTGTGCTCTTTTGTAAAAAATTACATGTATTACATGTATTGGTACATAAATGTCGCACATATAGACGTTTGTCATCATGTGTATAAGCACATACATACACATCATACACTACTGTATACACGGTATATATGTATATACGCACTTGCAGGACATTCTGTTTGTCCACCAGTGTTGGGCAAAATGTAATCAAATTACAGATTACAAATTACGATTACAAAATCTAATCAGTGACTTTTGATTACAAATTACATTTTGTAGTTTGTAATCAGATTACAAATTACATTTACAAAATGTAATCGAAGATTTTTGATTACAATTACATTCTGTAATTGTAATTTGTAATCGTTTCTGGATTACAAAAAAAAAAATAATCATTTCACTAATTTGATTACAAAATTACGATTACTTTTGCTTAAGATATACGAACAAAAAAATGCTATAATATGAATTAAAAAAATTCGATAGTGAAAAAATTAGGTTTAAAAGGAAATAAAGGTAGGGCCTCTAGCACACACTACGTCGTCAAAAGTATGGGGACACCTTAACCCAGGAGGTGCCCACACTTTTGGCGCGGTACTGTACTTAACGTTGCGGTACACTGCCGTGTCAAAAGTGTGCTCCCCACCCAGGTTAAGGTGTCCCCATACTTTTGACAACGTAGTGTGTCTGCAACCCGCTAACCGGCACAACTGCTACTGCCACGCGATCGAAGCCGCGGGTAAATGCTGGTATGTAATGTATATATTCTTTCAAAACTATTCGGACGCTATGATCTTATAATATACATACACATATGCAAATGCACACGTATATACTATACGTTTATATACACGTATATACTATATACTACACGTATATACTATACCTATACATAAACTATAAAAAATTCTTTTAGGAACCCGTTTATTCGGACCAATGTCCGCACTCTAATGATCACAAGACTAAACAACTACCTATAACTAAATGCAAAGTTTCTGAGCGATCAAAGTCCACTTCCAGTTTTACTACAGTACTCCGTTAAATAAATGAAAGTAAGGGTCTACATCATTAAAAAAATCGTATTTATAAATACCTAAATATGTTATTAAGTATTACTATGTAAGGGTATTTTTCATAAAAAAATTTTCCTGTTAGTACTTAATATTTTAAAATTAGTAGCGTTAAGTCGTTTTGAAACATTAAATTTCTTATCACAGGTATTTCTAGTTTTAATTATATTACATATTTCTTGTAGTTTGGAAACGTTTAATTTTTAATATTTTATACTTATCTGAACAATTTACTAAATATTGCAAATAATAAAACGGTTTACACTTTTCTCTTCTAAAGTCTGTACTTTTCAGTGGTTAATTAAATGAAATGTATTCAATTTTATTGAACTACCTGATACAGTCATAAAACCTGCATAAAACCTACCTTTGTAAATGTTGCTATTATTATGAATTTTTCAATAAAATCTGTTTATTAATTTTACAAAATTTATATGTTTACAAATAAATTTGTAATTTTTAGAATCAGTACTTTTACTTAGCTTTGGCTAGTCAAGTGCTTTACCTGCGAGATACAATCTTCGATATTTTAACAATTTTTTTTTTTAATTTATCGTATTCTTGATTATTATTATACTTTTTTATACCCTCTATTTTAATCGAGTTTTTATCTATTGACATTTAATTAATTTAAATATGGAAATGAATACGAGTATCAAAAATAAAATGTTAAGTCCACAAGCAAAACTTATCATTTTAAATGTGTTAGTGTTTATGAAAAGTGAAAGTGATGGTGTGAAAATTCCATTAACTCAAGTTAAAAAGCGTGTTACTGCAGCTACGGGTATATCGCTATCAACTTTAACTAGAATAGCTAGAAAAAAAAATGAGGGATCGGAAGCTATTTTACAGTGTGAGTAAATTCTAGTGATAGGTGCGTTTAGTAATAGGTGTGTGATGAAAGTTCAAGTGATAGTGACTAACAATAAGATGTATTTTGCAGTGTAATAATTTTATATTTTAAGTGATGTGCTGACAGTGTGAGTAAATTTTAGTGATAGGTGCGTTTAGTAATAGGCGTGTGATGAAAGTTCAAGTGATAGTGACTAACAATAAGATGTATTTTACAGTGTAATAATTTTATATTTTAAGTGATGTGCTGACAGTGTGAGTAAATTTTAGTGATAGGTGCGTTTAGTAATAGGGGTGTGATGAAAGTTCAAGTGATAGGGACTAACAATAAAATGTATTTTACAGTGTAATAATTTTATATTTTAAGTGATGTGCTGACAGTGTGAGTAAATTTTAGTGATAGGTGCGTTTTAGTTTATAATGCTACTTCATTTTTTTACTTCGAAGTATTCAGAGTTAGTAAAGGTAATTTCTTAATATTATTTATTTAATTTAAAATTACTTATTTAAGTAGGTATCGTCGAATTAATATGTTTAGACAATTACGTAATAAATAAACTCAACCCTTCAGAGTGACGTCATATGAATTTTACATCAATAATTGAATACAAAATTATTAACACTCCTTAAAAAATTTCTTCTCTATTCAATATTACGAGTTAGAAAAAGATAATATAAGAATTTAATCCAACCTAATTAAACCAAAACAATTGAAGTATGAATGATAATTATATGAATTATTTACTAAGAGGCGACTTACGTTGTTACCTATTTTTAATTACACTCCAGAAGAAGACGTAATTATAATGAGTTGTCTGCCAAAAGTTGCTCTTAATAAATGACATGCGCATCTAGGTATTGGTATAAATAATGTATCTTAAAAGTACACTGTCAAAATATTTTCAATTTCTTTTTTTTTGATATAATCAACTTTATCTATTATCTTTATTTTAAATAAGATTTTGTAAGACAAAGTGTCAATTTTGAGGATGAATCATCAGTTATTTTAACGGAAGTAATTCCCTAAAAATGTCTAGAATTGTGTTACAGGCCCAACAAGAGGGGGTAGTCGGGGTTGCAGCATCGGAAAAGGACTTTTGCTTTATGAGCGGGCTCATAGCTATCGGTAGGGAGCCCGGGAGAATATAAAAGGAGCTTTTTTTGCTCGTCCACGGCCTTTATTGTGAGCGTGACTTTGTGGAAATTCAGCTCATAATAGCAAATAAATTACTTTGCGAAAATTTTACTTTGTTAATATAAATTATTAGTGTACTTTCGTCTCATGTAATCATTTTCTTCCATAGTGCTGGGAACAACTGCATGAGTTAAAAAGGCGCTTACCTAGTGTGGACTCAAATGCACTCAGTAGAATTTCATAAAATAATTTTTGTTTTATTCAACAATCTTTCCTTCACACTTCACACAGGCTTAGGACTGCCAGTTCAATTAAATACTATCAAAATCAAATTTTATTAGTACTTAATATTACTGGCGTGTTTAAAAGATTTCAAGACGGACAGACAGACAAAATTAAATTAATACTAACTAGCTGCGACCCGCGGTGCCACTCGCATAAAATTATCTGAATTATAGGTAAAATTTATAGGTCAATTCAATCATATATTCCAAAATTCTGTGCAAAATCAATTATTTATAGCACTTGACCCTGCTCGCCCAATGACTATCACAACTATGCACAACTATCTTGATATTGTATTAGCATGGGTAATTTCCGCACCGTAAGAACTTAGTATGGGTACCTATACCAGCAGTTTTAGAATTGTTTCTATTTTAGGCCCTTTATGGCACCAAGGCCCCGGAAAATCATTTTAACGTCACTTTCATCTTTCGCAGATCTTGGCACAATATAAAATTTTATACAGTAATGGATCTATATACTGTGGTGAATTTAGTTCAGTAAATAAAAATACTTAATTATATAATTTAAAAATTTAATTGAGCAATTAGAATAAAATTTCAACATATTTAAGGAACAAAGTTACAATTTTCTACTGAAAAATATTTTGAAATAGCTATTACTTACTCAATTAAGTTATGATGTTAATAAGTGTGCTATGACTAACTTTAGTATTATAATAATTATATTATTCAGTTTTTTTTGTCCACAGTCTTTTTGATGTTATAAAATGATGTTTAGAAAAATGTTATACTTTTATTTTAATATCTAATATTATGTGAAATTTCTAAAAAGCATCCAGATAATTTACAATGATGACACATACCATGTCGGTGCATATCATAAATGGTCCTCATAATGTCATTTTTTACAACTGAATCGCAGTCGGTAGTTTTGGGACACATTCCTTTTTTGCGTTCCTTAGGCTCAGCTGGTTTTTTTGCCACTTGAACTGCTCTTGCAATTGAAGATATACTTAAATTTAATGCTGAAGCTACTCTCTAAAACCGCGCAATATTGTATTTAATTAAAATGTTAAAATTAATCATGAGTGTTACTTAATAAATTAATATATTTGCAAAAATTTTATATTTACCTCTTGTACGGCAGTTAAAGGAATCAAAGGACCACCATTTTGCAATTCTAAAGTAAAATAGCTTATCAATTTTAAAATCACGGAATTCATTTCCTCATAAATGACTTTAGATTTCGGCATTTTCGAAAACGAGATAATATTCGCTAGATAGCAATCACTAGATAACAAAACTCTTCAACAAAAATTTGAACAGTGTACTTGATATACTCTTCTTGTTAGCGTAAACAATCACACCACTGGAAGATTTCAAATGTTTCGAAGCATAGTACAGTAAGGCTCACACAAATAGTTCAAAATTATAACTGTTTAATTGCAAATATATTAACCAAATGTTTCAATCGTAGTTAAACTTTTTTTTATCAATAACAGCTTATATTTGTTTTCTGACCCACAGCCCGCTATTGCCAGGGATACAAATAATTTTGACTACATAAAGGTTAATTATTAAACATGATAGGTACATTTAAAGCACCTAATTTTCGTCAGGTTACTATATTTATTTTTAAGTTTAAAAAAAATTAATAAAATTTAATAAAATATAACAAAATGGAATTTTGAGATAATCTTTTTATAATACTAAAACTTGACTTCGCTTGGTATAAAATTGTTTGGAAATTTATATCTATATTTTATGTTTTTGAAAATATCTTTTCGTATTAGAGGTATACATTTCCAATGCAAATGTAACTCCCCATGCAGGTGATTTTAGTGGATCGTATCATCACTCTAGAATTTGAATTAACCCATTTCTTTAAACTTTAAATAATTTATTTAGCTATCTTCTACTAAAAGTATTCATTCAAAAAATTCACCATCAAAAAACATTATTAAAGTTAAAATAAAAAAGACAAAATATTAATTGGCGAACCGGATTAAAAACAGCAGGTGGGTCAGATCTGGCCCGCCGACCGTAGTTTTCTGACGTCTGACGGGTTAGCAAATTAATGTGCTATTAGAGCTTCTACTAACAAAAATGAACAGCAATTAAAAAAAAGTCTGAAATTTAATTTCGTAAATAACAGTTAATCTGACCGTAATTATTTAAGGACATACAGTTTAATTACTATATAATTATAATAGTATTATAGTAACCCATATATTAAAACCCAGATATTAAAAGCCCACAAACTTAAATGTGGCATGTTCATATTATTCTAGTGGTTTTGACAAAGAGACTAATTATTTATAAATTTTATAATACGCGAAAGGTTAAACTTATGATTAAACAGATGCGTATGATATAATAAGACCAATAAAACCCGCAAAATATTAAATTTATGTCCAAAAAACCTTTAAAAAACAATCAGTAAATTCCAAGTACATAATATATTTATTACTTATAGTGAAAACAACGACAACTGAAAATAACTCATTCACATTAATTTATGTATCAGACAAGCTCGTAATATAACTATCTCTCACAAGATCTACTATCTAATATATTGAAATAGGATAGTAGAAATTATAATAACTTTTATATATGTTACAAAATTTTATTTTTGAAATGAGTCATTTTCAGTTCTTATAAATAAGATTATATTTAAAATGCAGTGCATTACTAATCTATATACACAATACACATATCATACAAAATAAGATATGTGTTACTCAATTGTAACGAGACCGTATCTGTACATGGAATGTTTTTGGAAAATTGTAGGTACTGATACTGTAGATAGTTGGCGATTTAGATACCAATATATTATATATACTATACTAAACATATAATATATATTTCTCACTGATTTTATACCAACGCTTCGCGCAAACGACGTCCCGAGTACAGCTAGTAATAATTTTTCAATACCTTGTTTTGATGTAATGTTCTTATTTTAAAATTATTTATTTTTTGAGCTTATTATACTTTTTCATTTGAGCTGGTAGTGTACTGCTAAATATATTTTAAATTTTTATTTTATTATTTTATTCAAATGTTTTAATGAACTTCCAAATGAAAAATTCAGCTACTACTGCCACTGTCATGGGAAGACTTGAGCTCGGGACTATAATAGAAATTTATTTTGAGGTCATCAGAAAATGATGCCGATTCGCTAAAATTTGTATATATATATATATATATATATATATATATATATATATATATATATATAATATATAAATATATATATATATATATATATATATATATATATATATATATATATATATATATATATATATATATATATATATATATATATAGGTGTTTCATTAATAATTGGAAATATTTAAATTGAGGATTCCTGGGCTCAGAATATGAAGATTCAACCCCAATCACTTAGATAAAATTGCTCTTTACTAAGCTACGAGTGTTTTATTTAAAAATTCAATAACTATTTTTTCCCAGTGCTTTAAAACTATTTGACGAATCTCTATCATACTTGGTAGGATGTGTAGGTACCCTAAACCATACTAAACTATGTTAAATAAGATTTTCTAACTACTGTCACAAATAAGGTTAACTCCTCCTATAGTCTACGCCACTGGCGGAATTGTCATTTCAGCACAATTATTCGATTCATTAATACTTTCTGTATAAACAACATATCAACATTTTATTAATGTTTAAATACAATTTGTATAGAACATCGACTGGCAATTGAGCTTTTTCATAAATACAAAATAAGAATACCTATACAGTATCAAGTAAGGCCGGGCATACACGTTACGGTATACCTGCGCAGATAAACCTGTGCAGGTAAACTGTACAGGCAACGAGCTCTCACACGTTACAGTATACCGGAGAGGTATACCTGTACAGGTAAACTGCACAGATTTTACTCATGATTACTCATGACGCTTATTATGAAAGCGTATAAATAATTGAAATCAAACCTGTGTAGGTGTTGTTTGACTCACATACACGCTGCGGTATACATACCTGCGGAGGTAGAAAATACTGATTTTCAATTACCGCTGCAGTTTACCTGTACAGGTATACCTCTCCGGATACCGTAACGTGTATGCCGGGCCTAACAATTTTAGCTTAATGATTTAACAATTATGTACTTCTTGTGTTATCAAGAAGTGTTAAATAACATTTAATAATATATCTCTAGTGAAAAAGATAACAACATCAATAACAAATATTCAGTAATTTAAAGGAAGACGTTGTAACAGAATAAATTCTTATTTATAATTTTTTAGGTTTCTGGATCTATGGGTTATTCTCCCAGGGCAAAATGTAGAAAAAAATATTTTTCATTTGTTCTTTGGATTCAATGTTTAATAGTTTTAGATGATTGTTATTTTGAGTAATATCTTACAATGTGTATTTGGTTATGTAGTGAATTCGGTATGATTGGACAGGGACACTCTGTCAAGAAGTGATACAAATTGTCTGCTTTATCTGTGCTACAAATATATGCTCGCATAATATCTTAATATTTATCATTTTACTGAAACTTGACGGCTATTGGGTCAGTGACGGTTACTGGTGCTCTTACCTTATATATATATATATATATATATATATATATATATATATATATATATATATATATATATATATATATAAGGTTTGCGAATCGGTATTATTTTCGGTTTGTGGTGAAAAATTTCAAGCATAGTCCTGAGATCAAGTTTCATGACAGTTGTTGTAACAGCTAAATTTTCCTTTCGGAAATTCGTTAAAATAGTTGAATTACCTTAAATAAACTAATTCTAAAACTACTTAGAAGTACACTACTAGGTCAAGTGAAAAAGTACGCTAAACTCAAAAAGTAAGCATTTTTAAAATAAAATGTGAGTTGTTGTTGATAAAAAAAAATTTAGATAAGATTGGAAAGTTTGGTTGATTTGTTTGTGATTAAATAACTATAATTCATAACTATTTGATCCACTTGCACAGTAAAATTTAATTAATAGTTTACCATTACGTTGAGCCTTACTGTCCAATATTCAAAATAATTGAAAATCTTATTAAGAGCAACTTTTGGCAGACAACTCATTATAATTACGTCTTCTTCTGGAGTGTTATTAAAAATAGGTAACGACGTAAGTCGCATCTTTATACTGTAAGCTATTTATATTGTTATCATTCATATTTCAAATGTTTTTTTTTTTAAATTAGGTTGGATTAAATTATTATATTATCTTTTTCTAATTCGTAATGTTGAATCGAGACGGAATTTTTGAAGGAGAATTAAAAATTTTGTATTCAATTATTGGCTTAAAATCCATATGACGTGACTGTGAAGGGTTGTGCTAATTTATTACGTCATTGTCTAAATATAAAAATTCAACTGTATATCATTGCATTACTATATAAATAAGCAAACTATTTCAAAATCGATTACTTTTTTTTACAACGTAGTGTAGATACATTGTATGTATCGTCCAATATTACCTAAGTGAGAGATATAACAACTAATAGGGGGAGTTTAGACATAATTACTCTATATCCATCTTTATTGCAAAAGTATTTTATCTTCTTAATATAATAAAATATGTATATATCTTACTAAAAATACATCTTTCCTTTTTGTTGGACTTTGATACTTCAAAAATTCTGCATCTAGTTATACCTACCTATCTACCTACCTACGCTCCTACTTAAGGTTTTTTACGAATTTGATATCCAAAAACAGTTTTCAGTACCTTACGAGTATTAGAAGAACAGAAATGCTTATCCATATTGATGTACCTATTGGTTATTAGTAAAAGTAATTTGCAATTTGATTACAAGTAATCACGATTACATGTAATCAAATTACATGTAATCCCGATTACAAGTAATTGGATTACATGTAATCATGATTACAATAAAAAAAATGAAATCGTAGTAAAATGTAATCGCGATTACATGTAATCTGATTACAAGTAATCGATTACATGTAATCGAGTGCGCCCAACACTGTTGTCCACGAGAAAAATTATCGAAAAATCGATTTCACTACTGAATTGTTCACTAAAAAGTAGATCAAATAGCTCAATTTGACGAATGTTCTAGAAAATTCTATTCGCCATCTAAGAAAGAAATCGTAAAGCTGACTTCATCATTGGACTGGTTATTGAAAAAGGGGCTAAATAGTGGTTTTTCAATATTTCTATATTCTTGCTGGTTAACAAATAGAATATTCGAGACGCTCTATCAAGTTTTGCTGTTTGGCTTCTTCTAATATACGTACGACTAATGCAATAGTGAAATCGGTGTTGCGATATCTTTGCTGAAATATATGACAATCGCCCCCAACTGAAAAAGTGCGACAATCGTCCCCAACCCATAAATTTGTTTATACCTGGCTTTATGACTCTTTATTTTTGACCAAATGTTAATCACCACTAATGACAATCGCCCCCAGTATATTAACTTGTTTATACCTGGCCGTGTGACTCACTGTGTTTACATCCAACAGGTAGATATCAAAAGGAAAAAATAAAATAAAAAATAAAAAATAAAACCCACCTGCCAGTTTTTTGAGTGACCTTGGCAGGTGGTAGGTAACCTCTGCGGGTCCTCATACCCAACCTAATGGAACCCTGGCGAACTTAGCTTAACCTAAGAATTATACTTTTCACTACTAGATGGCGCTGAACACTAGCGAACTGTATGTGTGAATTTGAAAATTTGTCAACAGATAGCGCTGAAAATCCTTTGATAGTTATACTTTTCACTACTAGATAGTGTTGTTAGTCTGGATACTAGCGAACCCTGTAGTAAATTTGAAAAATTATCAATATATGGTGTTGAAAATCCTTTGATAGTTATACTTTTCACTAACAGATGACGCTGCTCGTCTGAACACTAGCGAACTCTGCACCTAGATTCAGAATTCCGCCTGAAACATGTTTAAACTAGTCTGTACTTGCGACGTCATTAGAAGGCATACTCTATTTTTGTTAATAGACTGGTTTTAACTTCTATGATTGTATATTTTTATCCGAAAATTTATACAGGTTTTCCTCTAAATAAAAACACATTTTTACATTTTTTATAAATTTATTTAAAATAAAATATATTTTTTACAATAAATTAAGAATAATATTTAAACGTTATTACAATAATATTCGCATCGAGGACTAGTATATGATGATGTTATAATCCCCAACTTGGGACAAATGGTTATTTCTTCAAAGTTCACGATGAGCGCCGATGATAGTAGTCGTTTAGATATCGCACTTTTTCTTCACCTTTCGTATAGATGATTCGAGTAGAGTGTTTAGTAAAATGTATTGTAGCTCCTCGTATTCAATATTTCCGTCCATCCGGGAAATCCATGGTGATTTTTCCGCAACCAACGAGCTGTAGGTTGATCTTTTTTACTTAATACGCAAAACGGTATTGGTGATTTGAATATATAGTGTTGTAGTATATAATCTTCACCATAATTTTCTTTGAAAGAATCGAATTTCATTAAAGTAACGCCAACACAAAAATACACCAAATTACACCAAATGACACCAAAAATACGCCAGATTACACTAAAAAGACACCAAATGACACCAAAAATACACCAAATGACACGGAATGACACCAAAAATACACCAAATTACACCAAATGACACCAAAAATGCACCAAATTACACCAAATGACACAAAAAATACACCAAATTACACCAAAAGGACACCAGATGACACCAAATGACACCAAAAATACACCAAATGACACCAAATTACACCAAAAATACACCAAATGACACCAAAAAGACACCAAATAGCACCAAAAATACACCAAATTACGCCAAAATGACACCAAATGACACCAAAAATACACCAAATTACACCAAATGACATCAAATAACACCAAAAATACACCTAATTACAGCAAATGACACCAAATTTCACCAAAAAGACACCAGATGACACCAAATGACACCAAAAATACATCAAATTACATAAAATGACACCATTGTATGATTGTATATTTTTTTTTATATTAAAAAGGTTTATGCAGACTCAAACTTGTCTGTGCTTGTTAACTGAAGGCATACTCTATATATCTTGATGAACAGGTTTTAACTTGTAGTTTTTTTATCTGAAAACATGTTTATTCAGGTTTAAACTTTTCTGTGTTTGTGACATCATTAGGAGATAATATGTTAGTGTCTAAACTAATTATATATGCTAGCAAGTTTTGAAATGTGTATAATAAAAACACTATTACACTTTATTATCCGTATGTACTATACATGTAGATACATGTACAGTAAAACCTGTTCTGATTTTCCTTTTTTACATAATAGAGTAGAACCTGTCTTAGCGGTAAAATATACCTTAATGTTTAAAACAATCTAAAAAGTCTTGAGCTAAAAGCAACAATACAAATTCCAACAATAGGACCGTCAACAACAATGAAAAAATATTTTTTGAGAATGAATTGGAAAAATCGACAAGAACTCACGGGATTTTGATAGCATTGGAAAAATTGATCAGTTTTAATTATGTATTTATTTTACAACTATACTAAATTTGGAGAAAAAATCTTTTTATCTATATCATATCCTTAAGTCTAAAATAATTATATATGCTAGC
Source organism: Brachynemurus nebulosus (assembly GCA_035578155.1). Lineage (NCBI taxonomy): Eukaryota > Metazoa > Arthropoda > Insecta > Neuroptera > Myrmeleontidae > Brachynemurus > Brachynemurus nebulosus. The sequence continues at coordinate 6,434,224 of JAPWDM010000017.1, forward strand.
AAGTTTTGAAATGTGTATGATAAAAACACTATTACACTTTATTAACAAAGACCATCAGAAAATAAAAAAATAATCTCAGCATTCGTATCCCTATGGATGCAACTGTACAAATGATAATTTTTTTTCTTAATAAGCATCCCGTCACAAAGGTCACTTTGTAATTAATAGATACATGCTTATAAAGCAATTTTTATTTGTATGTGCACGACATCAACATGTTGCATTATTGAAATATGATACTTCCGTTACATGTACAGTAAAACCTGTTCTGATTTCCCCTTTTTACATAATACAGTAGAACCTGTTTTAGCGGGTTTAAATCAGTCTAAAAATTTTCGAGTTAAAAGCAACAATACAATTTCCAACAATGGGACCGTCAACAACAACGAAAAAATATTTGTTGAGAATGAATTGGAAAAACTGAAAAAAACTCACGGGATTTTGATAGCATTGGAAAAATTTATGAGTTTTAATAATGTATTCATTTTGTAACTATACTTAGCAAAAAAATTTGGAGAGAAAATCAACCTTTTTATCTATATCACATCCTTAAAAGTCTAAAATAATTATATATGCTAGCAAGTTTTGAAATGTTTATGATAAAAATACTAACACTTTATTAATCAAGACCATCATAAAATTAAAAAATAATTTCAGAGTTCGTATACTTATGGATACAACTGTACAAATGATAATTTTTTTCTTAGTAAGCATCCCGTCTCAAAGGTCACTTTGTAATTAATAGATACATGCTTATAAAACAATTTTTATTTGTATGTGCACGGCATCAACATGTCGCGACATTGAAATATGATACTTCCGTTACATGTACAGTAAAACCTGTTCTAATTTCCCCTTTTTTACATAATACAGTAGAACCTGTCTTAGCGGTAAAATATCTTTTAATGTTTAAAACAATCTAAAAATTTTCGAGTTAAAAGCAACAATACAATTTCCAACAATGGGACCGTCAACAACAATGAAAAAATATTTTTTGAGAATGAATTGAAAAAATCGAGAAGGACTCACGAGATTTTGATAGCATCGAAAAAAATAATACTGTATTTTGTATCGAAAAAAATAATAGTGTATTTTAATACTGTATTTATTTTGTAGCTATACTTAATAAAAAAAATTTTGGAGAGAAAATCAATCTTTTTATCTATATCACATCCTTAAAAGTCTAAAATAATTATATATGCTAGCAAGTTTTGAAATGTGTATGATAAAAATACTATTACACTTTATTAATAAGGACCATCAGAAAATAAAAAAAGTAATCTCAGCGTTCGTATATTTATGGACGCAACTGTATAAATGATAATTTTTTTCCTAATAAGCATACCGTCTCAAAGGTCAGTTTGTATACATACACGCTTACAAAGCAATTTTCATTTGCATGTGCGCGGCGTCAGTATTTCACGATATTGAAATATGATACTTCCGTTAAAAAAGAGAAAATGTCACGTACTTTAAGAAAAAAGTGTCACGAAGGTCACTTTGAAATTTATACATATATCATTATCAAGCAATTTTTATTTCCACGTGCATGACATTGGTATGACGCAACCTTCAAATATGATGACGTCAGCAATTTGATAAGTATAAATAGATGAGTCTAAGCGCCTTTACAGGTATTGTGTATTACAATCTTGTGAATACAGTGTGCTTCGTGCTATCAAATTGTTTTCGTAAATTTTTTTTAGTCAGTTTTTTATTTTTTTTTTTTTTTGAAGTTTAATTTTTGTGAATATTATAGTCAGTTTTTAAAGCTTAATTTTTTTAATATTTAGTATTTATTTTGTTTAATTATTATAGTTAAGTTATTTAATTTAGTGAACTAAGAACAAATTTTTTTTTTGTGGTTTTTTTGATTTGACAGTACCGGTGAGTAAGAAACATTTAATTCCTTTTAATATTAATTTATTAGCTTTATTTTGAAAAGTCTTGGAAATTTCTGTATACAACAACTTAACACTAATTATAGTTATTTTTGAAATATTAAAACAGAAAATTTAGTGTTATTTTAACCAGTCAATATTTTAAGATTTAATTTTTCGTTTTAGTTTTCTTTAATGTTAAAAAATTTCATTTTTAATTGAAATATTTCGCGAATACTAAACACATTTTATGTGAAATTTTAGGGAAAATGACATTGTTCAATTGTGAAATGTGCACTCGATTGTTGAATAAGATGTTGGATAAAACCATCCGATTATCTGATTTGGAGATGATCCGATCCATAGCATCAAGATCGTGATATTTTTTTATTCTGAAAAAATAACATCAGCTATTGAATGGGGTTCAACTGTGGAAACTTTTGATCATCTATTCATATTTACCTTTGATGAATCTGATATTGAAGATGACCGCCTAAATGGATTCGACACGCTGACATATTTTCTTACGTTATGGATGCGAAAAACAATAACATATGGCGTCCGGAACTGCTGGATCGTATATTGAAACTTGTGGAAGAACATGGTATTCCTCGATTGTATTTCAATCCAAAGTGCGTAGAAGAAGACGCTGAATTGTTGAAGTGGATCTTGCAGAACATTGAAAAAGCGAAACCAATCAATCAGCATTCCTGGGCTGGAAAAGTGGTCCGGATACGGGAGCGTGGCCGTCGAGAAACTTACAAGATTACTTAGATATATACAAAATTTTACAAATTAATTTTAACATTTAACATGTTTTTAAACACTTTTTAAGATGTGATTTTTGTAATTTCAATATTTTTTAAAATGAATTTTTTAATTTTTTTTTTTAACATGTAATTTTTATAATTTCGATATTTTTTTAAATGTATTTTTGATTTTTTTAACATGTATTTTTTTTTTTTTTGTAATTTCAATATTTTTAAAATGTATTTTTTTTTTTAATTTTTTAATAAATAAATTTTAAATTAATAATGGCCATTATTATTTTCTCTTTATGCTAAATCTTATAAACTAATTACTCAATAAAAAACTTAATAAATACTAAACAAAATTAACAAAATATTTACAACTTAACAAAAAAAAAAAACATATACAAAATTCACAAAACATATATACAATATTAAAAAAAATAAAAGTCTTTTATTTTATAGTGCCCCCATGGGAGAGTTTTGAGTCTGTTGTTGGGTACTATGAACCGTTTGTCGTGATCGCTTGTGAGCGCGGCCTTACTCACTAAGTGAGTGTATAACCGATGTTTCAAACTACGAAATACACTCATCTGTTTATATAACACTACACTTGAGTCTTTGCTTATAACCCAATTAATATAGTCTTTAACGTCCATTTCGTTCTTCAGCACATCTTTTTTAACTCCTTTAAGTTTTTTAATTGGGGGCACATCACCGTGTTTCACTATACAATAGGATTTAGCTTTAATACCAATAAACTGTTTAATTATGGTTCCAGAACACTCATCTTAAATTTCCCGAGCACTTTTTTATTTAATCGAGGTAGTCCATAAACGTTATCTGCGGCATAGTCACTTGTGTCAAAGTACTCACTAATATCAGACTTAATGTCGACATAAAAATCGTCCGTCTGTATTTGGTATATAAAACTATCGGTATCCATGTACAATAAATCCACTTTGTCACTGTACTTTGGTTTTATATAAACATAGTGGAAATCGTACATTAAAGTCTTGGATAACTCGAGCACGCTAAATCCTACGTAAATCGGTTTATCATACTTCACTTTCAAACGATTCATTTGTATAGCGACCAGATTTTCATTGATAATTGAACAACTGTGAAAGTTCGGTCTGTTTATCAAATTATTAGCACCCAACTCTTTACGAATATTCTCCCAGTGTGTGATTAACCGCACATCAACACGTTTGTCGACATTCTCCATTGCTTTCCTGAAAACACTATTATTTTTTAGCTTGAAATAGTTCCTTTTCGAAGCTGCTTGTCGCCTTAGAACGAAGTCAATGTATTTTTTTTAGCCACGGAGATTGTTTAAACTGGAGCGCACGATGTATTTTCTTCAGTTTAAGTCCGTATTTTAGACACTGTTTTAAACTGCGGTAATGGATCACATTTTGTTTTATCATACAGATTTGCCAGTAATTTGCTGTCTTTAGATGTGATGTATGGCGGCTTCATTTGCTCCGGACAGAATGGTAGATCTTGATGGTAATCGTGTAGTGCCCTCGGGTACTCGAGGTCGACTTCCAGAATGTATCCAACATCAGCGTCATCAGGAACCACTGCTATGTTGATGTCATCCAGTTCGTGTGCTGGAACCCATTGGAAATTACTTATCGGCAAATGCTGCGACATGGCCCAACCGTATAAATTATTGGCGTCTAGATATTCGATGTAGGTTGACGGCTTTGTGGGGTCATAGCTGGACATGTATTTATTATTAGCTTCACTATAACGACCGGAACACTGTGTTAATCCACCACGCATACCCTTTTTTATGAAATGTATCATGTTGATATCTGTTAACAGCTCCAGCTCCACTTTTGTATACTTGAGCATAGCGTCCCAGCTCAGCCCCGGGGCGGTGTAGTATTGGCATGGATCCAGTTTGTAGGTATTGAGACAAAGGTTCCGGAAATTTTCAAATACTTTCTAGTAGCAGCACATCTGTTTTTAGATATAAATCGGAATATTCCCCTAAAGATTGAATATTAAACTCACTCCACACTTGCTGCGCACATTGGTACTCGTCATCGCTGATATTTGGTGATTTTAGACTGATATGGAATGCCGCTTTTGGTGGTAGAGCACGTTCATCTAGTCGTTCAACACTGTCAACGTATTCATACGGGAATATTCCTTTCTATTTTATTAAATTAAAGAGCTGGTCTCCTGGAAATGCTCGGCGGACTTCGGCGAACTGCTCCGGCTTTAAATTATCAGCAAGTTTGTCTAAACTGCTCGCCCTAAATCGGAATGAATCGATAAAACGTAACTCGATTGTTTTAATTTTGAATTTTGCAGATTGTTCATCGTCATCACCATCATCATCAATATCTTCCACTTCTTGATTGGTGTCAACTGGCAGGTATTTCGTAAAAGAGATATAACGTTCCTTGTTGTTCGGTATGACATCGATTCGTTCCTTGGAAACGCCAAATTCGCGGACGATAAAGTGTGCATCATACCCTGATAAATTATGAAATATGATCGGGATGAATTTCGGCAGTCCGTAAAGACGATTGCACTCATTATGTGCGACGCCTCGAAATTCACCTGTCGGAAGGTCATGATCCCGCACGCGATCGTTTCGCAATACATTTCCACATATAAAACAGGTTCTTGCATTTGTAAACTGTGCTTTTTGAGCTGGTGTTAATGACTTCATCAGTATATTTTTCTGCAAGATTTTATGCAGTCATCGGGCTTCATCTTCTAATTTTTCAATAAAAACTGTAGCGCAGTTCGGTCCGCGATTTGTCTCAAATTTATTCAAAGATTCATCATACGAGCATTTTATATAATATGCGAAGCTGAATGGCTCGTGGATATGCGTGGTGTTTGTAAACGATCCATCGGGATTCGGTGCGCATGTGTCGCATGGCTTTAGTATTGATTCAAAGTTCGCATAGATGGTAAATGGGACGCGCAGCTGCTTAGCATAATTTTTGAATTTCAAAATGCTGACTTCCCCGGGCCTTGGTATAATAGTGCGACCTTGGTAACAATCTGCTTTCGAATGCTCGATAAGGCGATCTTCAGTTGTGAAATATTGTAGGCATCCATCACATAACCATGCAGTTTCTTTATGTCTCGATAGCTGATGTCCAACGAGCCGACTCAAGTTCTTTATCCAGCAGTAATGACTGGTTTCGCCATTTTCAATATACAGGAAATTAACATGAGTATTCCTTTTGTTTTTCGTGTACTGCAGCGGTCCAACAATACTCTTTTCTTCCACTCCATAAAAATTGACGCTGATGTTGTTCAAAGATTCGAATAACTGTATATCGTTGATCTTCATTGGGAACTTAATATTATCGAACTTCAATACTGATGAATAATGAGGGTATGATGTAACTCGGTCTGAACTTTGTTCTGCAGGATGCAAAGCCGATGTTATCGCCCATGCAAAGCACGCCTGGTCGTCATTCGGTACATTAACAACCGCCTTTTTCCTCTTGATCCATGCTGGTAGTTCGATATATGATGAAGCCCGAAGAGGATTATATTTGTTTACGTTTATTTCCAGATAGCAGACTTCTAAAAGCGACCACCCGCTGTCTCTCTCCTGGAATTCTTCACTCTTGCGCACTACAGTTGACACTATGTTTTGATAAATTTCCTCCATGTTGCTGGATTCCGAAACAATGATATTTTTAGTGTTGAACGACTTTACATCCAGTAATAGATTATCTTCCTTGTCGAATTTCGTATATAATCCAAATAATTCGAAATTAGTTTTAAATGATGTATGCTTCGCCAGCTCCATATGCAGCAGTTGAATCACATTTTCTTTAATCTCATCTAAAAATTCCTCAATAGACTGGAAGTACTCGTGACTTTTCACCCGGTAAGTAATTATTCGGCTTTTAAATGCGCTGCTTATCGTTTCCACATTTACGTTTTGAGTTCCCTGGCATAATTTATTTTTATGTGCTGCGCTGCGTAAATGTCCATTAAACGATAATACTGGTACGTCTAAATCACATACTCCACAATGCTTCGTCTCTCGATCTACCATTAATTTTTCCGACTGACCGCCATTTTGTTCATCAGCTGGACGCTTTCGTGAAATGGGACCGCTGCTAGTAGAAGGCTGATTAAGCTCGGAATCGGTGCTACATGAGGGTTGACCGTGCTCATTAGCCATGTGCTGCCCCAGATCGCTTTCAACATATTTGCCGCAGTAATCGCACAAAACAGCCTCCATCGAATGAAATTTTTTAACGTATTGACGTAAATCATCAACTCTCGTGAACATGACCCCACAATAATTATATTTTAAGGATGAGCCATTATCGCCATGTTTCATCGTCATATGCCTTGTTAAAGCATCTCGACGGCTGTTCCACAAGTTTCAATATACGATCCAGCAGTTCCGGACGCCATATGTTGTTGTTTTTCGCATCCATAACGTAAGAAAATATGTCAGCGTGTCGAATCCATTTAGGCGGTCATCTTCAATATCAGATTCATCAAAGGTAAATATGAATAGATGATCAAAAGTTTCCACAGTTGAACCCCTATCAATAGCTGATGTTATTTTTTCAGAATAAAAAAATATCACGATCTCTTGATGCTATGGATCGGATCATCTCCAAATCAGATAATCGGATGGTTTTATCCAAAATCTTATTCAACAATCGAGTTCTAGCCATGGATTCCTCCGCTATTATATGGTGTTGAAGATCTCCGCTCATTGTTGTGTTTTCACTCGATATTGCTTCGCCAGAAAATTGAAACTGCTCCGGCACATCGTCATCATCTCATTATATGCTGCTCCATGTTGGTGGGGGATATTGAAACTGCTCCGACCATCATCACCATACGCATATGTCGCTCCATGTTGGTGGAGGATATTGAAACTGCTCCGGCCAATCATCATCATCATCATCATACGTATTTGCTGCTCCATGGTGGGGATATCATATCAAGTCTTTGCTATCAATCCAGCTATTGGCGCTACTTGGGAAGCCGAGTCACTTCACGTATACTCAAATATAACTGCTGTATTTAAATGACTGTATTTAAGCAGACCAGAAATTGCTTAGACCGGTTCAGAACTGCTTAAACCGGTTACCAAAACCAGTTCGAAACTCTTTGGACCAGCATAAGACCAGTATAGGACCAGCTTAGGACCGGTATAGGACCAGTATAGGACCAGTATACGGCTAAGTGAGCAGTTAGCAGGTCGGTTCAGAACTGGTTATATCATTTTTCCGATGTTGATCCTTTCCAGAAGCAGTCAAACCTGTTTCGATATCTTCCGTTGTGTATATCATCTTCTTTGCAAATAGTTAAAAATCCATAGTTATCACGCCAACACTCTCTGCATAATTTTTTGAATTGATTGAACGACATATCGGAGTTAATGTGATCATCATAGATAAGTCTGAGGTTGAGATTATCCTGTTTAAAGACTGCAACAAGATTCAAGTTGGCCCGCACATGATGTTTGGGGCCGCTGTATACGTTTGCGTCAAGCAGAAACAATCATCATTGTAGTGTCGAGAGTGGCTAAAATATTCTTCTATTATAACTTTTCTCTCCCGCGCAGATACATCATTAAATATTACCAGCGAATTTGGTCTTGCTTCTTTCGGTGGTATGACATCATCGTTATTGGAGAATGTAAAATAACCCAAACCTTTAACAACTTTAATGATTCCTTTCAGGAACTGATATTTCGACTGATGCAATGACTTGGAATAGATGTATATATTTTCAAATGCTACGCCATTAGGATCCTGGATAAGTGACAGAAGAAGTGACGTTTTGCCACATCCACTTGAACCACAGATGATTGCTCTAATACTCGTCGGCAGCAGTGAACCGTTTTTATTGACATTAGTCTCATCAGACGAAAATCGAAATTTTACATTGGCAGCGTCTCTGGTTGTTTAACGAATGAACAAGACATCGTTGATGTTGATTAGATAACACTATTTCTCATACTAGGAAAGTTGAGTAAATTTCCAGCATATTTATAACATATAAATAGTACTGCATGTGTTCTTTTATTTCAGTTCACTTTTAAATGTCGACGTCGAAACAACTAGCAGTTAATCGTGAGAAGACAATCGGTGCAAGAAGATCTTTATTAGAAGATCTTTATAAAGATAATTAACAAATTACCATTGGAACTTCATATTAAGGATGGCGGTTTTTCAAAAATAACCGATTTTCGGTTATTACGGTTTTTTTCATGTTCGGTTTAACCGGACGGTTTAAACCGCTCAAAATAACCGGTTTTTGAAATAATCGATTTTCGGTTTTTTTTATTTTAGTCAAAAAAACAATTATTATTATCAGAAAATTTTTATTTTTACATTTATACTTTATCCGTGAGTTCTTGTCGATTTTTCCAATTCATTCTCAAAAAATATTTTTTCATTGTTGTTTACGGTCCCATTGTTGGAAATTGTATTGTTGCTTTTAGTTCGAGAATTTTTAAATTGCTTTAACTTTAAAAATTAAGATATATTTTACCGCAAAGACAGGTTCTACTGTATTATGCAAAAAGGGGGCAAATCAGAACAGGTTTTACTGTACATGTATCATATTACCTACGTGACATTTTTAGACTTTTTGTAGTTTTACGATATCAGTTGCAACTGGTAATTAAAATTTTTTTATGTTCGTAGAGATATCATATTACTTTATCGGCGACTTTTTTTTCTTAAAGTACGTGACATTTTCTACGATCTAACGGAAGTATCATATTTCAATGTCACGACATGCTGTCGCCGTGTACATGGAGATAAAAAGTTGCTTTGTAATCATATGTGTATTAATTATAAAGTGACCTTCGAGAAGCAATGCTCAATAATTATTTGTAGAGTTGCATCCATAAGTATACGAACGCTGAGATTATTTTTTATTTTCAGATGGTCTTTAATAATAAAAGTGTAATAGTATTTTTATCATACACATTTCAAAACTCGCTATCATATATAATTAGTTTAGACACTAATATATTATGTCCTAATGATGTCACAAACACAGAAAAGTTTAAACCTGAATAAACATGTTTTCAGATAAAAAAACCTACAAGTTAAAACCTGTTCATCAAGAAATATAGGGTATGCCTTCAGTTAACAAGCACAGACAAGTTTGAATCTGCATAAACCTTTTTAATATAAAAAATATACAATCATACAATAGTGTCATTTTATGTAATTTGATGTATTTTTGGTGTCATTTGGTGTCATCTGGTGTCTTTTTGGTGAAATTTGGTGTCATTTGCTGTAATTAGGTATATTTTTGATGTCACTTGATGTCATTTGGTGTAATTTGATGTATTTTTGGTGTTATTCGGTGTCATTTGGTGTCATTTTGGTGTAATTTGGTGTATTTTTGGTGTCATTCAGTGCTATTTTGTGTATTTTTGTTGTCATTTGGTGTATTTTCGGTGTCATTTGGTGTATTTTTGGTCTAATTTGCTGTCATTTGGTGAATTTTTGGTCTAATTTGGTGTAATTTGGTGTATTTTTGTGTTGGCGTTACTTTACTGAAATTCGATTCTTCCAAAGAAAATTATGGTGAAGATTATATACTACAACACAATATATTCAAATCACCAATACTGTTTTGCGTATTAAGTGAAAAAGATCAGCGTACAGCTCGTTGGTTGTGGAAAAATCACCATGGGTTCTCCTGGATGGACGGACATATTGAATACGAGGAGCTACAATACATTTTACTTAATCTATACGAAAGGTGAAGAAAAGTGCGATATTTAAAACGACTACTATCATCGGCGCTCATCGTGAACTTTGAAGAAATAACCATTTGTCCCAAGTTGGGGATTATAACATCATCATATACTAGTCCTCGATGCAAAATTGTAATAACGTTTAAATATTATTCTTAATTTATTGTAAAAAATATATTTTATTTTAAATAAATTTATAAAAAATGTAAAAATGTGTTTTTATTTAGAGGAAAACCTGTATAAATTTTCGGATAAAAATATACAATCATAGAAGTTAAAACCAGTCTATTAACAAAAATAGAGTATGCCTTCTAATGACGTCGCAAGCACAGACTAGTTTAAACATGTTTCAGGCGGAATTCTGAATCTAGGTGCAGAGTTCGCTAGTGTTCAGACGAGCAGCGTCATCTGTTAGTGAAAAGTATAACTATCAAAGGATTTTCAACACCATATATTGATAATTTTTCAAATTTACTACAGGGTTCGCTAGTATCCAGACTAACAACACTATCTAGTAGTGAAAAGTATAACTATCAAAGGATTTTCAGCGCTATCTGTTGACAAATTTTCAAATTTACACATACAGTTCGCTAGTGTTCAGCGCCATCTAGTAGTGAAAAGTATAATTCTTAGGTTAAGCTAAGTTCGCCAGGGTTCCATTAGGTTGGGTATGAGGACCCGCAGAGGTTACCTACCACCTGTCAAGGTCACTCAAAAAACTGGCAGGTGGGTAGGTGGCGCCAGAATCCCCATATTTCTACTATTTCCGTCTTCTTAATGAAACCACACCAGATTGGAACCCAGCGACAGTGACCGTCAATTTCGAATCAGCGGCAATTTCTGCACTTCAGTAAAGATACAAGGATGCTACTTTCATATGAAAAAGTGCATAAGAAAAGTTCAGGATTTGTGAGTACATGAAGAATGAAGAAGTGAAAATGATCATCCGCTTGTGTGCTGCTTTAGCTTTCCTTCGTCCTAAGAATAATTACGATGGCTGGTTGGAAATACACTCAAGAGCGCGTAATAATGAATAGGTTAATGAATTTTTAGACTATTTCGTAGCGAGATGGTTGGAAAACGAAGAAATTCCAATTGAGCTGTGGAGTTGTTATAAGCGACGTCATAGAACAACCAACTCTCTCGAGGGGTGGCATAATCGAATTAATAGAGTATTGGGAAGATCAAATCCTCGAATTAGGGAACTTATCAAATGTTTAAAAAAAGAAGCGGAAAGTTCAGCATGTGCATTAATGAGAGCCCAACTCAACCTGGGGGGTAAATGAAGGAAATTAACTTATATCCATGTAAATAACGGATTGGAAAAAACCATAAAAAGATACGAAGAAAGTGGTAATATTGTCATTTGTTTAAAGAAAGTGTCATATTTACAAAAACTGTAAAAAGTGACAATGTATATCATAATCACTATGATCACCAAGAATAAAAATGTAAATAGTGTAAATAGTGTAAATATTTGTGTAAATAATGTAAATTTGAACTTAAAATAACTGACAAAGACAACAGCTGATTTTAAACACGTCTACATGTAATTGCTTTTACACGTAGCCAGTCCAAAGCCCGCGTAAAGTGTGATGGGATTCAGTTATTGTCTACATAGTTATTTAAAAGTTTAAAGCACAACCCCGACGTATAGTAAACTTAGATAATAATACTGTGTGTCGGTATGTAAAAAAAGCAGATATAAAATTCCAATAAACTAACTTTTACGACCATCGAAAATATAAAACTGGGGGCGATTGTCAGTGGTGGCGATTGTTCGGACACTCTTTTTACAACCATCGAAAATATAAAACTGGAGGCGATTGTCAGCGGGAGCGATTGTCATTGGCGGCGATTTTCCGGACACCCTTTGCTGCCTAGCGAATGTTCTAGAATTTTTGTCAGATTGTCATATACCTTTTATATGATGTGTATATATAAATTCGTATGGGCAAGTACCTATGTCACAGAATAGTTAATAGTATACTACGCATACAGAAGTGACACTCTCATAAAACATCAACACATTAAAAGTGTACGCCTAGGGAGAAATCTACCCAAAGATGGCCAGTACATCCCAAGTATCATCATTGTGTTTGTGTTCTCCAGCGTTTCGGTTAGTAGTGGTATTTGGAGAGTTGTAAGCCAATCCTGTAAGGATTGAGATACGTATAGTATACCCTTCGTGTATGCTATACGTACATATAGTGATATATATATAGCGATATATGGTACATGCTAGTACGTACAGAGAAGTTATATATTTTACATGCTAGTACGTACAGAGTACATGTAGAATACTTTGGTGGCTGCCGTACCTAACTTTCGTCAGCAGCTGAATGACTGATGCAACAAATTTTTCAGAATATTCTGTTCAATTGAGTTTGCCCTGGGATCAAGTTATGCTTAATGTTACAAAAAAGCATATATTATAATAAAAGTTAGAAATTTTACGTGTCAGTTTCAATTAGTGAAACGTGAATCGTTCTGCAAAATCGGGAGGTGGGGAGATGGTCCCTAAATGCCCATATTGCTACTACTTCGATTCATCAAAAATGAAAACAGTTTTGGAATTAGAAATTAGATACATATCATTGCCAACGAGATTCGATAATTTAAATGAACAGATGTTCGCGTGGCTGCAGAACAATCCACAACTGGGTATCACAAATAATGGATCAATTGGACTAACTCATAAATTGCAATTCAAAACATTGGATCTTCTTGAAGTCGCATTTCAAAACGTTGGATCTTCTTGAAATTTGTAAATTAAAAAAATCTTACTATTGTCTACATGTTAAAAAGTGATTATTTTGTACCTATTTTTAAAAAAAAAAAAACTATACCTACTTAATAAAAAATTTAAAAAAAACCGTTCATTTGATTTATACCCATCCTTAAAAAATAAATCAAACTAATTTTTAATATTATACCTTAAACTTTATATATATATATATATATATATATATATATATATATATATATATATATATATATATATATATATATATATATATATATATATATATATATATATAAATTCCATTTACAATTATGGTACACCATACGGGGTGTAAAATAAATAAGTTTCATCCTTTTGAGAGATGGTTTATCTCGGTGTAAAATTGTCGAAGACATAAAAATTTTTTCGGAATTCGCTCTCTACGAAAATCGCATCCCAGCCAGCTCATCGTTTAATAGAAATTTCTCTGAATACGCCTCTGACCAAACTAAAATTATTCGCACCCTGTATAATAAACATTTTTTTAAAAATAAAAAATTTTTTTTTTGCTTCACCGCATATATAAACATCTGCTGACTTTTGAATTGATATGTACTGTATCGTACAAAAAAAACCCAACACAATTTTTCACAAATTTTGGTTAAAATATGTTTGAAATATTTTTGTAGGTTTTTATTTCACAGGACGTTATGAATATTGCAAGAACCGTAGCTCTGGTATTAGTATAAAACATTGTTGCATTTCTTTAATTACAAATATTTAATTGCATTACTTTAATTACAAGTATTAATTTATTTACAAATTCCATTCAGAATTACACTTGAATTTTCAAACAAACCAAAATATAAATTTTCCTTTAACTGTCATAAAACATTGTTGTTAATTGTTGCTACACAAAACAGAAAAAAAAGTGAATTTTTATTCATAACTGAGTAACTTTAGCAGAAAACTGTAACAGAGAATTCCAAAACTTCGGAATTAATTACCATTATTGTAAAATCTTTTACCAAATTTGTTCTATTATACCAACAAGCTGAAACAAAACAGTACACATTTAAATAATAATTTATGTACCTGCGACACACATCAAAATAAGAGTACTAATAATAATAAAATACTACATAAATACATTTGATAAGAGATACCATATAAATATACAGTAAGGTTAATGTCCCAAATTCTGAGACTTTAAGGAAGTAAAAAAAACATATTTTCCTAGAATAATTTAAAATTCGTTGGAAATCTCAAAGTCTTTTGTCAACAGCCAGACGAAAATTTTTACTTTAGATAAATTATCACTTAAGAAAAATAGAAAGATAAAATACAAAAAATAAGAATTTTTTTACTACTGCAATAGCACATAATTTCGACATCTACCATAAGAACTTAGCTCTAAATTCAATGCCTTTTTGAACTTATTTTCGTGTTTTTAAATTCAATAGTTGTCCATAATTTTGACTATAAACGTTTTAGGTCAAATAAAAAAGAAAAACAAATGATAAAGATGCATTTAAGTATAATTTATTGAAAAATTACTTTATTTATTACACGTACATATTAGTTAATAATAATGTACTTTTCCAATTTCTGCTAATATAAAAATCAACACTATTTTATATATTTCGCAAAATAACTAATTGATCATTAATTTTAGTACAATATTTGTTAAAAATAAATCGAAATATACAAAAGGTAGTATTACCTAATTGTTCATAGATATCTCTGATATACAAAACGAACGTTTTAAAAGCAGAATTTTTGTAAATTCTTTAAAATATTATAAACGTCTGATTTTAGGATACTGTCTGATTTTCGACGAATCAGTCAGTAAATAATGGGACACACGTGAACAGCGCGGAGAACAGGAGACTTTCAATACAAAGTGAATCGTCAAAATCTAATGATGAAGATGATGATGCTGAAACCTACTATAGCTTTGAAGCAAGAAATAACATTGAAGAAAAGGAAGATAAAGCACCAGTATTTCACAATCAACACGAAGATGACAGATCGATCTAAAAAAAACTTGAATACTTTTAATGAAAGTATGATAGCTGCAGCAGAAGCAATCAAAAGTAAATTCGATTCTTTAAAAAATTCGCATAATATGTTGAAATCTGTGAGTGATGAAGACAATCGGTCTTACGAACAAAAGCATTTACCATCGCCTGATAACTACAAAGAAACAAGTTTTACTCCAAAAATGGCTGGCCTCTTGCAAACTTCACTAGACATATTAATGATCAAAGAGCTTCAGAACGCATGCGCAAAGGACGAAGCACAAGAAGATAAAAATTCAGAAGAAATGGAACAACCTTCAACATCTAATTCAGTAAATGGGGAAGCTAAACGTTTGAAGTATCATGAAAACGCTAATCTTCATAATGATCATTCGAAACCTGTTGATGAAGAAGAATATTTTGATGATCCGAACCATTTAGTCGATGAACTAAGAAGTTTAGCGACTCAAACGCAAATTGGAGAAGAAATGGTTAATACAATGTGCAATTTAAAGGAAAGGCATCATATTGTAAATCCCAGCTTTGCGGATTATATCGAGAATGAGAAAAAACGAAGCCATTTTAATAATTTAAAGGAGAGTGACATCGGGAGGCGAATTATCTCAATAACTCGGAAGTTGGAAAAGCATGATATTATTGAGGCAGTGCTAAAGTATGTTTCAAATGATGACGAAGACAGGGATGAAAAAACATCTGCTAGCGACAACGAAGACACTGCGAGCGAAGGAGAAGCTGATGATGACGAGAATACAGTCGTCGATGATGGTGATGAAAAAATTGCGGGTAAAGGGTTATACATACGACCCTATAGGAGGCTTTAAAATAAACTCTTAACATTTTATGAGTTGTAAACTAAACCAATAGTGTAACTTTTCCAACAGTTGTATACCAAAGTTAATTATTTAATAAAATATTTTAAAATTATGTGAGTGTTATTATTTCTTACATACCACACTCCTTAAAACAATTTTAGTAATTCGTTAAAAGAGATTACGAACTATGTAATGTGTATTTTCTGAGCTCTTAAAATAGGTAGTTTTTACCTGCTCCTGAATATAGGCAATTAAATTGCATTGTCCTATTGACATTCTAGCACAATAGAACATATGTGCAAACTATATAATTCTTACCCATAAGTATTTACCCATATTATTAATGATTTGTTAATTTGAAGTATCGTTGAACAATAATGATCTAAAACTCCTGAGCAGGAAAGGGTTAATTAATTGAATGTAGCTTAATTCCGGAAAAATAAAATAAAATTTCATAGTCCAAATTAAAGTTTTCATTCGCTCTTGAAAACGACGATATTTATTTTACTTTTCACCCTGTATACGTATATATTCATATGGTATCAAATTACATAAAGGAATGCCACGTTTTTTCTGCATTGGACATAATTTTCAATCCATTGTTTAGAAATAATAATATTTTTTAGTATTTATTTATAACTTTGTTGTCTGTATAAAACATAAATTATTTCTAACCTATGAGTACAGTGTTGTATTTAAAGATATTAGCAAAATTACACCTTTTTTAATATTTTCATTTATTAAAAATATCGTAAGTAGATTTTTTTAATATCGGTTTACGTTAACTTTCAAAATTTTATGTGTTTTAGTGGATAATTTAAATATAATTTAGTTATTTTCTTTCATAGAATTTAAATATCGCTCTGTATTGTATGAATACCCCTTAGGTATAGTTAATTTCCATGTGTAGACACCAAAAAGCGCCAGATTCTCAAGTAACATATATGCAAGTCACACTTTGGTCCCATACGCAAAATGGTTTTCCTTTTGAAACTTTTTTTTACGAAAACACTGAATATAGCAATATATAACATGCTAATACATGTGTTAGTAGAAGAACTCCTGAATATATGGGAATGTATAAATATAATAATTATTGTTAAAAATTTTACTTTGCAAAATACCACTTTTTGAAAATTTTATTTTGTTTTTTTCAGAAATTTAAAGCGGGTAACACTTTTATTTCACCTTTATGATTTAAAATTTGAAGTGTATGCTAAAGTATTTGTTTGGTAATTTATAAGTGTAGTTTTTAATGTAATTTGTTACTAAATTAATAATGTGTAATGCAAATACTAATATCAGAGTTATGGTTTTTGCAGTATTCATAATGCACTGTGATATAAAAAACTAAAAAATTTTAAAAACTAAAAAAATAATTCATAAACTTATTTTAATCAAAATTTATGAAAAACTGTTCGCTTTTCTGTGTACAATATAGTACATATAAGTTCGACAATCAATACATGTTTACATATTATAGTAAAATAAAAAAAAAATTTTTGTTTATTTTTAAAAAAATTTTTATTATACAGGGTGCGAATAATTTTAGTTTGGTCAGAGGCGTATTCAGGGAAATTTATATTAAACGACTAGCTGGCTGGGATGCGATTTTTTCAGATAGCGAATTCCGAAAAAAAATTTATGTCTTCGGCAATTATACACCGAGATAAACCATCTGTTAAAAGGAAGAGAATTATTTACTTTACACCCTGTATATAAAGATTGTGTATAAGTTTATGAATTATTTTTTTAGTTTTTAAAATTTTTTAGTTTTTTATATCACAGTGCATTATGAATACTGCAAAAACCATAACTCTGATATTAGTATTTGCAATACACATTATTAATTTAGTAACAAATTACATTAAAAACTACACTTATAAATTACCAAACAAATAAAAAGACAACAGAACAGAACAATGAAAAAAATACACAAGAAAAATTTCCATGAGTTGTAATTTTTCAAAAATTAAAAACATTTTCTTTTAACTATCATAAAACATGAATTTTTAATTGGTATACTTCTTTCACTATCTATAAAAACTAAATAAATACCCGTTTTATGTATTGGTACGTACACATGTCAAATTCTGTACAATGTGTTCTATATTCGATAGTTTTGCAGCTAAAGTACATAAGAGAAAAACAGAAATTAATAACAATGTTTGATAACGACTTATTTTTTCTTCTCTCAATTTTCTCACTAAGATCAAAAATTAATTTTTAAACGATTTTAAATATAATCTATTTCACTTTAATTTAAACATGAGTCATCACTTACGAGTTTGAGTAATTCCCGTTTTCTTAGCTTTATCTCTTTCATTGTTTCAAATGCGTAAATTTTAAATTTGCAGTTTGTTTTTAGAAAAGAATAGAAGATTGATTTGTTTCGAATATAAGAATTATTTAATTTTTTGAGGATGACTCATGCTCAATTGTATTTGAAACGAGGTATAGTTAAAAGTTTGTAAAGAAAAACAGATGTCACGAAAGGCCAATTATATTACAAACAAAAATGTATTTCAATTATCAAAAAGAAAATTTTTTATTCATAATTGAGTAACTTTAGAGGAAAACTCTAACGGAAAATGCGAAACTATCTGCATCAGTTATCATTATCGTAAAATTTTAAAATGTCCACATGAAAGTCACCGCTATAAATTTTTTACTAAATTTATTCTTTTATTTCAGCAACACTTTGAAATACCAATTTACCTGCAACCAATTTACCGGCATCCATACTTACAAACACACAGGCATGCATATCATCATCACACGCTTAGTCAAAAATTTTTTAAATAAATAAACAACTACATACATAATATGTACATACTTAGTTGGTACACACATACAATCATACATACCATCCAACCATTCTACATACAACAACTTATTAAAAGAGTTGTCCAAGTGCGTTTTATACAGACATTAAGCAAGGTTACTGACTTATTTGCATTTTTGTAGTTTCCAAATAAAATATGTGACATTATATTATTTCGTACGGTTTACTATGTAAATAAATAAATATATTCGACAATCACACTGTTATTTGTATTTGTGTTATTTAAGGGTCAATTAAGTGGTAATTTGGTTCCTTACAAATCACATAGACTTTGAAATACAATATTTCTGAAACGAGATATAAAGAATAAAAGTTGTTAAAAGAACTTTAACTTTATTTTAAAAGATTTTTCTAATGATAAACTGCAAACAGTATACGTAGAATTATTTTTCAACATTTCTCTTAATAATTTTGATTTGAATTTTTGGAAATGTTATCAAATATCAGAATATTCTTTGACGTAAAATTTCACTTAATGAGAACCATTTTTTTCTTCCTTTAAATTATGTATTTAAAAGCGTTTATGTCGAGTTTCAAATACGGAAGATACCGTAAAAATTAAAAAAAAAATGTTTTACTGACGGTTAATTGAGATATCTATCTGTAGCATGTATTCTATTTGCAAAATTTCGTGTTCCAAAGGCGTAGAATTTCTGAAAATGTTACAACCCACACATTAAAAAATTACAAGAGCTTCTAGAATTCTTCGGATCCCTAAAAAAAAAAAGATTGAAATATGTAATACATATGTATGTGTGTGAGTGTTAGTGTGTGTATGTATTTTCAAGCATTTTTACAATACATAGTCAATAAAATAACTAAATAAGTATCAATAGTATCATATACATATACATATTGATATTATATTGTATTTGTACATATGTACACAAAACTTATAGTCCGAGAGCCCACCGTATGCAAAACCTATGTATAAGATAGATGAACGATTTTTTGTAAGTAGTACATAGAACACTAGAAGCCAACTAATATCAAAAAAGTGTAATTGGCTTGGAGTCATTTGGAGACGTGTCACAGCTTAAGGCATTAGTCAGTCCGTGTCCGTCGTCGAACGCACAGTGCATTGTATGTACATTGTTACCATTGTTAGTTGAACACGTTGAACAGCTCTCTCTGGTAATACGTGTGTTGCAGTAGTGTGCGCAAATACGCACACTACTAAAAAACACCAAACTACTACACTGCAAACAGTGTGTATCTACACAAACAGAGTGGGGAGATTTACGTCATAAACTCATTACAAGTGGAACAGAGACATAGACAATCTAGTTTGACCTATTGAAGTAGTACTACCGCCAAAGGGATCTTTCTTTAGAATTGCAAAATTTTGTCCGCATGATAAAAATATGACGTCACTTCCGGTTATGGTTTTGTCATGTCATCAAATACATTGATAATATTTACACCAAAACGAAGGTTTCGAAGTCCAAAATAAAAAGATTGAGTGCTGCCAAGCCTTAGTAATTCGCAACAATGAGGCTGTTTACACTGAAAAAAAACCTTTCAATGAAGGCAGCCACAGTTTTACGAATTTTTAAGATCTGGCAGCTTTCATTTTGGTGTAAATATCATCAATGTATTTGATGACGTAACAAAACCATAACCGGAAGTGACGTCATATTTTTATCATGCGGGCAAAATTTAGGTCTGGGGTAGTACTACTTACAAAAAATACATAGGTTTTGAATACGGTGGGCTCTTGGACCATTAGTTATTTTTAAAAATAGATGTTTTCAAGTTATTTATTACTTGTCATTTCATTTGAATATTTATACTGTTCTGAAAATTTATTATTTATTAAAAACGCTAGTAACCTATTTATACATATTTGTCACATGGGTACGACCACAGAACAAATAGAACGAATACATCTATCTCTTTTCTGCAATCACTTATGTGCTTTTATGTGCATCTTAGGCTGCTTAGTCCTCATTCATTCGCCACCACTCAATGGGTATGTTTCAATTGTTGTTATATTGTTACCTCTCGTATTAACACGGTATATGTACGTGGTATACGTACATCATACGTTCCACCACCACGTACATATTATATATGTATGTATGCAAGACACCAATACACACATCATCCAACGGACTAACACACACAACTCCGCGTGCACATATATAACATAGTGGTGGGTTATTTTCTATCCTTTGTGGTTACGCTCCTTTCCCTAGTATAGACATAGCAATGTACGTTCTCTTTGTTCTCTGGGTACGACTGATATTATCAATAATAAAACAGTACATTTTTCACTTCGAAAATAACGATATTTTTAACAATAGAAGTACTGGTTTTTCTTTAAATCAAAGTATTAAAATTAAAAGTATTTGTATGTGCATGAATAATAAACCGATTGTATATTTAAGAAATGTTTTAAATTTAATTGTTGTGTCATAATTCGTAAAAAACTAAATTTTATAGTGAAAAAATACTTTCATGTCACCAGTCCCATGATCAGAAAAGCGCCCTTAACCATTAAACCATCTTTTTTCTGAGGGGTGTTTAGTTTTAATTTTGTTCTAAACTACGCCAATGTTAGAGGCAGCCCTGAATGTGTTAAATGTGTCAAAGAATTGGATTAAAGTTGACGTAAGTCAGTGATTACTAAAATCGATTGCAGGTGTTTGTTAAATTTCCAAATAATTTAATGAGATTTGACGAAATCAATCTTTTTGAAATATGACGTAGATTGTCTCATTAAAAATTATGCTCAAATTTTTATGGACACTACTGTAGAGCTATTTTAAAAAGATTCCGTAAACAAGCAGGTAAAAATATTTTGTTGACAAAAAAATTTACGTTCAAAAAAGCAAAGGAAAAAAATGATAAGTAGTCAGAGCCTGATTAAGTTTTTTTTTTCTAGGGGCCATTTTTTAACACGTTTTTGACAATCGAAAATTTCTGAAATGAAACTTGATCGGTACAATTTAACTAGCAAAACTTAATTAGTAAATTGAGACCTTTCTCCCCTATTTTTTCGGAGAGTTATATTTTACACCCTGTATACCTGAAGAGAGAACATTTTACATACAGTCTGTTTCAGCGAAGTAAAAACATACAAAATTTAACATGGGAAAAATTGTTGAGATCAGAGTATGCTTGTTTTTTTATGGGTATCATTTTTATAAAGGCATTCATAGTTATTAAAATTTTCTTGAATTGCAAAAAGGAAAATTTGAAAACAAAACAATAGGTGCCAATTTTCTACTAAGCAGTAGGGTAAAAGCCCCCTTTGTGGAACGGTATCTAATACTGGAACAGTTTTGACATTTTCATATTTATTTCTTTAGTTAAGTTAGGAAACTTTAAATGCGAGGTGAATTTAAATTGAAAAACAATCATTCTATTAATAATAATTTTTGTTATCAGACGTTTCTTTCAGAAATAACTTCATTAATATGTAAATGTTCATAATTAGATACCGTTCCACAAAGGGGGCTTTTACCCTACTATTTATTAATAAAAATTCCAAAAATAGATTAAGATATAGCTATCTTAATAAATTTACTGCTATTGTCTTTTAAGGACTTCTAAACCTTATTTTGACGCGATATTATTTAAAATTTTGCTAAATATTTAATAATAATCAAACAAAACACCCCTTGATCATAACAAATTTTCCCTGTGTTAAAATTTATACGTTCTTAGTTGCTTGAAACACCCGGTATTTGTTCAAATACCAATCCTGTATTAAAAATTTAGCATGCATTTTTCGTATTTTGATTTTATCAATCTTTTTACCTTTAAAGATATTTTTTATTAAAATATTACATATATATTTCTAAATCACTCAATATAGGTAAAAATGTTCTTATTTACCCCTGAGTACCCACGGGAGAGTTTTAAGTTTATTGTTGGGTGCTATGAACCAAATCGTTCATCGTCATTTGTTAGTGTAACCTTATTTTTAACAATCACTAACGTCTTAAGACTTGAAGTTTTTTCATCATCATTTTTTGGCAAACTTGTTAATATATGCATAGACGTGACATAGTATTTAATCAGAAATATCGTGAAGTTAGTTTATGATTTTCTTAAATTTTTAATAAATAAAACACATTTTATTTTATAAATAAATTATAACAATATACAATAATATTGAAGTATGTAAAAATGCTGATTCGACGATTTCTTGTTTTAAGATATTTAGATAAGTATATAAAATTTTTTAATCGTATTACAGTCGTTTACAAAAACTAGAGGTCATTTAATACCTATAGATACATTTAACTAATTTTTAATAATTAAACGAACAAGTAATAAATTTAACAAGAACAGATACATTGTTTATTATTATTATTATTATTATTAGATTAGATTGGTGCGCAACAAGAAAATTATACGCACCTGATAGGGTAATATAGTTAAATACATTGAAATCAGTGTTTAATTTAAATTTTGTTAATTAAGTCGGTATCTTTGAGAAATTGGATTAAGTTGTGAATTTTTTCGGGACTGTTGTCGGCTGCTTCTTTAAGATTTTCTGGGATGTGGTTCCGACGTCTTTGGTTTGTGTATCGTGGGCATGTTGTGATGAGGTGGTCTACGGTTAATGGTACATGACAGTTTTCGCAATTTGGTTGTGGCGTTCTTTCTAGTACGTGCTGGTGAGTTAGTTTAGTGTGTCCAATTCTAATTCGTGTAATTACTGTTTCTGCGCGTCTTGATTTGTTGTTTGAGGTATCCCAGGGTTTCACTGTTGAGTTTATGGTGTATAATTTGCTCTCAGATTGTTGCCAGTTTTGTCCCCAGATGGTAAGTATTTTTCGATAGATATATGTTTTTAGATCTCCTGGTGGTATGGGTAGATTTCTCTTGCCGCTCTGTCGGCTTTTTCGTTGAGTTCGATACCTATGTGGCTGGGGATCCAACATATTACTCTTACGTGTTTGGAGTTATATAAATTGTGAATTAATGAGTGTATTTTTGGTACTAAAGGGTGTTCAGAGTTATTTTGTATTGCTTCTATTGCAGATTTCGAATCGGTGCAAATTATACTGTTGGTGTTTTCTAAAGGGTTAGATGTTTGAATTATTTGTAGTGCTTCATGTATGGCTTGCAGTTCAGCTGAGAAGACAGTGTACTGTTTTGGCAACTTGAGTTTTACTTCATTGTTGTTACCGACAACGGAACATCCCACGTTTTCGTCAATTTTGGAACCGTCAGTGTACATGACGTTTTGGTATGTTTTGGCGGTTAGAATGTTTTGAAATTCTGATTTGAAGACTAATGGGTTAGTAGTGTTTTTGGGAAAACGTGTTAAGGAGTTGTTATATTGAGCTCCTTTTGTTTTCCAGAAAGGCGCATTTTGGGGAGTAGATATGGCAATGTTAGTTTGGAGTATTTGTAAATTGGTGCAGATATCTGTGAGGAAGAAAGGTCTAGGGAACGTTGGTTTTCTGTTGAATAAGTTAGTGTAAAGAGGATGGGTGATTCTGATGTAGTTAGGATTATTTTTATCGCTTAGAATTTTTATTGTATGCTGTGCTATAAGTAGTTTTCTACGAATATGGAGTGGAGGCTCCCCAGTGTCCACACAAAGTCTCTCAGTTGGGCTGGTTCTGAACGCACCTGTTATAATTCGGAGGCCGGTATGATGGATTGCATTTAATCGTTTTAGTTCAGTGTCGTTTGCGGAAGAGTATAGATGACAGCCGTAGTCTAGTATAGAACGAACTGTTGCTTTGTATAAGGTTGTGAGTGTTTTTCTGTCAGCGCCCCATGAATTATGTGCGACAGCTTTTAATAGGTTTAGTTTTGGTGTACATTTTGTTTTTAAGAATCGTATGTGAGTTTTCCATGTTAATCTAGAGTCCAGGTGCATACCAAGATATTGGTATGTATCTACAAGTTGAATTTGAGTATTATGAATTTTAAGGTTGAGATCTGGTATATGAAACCGTGTTCGATTGAAAATAGTGTAAACAGTTTTAGATGTTGAGAAGCGTAGACCGTTTGAGTTACTCCATTCTTCAAGAGAGTTCAGACAATCTTGGAGACTATTTCGGGCATAGGTGAAGTTGTCAGATGAAATGTATGTTACTAGGTCATCTGCATAAATACTAAAACGAAGTGGGGGTTTGATTTTATTAGAAATGTCATTTATGGCTGTTAAAAATAATGTAGTGCTAATGACAGAACCTTGTGGGGCGCCATTTTCCAGTATTTTGCTTGTTGAAGTTTCGTGGTTTGCTTTAACCTGAAATGTTCGGTTAGTTAGGAAATTTTTCACATAGGGCGGAAGACGACCTCTAAGTCCCCAGTTGTGCAATTGTTGCAAAATTTTTCTTTTCCATACCATATCGAATGCTTTTTCTATATCATAAAAGATAGCGACTACAAATTGGTTATTGATAAAAGCATTTTGTATGTCCGTTATAAGGGTTGTCAAACTATCCAGTGTTGATCTGTTTTCTAAAGCCGTTTTGGTTTGTGTTGAGATAATGTTGATTTTCTATATACCATTGGAGACGTTTGTTAATTATGGATTCAAATGTTTTGGATAGTATGCTAGTTAGTGATATGGGGCGGTAGTTGCTAGGTAAGAGGGAGTCTTTATGTGGTTTAAGTATTGGTATGACCGTAGCTTGTTTCCACTGGTTAGGTACATATCCTTCTTCCCAAATGTCATTAAAGAGATGTAGAAGCTTTTGGATGTTTTCAGAATTGAGATTTTGGATCATTTGGGAATATATCTTGTCTGGACCAGGGGAGCAGTGTTTTGGCTTGCTTAATGCCTTTTTAAGTTCATTTAGGGTGATAGGGTCGTTGATGGTTCATGAGAATTTGAGTTGAACACCAAAGGAAGACGCTCTTGAGATTGTTTATATTCTATAAATTCGTTACTGTAATTCTTGTTACTTGAAAAATTTGAGAAGTGATTGGCTAGGTGTTCAGCAATATCGTTAGAAGAAGTTATTATTTGTCCTTCAATTAGTAATGCTGATATAGTCGTCTCGCGGTATTTACCTGATATCTTATTGAATGTAGACCAGATATCTCTTGTGGCAGTATTTGAATTTAGTGTCGAAATAAATGTTATCCAAGAAGATTTCTTTGCTTCGAGAATTTTTCTTCTGGCTTCAGCGCGAGATTTTTTGTATAATATAAAGTTAATATTGGTTTTGTTTTTTAAAAATTTACGGTATGCTCTTTTTCTGTTTTTAATAGCTAAATTAATGTCTTGTGACCACCAAGGGACTGTTCTTTTATGTGATGTTATTCGTTTCTTTGGAATTGCAAGGTCAGCTGCAAGTAAGATATTTGTGTGTAAAGCATTGTATTTATCTTGTACATTCAAATTTTCAAAACTGGAGTTGATTGAGGAGTTGAAGAGTTCCCAGTCGGCTTCTTTAAAGTTCCATTTTGTTGATGTATTTAGCAGTAGTGATTGTTCGTTTATAAAGTGGGTGATAATGGGAAAGTGATGGCTGTGACAAAGGTCGTCGTGCACTTGCCAGTTTACCGTTGGAAGGAGAGATGTGGTCACCATGGTCAGATCAATCGCAGAAGTATTGCCGTTGGCTAGGTTGACATGAGTAGGTTGTCCACTGTTTAGGATGTGTAAGAAATCATTTTGTTCTAATAAATTTTCTATTAATCTTCCTTTGGAGTTATTTCCGTTGTTTCCCCAAAGAATGTTATATGCGTTAAAATCTCCCGCTAGAATGAATGGGTGTGGCAGTTGAGTAATTAGATTTTGTAGTTCGTTTTGTTCTAGGTTTTGAGATGGTGGGATGTAAATGTTACAAATGCATAGTTTCTGTTTTGATGGTAGTATTACGGAGTTGGCTACTGCTTGAAGATTAGTTTGAAGTAGTACAGTAGTTTGGTGAATTGAGTTTTTAATTAGAGTTATTACTCCGTTACATGCTCGCCTAGCTTCTGTGTGGTCTTTTCTGTATGATTTATAGCCATTTATTCTAACATTGTCAAATTCGCGAAGATTCGATTCTTGCAGGAGTAGAGCTATTGGATCATGTTTTGTGATGAGAAGTTGAATTTCTGTCAGTTTAGAGAAAAATCCGTTTGCATTCCATTGAATTAGAGCCATTTTAGTTTTCGGTTCCAGAGAAGGGAGTTTCGGAGGCATCACTATCATTAGGTGTCAGTTGAGATATCATAAATCCAAATTTACGTTTCATAACTGAGGAATTTAATAGTAGTTTGTAAGTTTTCAGGAGGTGAACTAGGTCGGCGGGGTCCAAGTTATACTTATGGGTTGGAATAGGGAAGGATTTTGATAGTTTTGTTTCGTTAATTATGTTGAGTAGGTTGGTATATGATATTGTGTGCTTTTCTGGATTATTTTCTATTTGTATTCTAATTGGTTCTAGGTCTTTATTAGCTTTTTCAAAGCGCTGTTGTTCTTCCGATTGTTTTTTGACTTTTTTGACTGGTAGAGGTTTTGTTTATAGTTGGTTGTTATGTTGTGTTGTGTGTGTATCACTAGTATCTTGTTCTGGTAGAGAGGTATTTTCTGGTTGTGTATCTGATTGTGATTGATTATTGGAGGGTATGCGTTATCGTTTTCCAAGTGGTAGCGTATTGTTATAATTGTGTACGTTTTTTGTTTCTGTTGATGTGTTTTGTGCAGTGCTTGTGTACTCGTTTATATTATTGATGCTTGTGGTAGCCATGTTTGTGATGTTGCTAGTTTTTTGTAGGTTTTCATTTTCTTCTACTGGTTCTGCTGATAATATGGATGGTTGAGGTAGTATGGGTGAAGTTTGAGAAATTGAAGGTGTGCATTGTTCGACAATTGTAGTATTTGGTAAAGTGGTCGAAGGCGTAACGTTACGTAAAGTATTTGTTGTTGTGGGTAGGTCATTTCGAGTGCATCGAGTGGCTGTATGACCTGTTTTATTACATGTTGTACATTTGGTGTCTTCAATATTAAAAAATATTCTGTAGCTTTCATTTTCATATTCGATTGTGGTAGAGCTGGGAATTTTTTCTTCGTCTTCTGGATTTATAAATATTAATTTTCTAAATGTTTTTATATGATGGTACCGAGAATCAGTTGAAGATATCCGAATGTCGGAAATTTGGGATATAGGTCTAATGTTTAGATTTGCTAGAAGGGTAACGATAAAAGAATTTGGGATGAATGGTTGAACTCCTGATATAATGAGTTTTTTAGCTGGTGTTATTAGTTTTCGGATTGGAATGTTGTGTGATTTTATAGTTAAGGTTGGGTATTGGTTAACGAAAGTGTTAGCAATGTTTCTATTTTTGAAGTATATGCATATTCTGTCGTTAGGGATTTTTGCAGCATGTGTTATATTTTCGGGTGATATTTTTTCGCCAACTGCGTAAACATAATCCAAAAATTCTAGATCTTCGAGTGCTGGTAAGATAATTGCATCTTCTTTGGATATTTGTTGTAAAATGTTTGCGAAAGAAATCTGTGTATTGTTGCCATTTGAATTGTTTAAATGATTTGATATTTCTGTAGATTGGGTTGAGGTTTGTTTAGAATATGTACTGTTTGACATCATTGTGAGTTAAAAAGTAGTAAGTAGCGATGCTACTTACCTGTAGGTAAGCAGCGGTATTGATGACTTCACTCAGGTACTATGTTGTTTGTATCTTGTGTTGTTGCAGTTTGTATATAATATCACTGATAGTAATAAATATGTTTTTTAATTATTTTTAAATTAAATTAGGTAACAATTAACACGTCTGTACTGTACACTTATTTGAACGCAACTCATACATTGTTTAAGTAAATATAAAATATGGGAAAGAAATTTTTCTTAAAATATATGGAACATTGTGCTATTAATTTAAGACTAAAAAAAATATCTATGACGAGAAATTAATGTTTCAAAACTGTTTTAAATTATCGATATTATATATTCAGTTTTAAAAATATTAAGAAATATCATTTTTTTACAATATATTGATATTGTAAAAATATATGTTTTTTAACGGTGTAGAAACCCTTACTTTTAACAGAGTACTGTATATATGCATAATATTATATTACTATATATTTTAAAAAATTCGTTTTTATTTAATTGTTGATAATCAAATATTTTACGCTAAATGAGCAAATTCTTATATTTTATCACACGATATCAGGTGATTAGCCATATAGTAATGTAATCATAGGCATTTATAAAGTATTTAAAAAATACATACTTAGATGTTTATAACATAAGTAAGTAACGATTTTTAGCTGAGTAATAGGTATTCTGATATTAAATGTCACCATCGAAAGAATATGCAGATAAAAAAATATATAGAGTGATACATTTTTGTAAAATTTACGAGTATATATGGTGTACCATAATTGTAAATGGAATTTTTATATATACATCAAGTTTAAGGTATAATATTAAAAATTAGTTTGATTTATTTTTTAGGGATGGGTATAAATCAAAAGAACGGTTTTTTTTAAATTTTTTATTAAGTATAGTTTCTTTAAAAAAAAAATAGGTACACAATAATCACTTTTTCACATGTAAACAATACTAATATTTTTTTAATTTACAAATTTCAAGAAGATCCAACGTTTTAAATTGCGACTTCAAGAAGATCCAATGTTTTGAATTGCAATTTATGAGTTAGTCCAGTTGATCCATTATTTGTGATACCCAGTTGTGGATTGTTCTGCAGCCACGCGAACATCTGTTCATTTAAATTATCGAATCTCGTTGGCAATGATATGTATCTAATTTCTAATTCCAAAACTGTTTTCATTTTTGATGAATCGAAGTAGTAGCAATATGGGCATTTAGGGACCATCTCCCCACCTCCCGATTTTGCAGAACGATTCACGTTTCACTAATTGAAACTGACACGTAAAATTTCTAACTTTTATTATAATATATGCTTTTTTTGTAACATTAAGCATAACTTGATCCCAGGGCAAACTCAATTGAACAGAATATTCTGAAAAATTTGTTGCATCAGTCATTCAGCTGCTGACGAAAGTTAGGTACGGGCAGCCACCAAAGTATTCTACATGTACTCTGTACGTACTAGCATGTACCAAATATCGCTTCTCAAAGAGTACGCTATATATATCACTATATGTACGTATAGTATACACGAAGGGTATACTATACGTATCTCAATCCTTACAGGATTGGCTTACAACTCTCCAAATACCACTACTTCGGTTCAATATTATAATTTAATTTTCAATTTTTTTTGTTAATTATATTCGTTATTTTAATTTTCGCTTTATTTCAGATAATTCTGATAAATTTTGTTTTTAATAGCATATTTTAATAGTGAAGGGTAGTTTTATTTTTAATTTACGTTTAATTTTAATAATTCAGTTTTTAATAAATTTTAGATTATCGTATTTTTGGAAGTTTAGTTTTATTGCTTAGATCTTAATTAGCACAAAGTGTTATTATCAATTTAGAAGACTAAATACTAACTGACTTTATATCAACAATTAT
The DNA here is from genome assembly GCA_035578155.1 of Brachynemurus nebulosus. NCBI lineage: Eukaryota > Metazoa > Arthropoda > Insecta > Neuroptera > Myrmeleontidae > Brachynemurus > Brachynemurus nebulosus. Next base: position 6,464,459 of record JAPWDM010000017.1, read on the forward strand.
TTTTCGGTAATGTACATCTCTGAAAGATACAATTTTTATATTTTTTTAAAAATCTAAAGAGAGTAAGCTGAGTTAGTACATGATGAACAAAGACAGATAATACAGTATCCTATCTGGGTACTATTATATCATCTGTGCCTAAGTTATGTGTGTACAAATGCAAATGTATTATGTATTCACATAGCTAGAGTGGGGACATTGGTCCGTTCCACAGAATATTCAGAAACAAACTTCGTATCTCTATACTAGCTTTCTCAATGTGGACAAAAGCTGACGTCACAATGACGTAAAATTGAGCCCGGTTTTGGTAGGGTTATGGTACATACAACACATTTTTATATAAAACTATCAGAGTAGGATTAAAGAAATTTAAAATATATAAGAAAATGATATAAATTTTATGAGACGACCATTATTCTTGAAATGTAATTTATCAAATAAATACATACTTGTTCTGGCCACTCTATGTATACAACTCTGACAAGTACTATTGACTACTGGTGATATTTAAGAAACTAATTACAGGGAAAAAATAATGTACCATATGAAACAAAGGAAAAAATTTATTACAAATAAAATGCAAAAAAACCGCGATTATAAAAGTAACTGTATTTGAAAAGAAAATTACATTCTACTATTCCCTGAAATAAATTTAATTTGTTATACATTTGTCTGTGGCTATCTTTAACATTAATCAATTTAGAAAAATAATGCAGTCTTATGTCTATTTATTTTTCACTTATAGCTCGTATTAGTTCATTTATATGATTAGCATTTTTTGGATACTGGTCCAACTTTAATTTCATCTTCCTTGGTGTGTCATCATCTAAGATATTAATAAATTGGTCATCGTAAGACAGTGCTGAAGTTGATGCTTCAGGTGTAACTTCTTCAATAAATGGTGCTGATGATATAATTGGTTCCGATGTAAAAGACAATGACGATGTTCCCCGAGAAGAATCGAGAGTTTTCGAATCAGTTGATGTTGACGTCAAATCTATATTCATCTCTGATAAAGATGACGAGCAACGTTCTCATTCAAATTCTGACAGTACAGAACAGACACACTTCACTTCTTCAAAATTCTTCAGTTTGTGTAAATTTATCACTGGTCGACCTGTCAGTTGTAGCCTTAAAGTAAAATTTACACGTAAATATTAACTACATTTTAACACTACTATAAATATAGTAACTAGTGATGTCGGACCGAGAAGAAGTTAATCGATTAATCGACTAAAATTCTTTTCAGATAAAATTAGTCATTAGTCGAAAATATCGAGCACAGAGTAGTCGACTAATCGACTAAATTTTTAGTCGAATTCATGGTAAGTTATAAGTTGTAAGTATATGTAATTTTTTTAAAAACGAGGTTTCTTTTGAATTTATTTATGGACTTTTAATATTTTTCTTTTAAGAAAATGAAAGATATGAAATATCACATTATATTAATCACATAAAAGTCATACAGATAGATCATTTCTTAGTTTCCATTTTTTGAAGTCCAATAAATAATACAGAAAAATTGTTAAATTTGTCGTTTTTTAGTCATTTAAAAAATTAATCATTTTAATCATTTAATCGAAGGTAAAATAGTCGACTAAAATACGACTAAATGTAAACAAAATTAGTCGACTAAACCGACTAATCGATTAATTATCCGACATCACTAATAGTAACACTTACTGACAAATATAACGTAGGAACTGCCCCAGGTAACAATTTACGCAATCCAGCCTTTGTTGTATAAATACATTCATTTTTAAAATGCTTCGAACAAATTCGCGTATATTTGGATGGAATCCAGTCGCTTGGTCTCTTAATAGCATTAACCCATGCTAATTTTGTTTCGGCATCTTTTGGAAATCTGGAAAAAAAATTAATGAAATTAATATCAAGCCAATATTATAAACGTAATAATTTCAATAAAAAATTAATATAATTACTGTTAACTATATCAACTAAAAAAAATTCTGCTTAATTTTTAAAAAGTCTAAAAAACGATATTTTTACACAAAAATGTAATAACATAATAATTATTACTGATAAATAACGTAAATTTAAGTTCACCTCGCATTTAATGTTTCCTTACTTAATTAAAGAAATAAATATGTAAAAGTCAAAACTGTTCCAGTATTAGATACCGCTCCATAATGGGGGCTTTTACGTTATCTTAAAAGTAATTATTTTAAGCGAAACATAATATTAAAGGTAACAAAATACTCAAAAATGTATTAATTTTAATGAAAAATAAAATAAATAAAAAAATAATTAACAAAAAGTTATGATACAAAAGCCAATCCTGCTTCTCTGATATGAGATTACGTGTGACGTAAGCAATTTGTTCGTGTATGTGTGCACACATAAATTACTCAAATATGGCCGACTCTTCTTTGACAAATCAATAATAAATAAATATATTTACTTACATAAAGAAAGATATCCCTTTATTTTTTGTATTTTCTTTCGTTGATACGTTTCCACAAGTTGGTACAATACACTTCATATTTTTTTTTTATTTAAACGTAACTGATTAATTAAAAAATCAAAAGTACAAAATCCGAAGTGGGCACGAACTGCACTCGATAACGACTCAATAACAACTGAATAAGAAACTGCGTATCAACCACTCATTGGCACACTGCTATCCACAATTTTTTAAACATATGCTTAGTGCTTGGGTCCGTTCAAACGCGTTCCAAGGTTCCAGGTGACCAATTTTTTATTGCGGGTTCTAGCACACACTTCGTTGTAAAAAGTATGGGGACACCTTGGCCCAGGGGGTGCCCACATTTTTGACACGGCAGTGTACCACAACATTAAGTACAGTACAGCGTCAAAAGTGTGTGTACCCCCTGGGTTAAGGTGTCCCCATACTTTTGACGACGTAGTGTGTGCTAGAACCCACTATAAAAGATTGGTCACCATTTGGGAACACGTTTGTTCGGACCAATAGTAGCCTTCAGACATACGTTCTTTGAGACAGTTCTGGCATGTATAATCAAATCCTGCGTGGAAGAATTGATGTCTGAAAATGCATGAATACCGTACAGACTTGGAACACACTCCATCTTTCATCCCTGTCGTACACGCTAATCGTACATAAGATCTTTACAGTACGTTCCAGTTAAAAGATTCCAAACATTCTAGTGATCAAATTCAGTCGCGCACGCTTCCCTACAGGTTTCGAATAAAGTGTACAAAACTACACTTTTATCTGTTAACATGACTAAAATCAAGCTATATTCCATATACTGAGTATGGCGTGTGGTATTTAAGGCCCGATTTATATTAACGCTCCGCTCTCACTCCGATATCACTACGCTCCCGATTCGATATAATCTTGTTGTATTCACATTGCAGTGCTGATATCATGCTGGTACCTATTCGTTCTCTATTCGCTCCGATAAAATATTACCTGAGTGGTATTGATATTGGAGTGACATTGGAGCGAGAGAGAACCGTGACTGATATCGGACCGATATCAGAGCGATGATGTGAATACACCCATTGTTTATTGTGTAAGAATATTTTATCGAACCTGGAGCGGAGTAATATCGGAGTGAGAGCAGAGCGTTAATGTAAATCGGGCCTAGAATTCTTAAAAGTTTTGGTGGTGCCTTGAAATACTTGAAACTGTTGTTTTTGTTTAATATTATGAGTACAAAAAAAGATAATAAATCTGTAAAGAATGAAATGTGATACTTTTTTCTTTTACTTAAATGTGCGTATTTATTGTTTGTACATTATTGATTAAAAAAAATATACATATGTACAAGAACTGTTATAAATTAAAACATTTAAATGAAGTTTAATAGACGAGATATGTATAAATTGCAGATAGTTGCAAAAATGATAGTTTTGATTTAGATTTTGAGAAGGGAAGCTTGTTATAGTTAAGCATTTCAGTAATAATCTTAATTTTTTTGTTAAAGTTAAAAAATTTAAAATACCATTGTCGCAGCATCTGCATAACATAGCGAATTTCCAAATATTACGAGGGGAAAAATTTCAAAATCAGTTAGGTAGTTAATTTCGGTGCATTTCAGTCACCAGAATCCTGTGACATCATATGACATAGCCTATTTTTATCTAAAATGTTTTAACTCTCCAACAGTGAGAACATTTCCAAAATTGGTTAGGTAGTTTATTTTTGGCACTTTTGAGATCTTAAATCCCTGACGGACATGTAATGTAGCTGTTATACATCTAAAATAATTTACTTCTTCCACAGTGAAAAAATTTTCAAAGTCGATCGGTTACTTTATTTTTGGCGCTTTTGGGACCCCAAAACCTTGACGGAACTATTCGGATGGACCTTCATATAACACACGTCTTTATTGATCTAAAATAATCTAGCACTCTAACAGTAAAATAATTTTTAAAACTGGTTGGGTAGTTTATATTCGGAGGTTTAGGATTAGTAAGATCCTAGCTGACCTCGTATAAAATAGCCTACATTAAATATTCGTTTAAAGTAAATTCAATTACTAAGAAAATTACTAAATTACTAAACTTATGGTTGTTGGCCACGATCTTGTTATCCAAGAGTTTTCTAAACTTAAAAAATTTCAAAATTGGTCGATTAGTTTATTTTTGGCGCTTTGAGATCCAATAACCCTAGCAGATCTCATATAACTTAAGTTATATCAGTGCCCACTCTAGTATTTACGCCGCCCCGGGCAAAAGGGAATAATTCCGCCCCTGTGCAAAATCGGTGACCTTTTTGGGAGGGGGGATTCGTCAGCTGTAAAATGCCGCCCCTTTTTTACAAAACTACCGGCCTTTAAATTTCCCGCCCCGGGCAAATATCTTTTTTTATTCCTCACTTGTAAAATTGCCATCCTCCTTCTGCAAAAATTTGTAAAATTCCCGGCCCTAAAATTTGTCGGCCGGGCAAACGCCCGGGTTGCCCCCCCCCTAAAGCGGGCCCAGGTTATATACTTCTAAATTGTTTACTTCTCTAACAGTAAAAAAATTTTCGAAATCGGTCGTTTAGTTTCTTTTTGGGACTCATGGATCTTGGCGGAACTTATATAACACAGCTTCTGTTCATTTAAAATATTTTAACTCTAACAGTAATAAAAAAAAAATTAAAATCGGTTAGGTGGTTTATTTTTGGTACTGTGGTGCCCACAGCAACATTGCATTCCAATTCATGCAACTTTCATTCCAATTATGTAAATAGGCCAAAGGACAATATTCATGGACAAATTTCACTTATTAATGAACTTGATTTTCTAAAATTCCTTTGTAAAATAAATAATTAAGACAGTATATAAACCATTGTAAAACAAAGCAAATCATGATTATTCTTTAATAAACGTTGTTATAAGCAAAAGCTATTGTTGATTTTTTAAAGAAGTTCCTAGATTTCAGTAGTGAAAAAAGTGTAACAATTAATATTTCAAATACTTAGTTCATACAAAAAAATAACTTATTGGAAAGACGTTTTAATTCAAATTCAACATCAGTTTGGCGACGAAAACTAACAATCTGAAGAATTTCCAAGTAAGTCGTTTTCGATTCAAATACACTACCGAGTCAGTAACGAAAATCGACAATCAACGTGGAATATCATCATCCAAGTTTCGGAAGATTACTTTGAAATCTTGCCCTGGTGACAGCAGCCTTCCATTTTATGTGTGGTGTAACACGCGGCACGACAAAGCAATTCAAGGAGGAATTCAAGGACCAGCAATCCCGAGTTTGAGGTGAACCAGTCCGTGTCTGTGGAACCAATCAACCACCGAACCAGCACCCACCTACAAACGGATCATACGGTCAACAATTCAAAGCATTGATTGTCACTTCTATCCACTGGAGAGAACAGCCCTTATAACAGAGGAAACTCAATAAAACAGGTTAGTGGCACTTTTATGATCTACTTATCCTATTAAATATTGATTCCTCACTCAACTCTTTAATCAAACATTTTCAAAACTTAACCATCTCCCATAAAACAAAAATGACTCCACCCGATTCAACTAATAACACGCAACCAGGAATATACCCTGATATATCAAATTTAGATAATGTAGATAATACATCTGATAATTATTCAGACATAGATTCATATAACGAACGGGACAAACCAATCCATTTTAAAGATTGGTTAGGGAACTTTGAAGACTCCCCACGAGGAGCGTTAGACTTTTTAAGAAAATTAAAAAATTGCTTAGATTATGTTAGCAACAGACAGAAAGCCGATGTTTTAAGATTCGCATGGAATCAACTGCCATACGAAATCGCTGAAAATATAGGTGAATGCGAATTACGTTTCGAAACATTTCATAGAACGTTAACAACTTTGTATAACCCCAGGCGTTCAACAATGCATATCGATAATGATATAGCAAAGTTAAGGCAACTCCCTAACGAAGATGTTTTAACCTTTTATACTCGTGTTAACAAATTACGTAATGAAAGGTTAATCAATCTTAGACACGAAACTTCTTCTATCGAATACCCTGGTCAAGCTAAGTTGATAGAACAAAATATTGTTAACAGATTTATTTCTTGTTGCCATAGTCCTATTTCAACACGACTCAGGTTATCTCATATTAGAATTCGTGATTTAAACACAGCTTTATCAGAAGCTTTAGAAGAGGAGAATTTTTTAAAGGGTCAAAATGAATACAATTTTAATAAAAAGCCAAACCACGTACAAAATTCAAAATTTTGTAAAATTTGCAGGACGAAAACGCACAATACGAAAGATTGTAGAAACAAAAATAATTCAAATAACCAAAACATTCAAAATAATTCTTACCAACAAAAAATTTGCAATTTTTGTAAATATCGTGGACACTCAGAAGAAGAATGTCGTAAAAAACGATACTCTTCACATTTTTCGAGTAATCATCCTCCACAAAATCGTAACGTTTTTCAAATACAAGGTGGACCTGCCAATAATGAAAATTTAAACTCCCAGCCATCTACTTCACGGGTCGAGAATGTAGATCAATTGAACCAGCAGACCCAACAAGTAAATTTCCATTACCTGATTCAATGAATACCAAAAGTATTACGTTTAAATGTGTTGAGGGAATTACAAACACATTGACTTTCATGATAGATACAGGAGCAATGTTATCCCTAATTAAGCAGGATAGAATTAATATAAAAAATTATTATAAAAATAACATTTTATCTATTCGCGGTATAGAAAATAGTTATAAACAAACACTAGGTACGGTAGAATTAAACTTATCAATGCCCGACTGTAAATTTCCATTTACTTTTCATGTAATAGATAACAACATCACTTGTCCGTGTGATGGAATAATAGGGATAGATTTTTTAACTTATTACAGGGCAGTAATTAACACAGATCCCTATTCAATAACATTTCGACCACTAAAAGTCGAAAAGCCGGAATCATATTCGGTTATGAATGTTAGGCATGCAAATTTATTAGAGAACATACGAATCGAACATTTAAATGCAAATCAAACCGAATCAATTAATGCTATTTGTATCAGATTTAATGAACTTTTTCATTTAGAACGAGACCAACTAATGGTCACCCCAACATTAAAACATGAAATCAATTTAACAGATCCAACACCAATTTTTGTTAAGAATTACAGATTCCCGAAAATTCACGAACAGGAAGTTAGGGAACAAATGGATAAAATTCTTAAACAAAACATTATCAGACCTAGTAACAGTCCGTATAGTGCGCCTATTTGGGTCGTACCAAAAAAACAGGACGCATCGGGAAAACAAAAATGGCGGATAGTCACTGATTATCGACGCCTCAATAATGTCACAATAGAAGATAAATTTCCCCTTCCAAATATTGAAGACATTTTAGATAGATTAGGCGGAGCAAAATTTTTTTCAACCCTTGATCTAGCATCAGGTTTTCATCAGTTAGATATTAGGGAAGAAGATAAATGCAAAACAGCATTTAGTGTTCCCGGAGGACATTTTGAGTACAATAGAATGCCTTTTGGACTCAAAAATGCTCCTGCGACCTTTCAAAGGTTAATGAATATAGTACTTGCTAAAAACCTCTTAAAAGACTGCTTTGTTTACCTAGACGACGTAGTTGTTTTTGGAAGTACTGTAGAGGAACATAATGAAAGGTTAATAAATGTATTTAATTCACTAAAAGAACACAATTTAAAACTCCAGCCCAATAAATGTTAATTTTTAAAAAATTAAATCGAATACCTCGGGCATATCATATCTTCCGACGGTCTTAAACCAAATCCGAAAAAAATAGAAAATATAGTAAATATGAAAATCCCTAAAAAACAAAAAGACATTCAATCATTTTTAGGTCTTATAGGCTATTACCGAAAATTTATAAAAAATTTTAGTGATAAAGCCAAACCATTAACTAATTTATTACAGAAAAACAAAGAATTTATTTGGTCAAACGAATGCCAACTCGCATTCGAAAATTTAAAATCTGCTCTAACTAAAGAACCAATTTTACAATACCCAAACTTTAATAAACAATTTATATTAACAACAGATGCCTCCTACGTGGGTATCGGCGCGGTTCTTTCGCAACATGACGAAAATTCTAATATAGACTTACCCATTAGTTATTACAGCAGAACACTAAATTCCGCTGAATCAAACTACTCAGTAACGGAAAAAGAGTTACTATCTATAGTTGACTCAATTAAACATTTCCGACCATATCTCTATGGCAAGAAATTCATAATCCGTTCTGACCACAAACCTTTGCAATAGCTTTTTAATTGCAAGGATCCAGTCTCTCGTTTAGTGAGATGGCGCCTAAAATTAGAGGAATATAACTATGAAATTGAGTATAAGAAAGGTTCTACAAATACGAACGCCGATTGCTTGTCGCGTCCAGTACTTAATGTAGAGATTGAAAATTTAACCATAGAAAAAACTTACGTCAATTTCCTTCGATGGAAAGACCTATACAAGGAATCTCCACAATTTAACACATGCTCTTTACCAATCGAACAATTAAACAATTTAATCATTCCCTATAGTAGTAAAATAAGTAACCTAAATAAACTATCTTATTTCGTAAACGAAAATACTAAACTTAACAATGAATATTGTTTTAAAGACGTGCATTTATTTAAATCGAAAAATAATAATGACGTTTATCTAATATTTTGTAAACAAAATGCTTTAGATCCTATTACAATTGAAAATCTTTTCGATACCTTTTATAATCTATTTATGCTCTTAGAAATCAGCCAAGTAAAAGAAATTTATGTTTACGATATTACCACAATGACTCTTCAATTAACCGAAACTGATTTTAAATTATTGCTAAAATATTTTAATTATCAAGATCAATTTAAAGTTAATATCGTACGAACTGAAGTTCAAATTATTAGAACAAAAGAAGAAAAGGATAGATTAATAAGGCACTACCACGATGATCTCGTCTCGGGACATCGAGGTGTAAAGCAAACTCTTGCAGCCCTTAAAACAATATATTTCTGGAAACACATGAGTAGAGATATAGAGAACTATATAAAATCTTGCGTGCAATGTCAAACTATTAAAAAACCCCCAAATAACAAACCACCTATGCTAATAACCGAACCTGCCAGTTCATTTAACGATAGTATAGCTCTAGACATTATGGGACCTTATAATCAAACCGTAAATAATAATCGCTATATAATTACTATTTAATGTGAACTCACAAAGTTTATTCAAGCATACCCAATTCCAAATAATACTGCCGAATATACAGCCATTAAATTATTAGAATATTGTAGTCGTTTCGGATTCCCGAATAAAATACTGACCGATAATGGCGTAAATTTTATTAATAATACGATAAAAGAACTAAATAAAATATTAAACATAAAACATAAACAAACTACCCCTTACAATCCTCAGTTCAATGGATCTTTAGAAAGATGCCACCTAAATTTAAAAAATTACTTAAAATCGTACGTAAACGATCATCAAAATGATTGGGATGAATATATATACCTCACTTGTTTCGTGCATAACACCCATATAAACAGATCAACCGGAGAAACCCCCTACAAACTCGTATACAGAAATGATCCAAAAATCATAACTAATCAAACTTTAAACAAGTCCACTTATTCGGAACTATCAAATGAGATCGCATCACAATTAAAAAATTTAAGAGAAAAAGCTAAAGAAAACTTACACATAGCAAAAATTAAAAACAAAATCAATTACGACAAAAATTCAAGAAATATGTCATTTAAAATAGGTGACTTAGTTCTTTTAGAAGATAGAAAACTTCAACATGACAAACATAGGAAATTAGAAAAGAAATATTTAGGACCCTATAGGATAACTCAAGTCCACAATAATAACACTGTAACTTTAGATATTAAAAAGAAAAACTAAACTCATCATTTTAAATATTTGAAACCTTTTATTTCAGGTCAGGATGATCAAGGAAATACTAATCCTAATGATCCTGGTCCTTCCTCAGTTTCAAATGACCAAGTTAATAACAGTGACTAATTTAAATAAAAACCCCGGAATTTATTATAATCACTTAGGAAGTGTTAAGATAGTTAACAATTATATTAGTTTAATACATTATTACAATATTAGTTATGTAGGAAAAGTAATTAGTAATATAGAATCAATTTACATGAAATCTATACCCTTATGCAATCAGATAGTTAATAATGCAAAATGTAAAATTAATTTTCAGTTAATTAATAATGAACTTGTAGATCTAAAAACAAAATATAGTGATTTAGAATATTATTATAATATAAATAATAGGAGAAATAAACGATCCGTAAATGTCCAATATGAACACGGATGGTTTGACTTTTTAGGAAAAATATGGCACAAAATTACAGGAAATCCCAGCGCAGACGACGCACAATATTTTACTGATTCAATTAACAATCTTATAAATAATCAGCAAAATATTCATACTCTTATGCAAAGTCAAATTCGTATCATTAGTAATAGTCTATTGAACATAAATAAAACGGAAACCGGTTTAAAACGAATCTTGTTGGGTCTATAATAAAGTTTTATGACTGAACCCAAATCACAGCAGGAGAGATCGTGTACTCTTTGCAAAACGAAAAAGTTACTCTCAAAATCAATACATATGTAATATACTAATGTATTATTTTTATGTGTGTACCAGGTGTTACAAATTATTCATCTAGTAAAAATTGAACAACTAAAATGAATATATTTGTAATAAATTTCATATACGTGATTTACTTACTTTAATTAATTATATTTGTATAAACAGTATTAAGAAAATCTACTAAAATCAAATTAAGGAGGGGGTAAGGTTTTTAAAATTATTTTTTTTGCATTTTTTTTTAAAATTTGTTTTCTGAATGTACAACATGTCGAGCGTGTTGTGTCAAAATTTCAAGTAAATCCGAGCAAAACTAATGAAGATGCAGCGTTTCAAGCGACCGGCCCTCATGCTCGATTTTTATACCTCTCTGGTAGCTGCGCGACGCGCCTACCTGGTAAGTATAAAAATTACTTTAATTTTATATTACAAATCTTATACAGAACAAATACTTACTATAATTACCCGCGTAAGTATAAAAATTATATCATTTTATTGATGCTTAGTTTTGAATTTTTGAGTATAAAAAACTTTAAATCCATTTTCTCGCAAACAACATTTTTGAAGTCCGTGAACATCATAACTCAAAATCTACTTCACCAATTTTGTTGAAATTTTGTACACTGTTTCTACACATAAATCAACAGGTAATCAGATCGAGTTTTTTTTTTTTTTGCTATTTTTTTCCAGTTTATAATAACAAATTAACCGAAATTTTTAGCGAAAATTGCATTTTTCACTTCAAAATGCTGCCAAAAATAAAAAAATCGAAAAAATACAAAAAAACTCTTCCTGACTCCCTAGGGAAACATATCGCCTTTTAATCGGATGATCCGGTACCAAGTTATGGTGTTCACCGCAAAACAACTTTTTTTCGAGGCGCCTCCGGAAATTCGCTGTCACGGACTTACTTATCGATATTTGTAATTGATAATTTTTTCAAAGATACTTCAGATGTTATACTATAACGTGTACATGAAATAAATAAGCCAACATTATTCATATCTCAAAAAAAAAAAAAAATCATGAAAATATGCCTTTTTTTCGCTTTTAAATACTAACTTGATTTAATTTTAAATACTAACTGAAAAATTGCAAAAAGTGACTTAGCGCGTTTTGGAATCCACCTCTTCAATTGTTTGATAATTTACAGCAAATTATTGATTAGGTATATTTCGGAAAACTTCAACTAAGAATTCAAAAATAGGTACTAATTCAATTTAAAAATAATATTACCTCCTTTAACAAATAAAATACATAATTATCTTGCCAAATTATTAGCAACAATTCATTAATTTGATTTAGCAGTTTTTTTTTAATACTATTTATACAATTATAATTAATTAAAGTAAGTTAATTACGTATATGAAATTTATTACAAATATATTTATTTTAGTAGGTCAATTTTTACTAGATGAATAATTTGTAACACCTGGTACGCACATAAAAATAATACATTAGTATACCTACACATGTATTGATTTTCAAAGGAACTTTTTTCGTTTTGCAAAAAGTAAACGATCTCTCCTGCTGTGATTTGGGTTCAATCATAAAACTTTATTATACACCCAACAAGATTCGATTTAGCCCGGAAACCGAAATACACAAGTTAGAGGATAAACTTAATGAAAATATAAAAATTTATAATTAAAAAATAATAAAAAAGTCAACGATATACTAGAAGATGATCTTCATCATACTAGTATTAATGAACACGTTCTGTTGATTCGAAATTTAATTAACAAAATCACGAAAGAAATAGATAGGTTCGAAAACGTTGTAACACTTGCTAGACATAATTTAATCGATTTTAACATAATTCCACCAAGAACGCTTTTAAATGAATTACAAAATAGCATCAAATTTCATATACCTTTTTCACCTACGTGGGAAAATTTAGAAAAATATTATAAAGTATCAGATACTAAAATTTTCAACCTCCAACACACATTAGTTGTTGAAATTAGGATACCAATAGTAAAAGATGACAATTATGACATATATCATTTATACCCTTTACCTAATCCTAATACACACAATAAAAATCTACTTTCATTCATAAGAATTAATTATCCCAGCCTATTAATATCCAAAAGTAGATCTAACCATGTGCTACTCAAAAATAAAGAACAGCTGTAAAGAATACGAAGAAAACGAATACCTGTGCTACGAAATCAACACTATTAATTCACGACTTCACGAAACATGTGAAACACTACCATTCAAAATGACAACACATTCAATTCCGTTAGAGTGTGAAATACAACAATATTACGCAGTCCAGGAAATATGGCAGAATATCCACCAAAACCAATGGATCATCAGCTCGACCGATGAAACTGGACTCAACGTCATATGTGGGAAAGAACAAGAAACAATCAGCCTCTAAGGAACAAAGAAAATTCATCTACAAGAAAAATGTAAAGCATTTACATCTACTGTTACTTTGGAAACAACAGCAGTGGTGAAGAATTATTCGTTTAGCGACTACATTCCCAGTTTGAATCTCGACGACGAGGATCAATGTCATAAATACAACAAAACTCAACTAGAAATGTTAAAGATTAGCCCAATCCATCTTAAGCACATATCACTGGAAGATTTAACAATAAACCACCAACGATTAATGAACTTAGACGAACAAGTCAACGCAGCAATTCAAAATACCATCCAAATTATGGGTCATCATGTACCACTGTCTACGTGGTTCTACATCAAAAATACCTGCTAATGTTTATTGGATCTATATACCTTATGTATAAATTATCAATCTTTTCAATTTTCAGAAGATTTCTTAATTGTTGCGGATTCTCACAGAATAGAAATACACCAGATTCATCATGCATGAATATCTACAATTGCTTTTATGGACCGAATAATCGAGTTCGATATCAAGAACCAAGTGTTTACCATTCAGCAGAAGCCTTTCAGCCAGTAATCATTCAAGAAGCCTCTACCCCAGAAAACGAAGACAGCTCCTTGAAATATAGCCCACGGCTCCAGCAAAGAAAGCAACGACCCAAAGTCAACGTCAGTCCTTTCTTTTAGGATACATTCTTCAACGGGAGGAGTGTGGTGCCCACAGCAACATTGCATTCCAATTCATGAAACTTTCATTCCAATTATGTAAATAGGCCAAAGGACAATATTCATGGACAAATTTCACTTATTAATGAACTTGATTTTCTAAAATTCCTTTGTAAAATAAATAATTAAGACAGTATATAAACCATTGTAAAACAAAGCAAATCATGATTATTCTTTAATAAACGTTGTTATAAGCAAAAGCTATTGTTGATTTTTTAAAGAAGTTCCTAGATTTCAGTAGTGAAAAAAGTGTAACAATTAATATTTCAAATACTTAGTTCATACAAAAAAATAACTTATTGGAAAGTCGTTTTAATTCAAATTCAACATCAGTTTGGCGACGAAAACTAACAATCTGAAGAATTTCCAAGTAAGTCGTTTTCGATTCAAATACACTACCGAGTCAGTAACAAAAATCGACAATCAACGTGGAATATCATCATCCAAGTTTCGGAAGATTACTTTGAAATCTTGCCCTGGTGACAGCAGCCTTCCATTTTATGTGTGGTGTAACACGCGTCACGACAGTACTTTTGAATCCTCATGATCCTGATGGATATCGTATATAAGATATTATAATACATATTCATCTGACGTATTTTAGCTTTCTAAGAGCGAAAAAATTTTCGAAATCGATTAAGTAGTTACTTTTCCTATTTTTCCCATTACGAATTTCATATAACTTAATTTATGTGAACGTTATTTAACATAACTTAAATAACTGAAACAGCTTAGTTTTCTAACGGTGAAAAAATTTTCAATGTCGGTTGGGTAGTTAATTTTTGGCGTTTTTAAATAATTACATATCGCTTTGTCCTATATTCTAAAATTGTAGAAAAATGTGTGCGATTGAACTTAATCTGTTTTTAAAATATACCTTTAGAGACTTTTAGAGTGCCCCACGCCAATTACTTCTGGATTTGCCACACGCCAATTCAACGATAAGTTCCAATAGTACAGTAAAAGCGTAGATGGACCGTGCATTTCGGGTAGGCAGCAATTTTTTTTTTTTGAAAGTCGTAGCGGGGTCAGTGATGAACGTAAAACTGAGTTTTCGGGATTGTCGGTGTTGTCGTTCAGCCGCTATCTTCGAAAAAAGGTCGAATTATTTTTCTTCGAATATCTCCAAAACCGTTAGTCTAACAAAAATTTTGTAACGACCTTTTTGGTAGATAATTTTATTTTCTACAACTTTTGTAATTAACTTTTTTAAGTAGCTTTTAAAGTAAGAAAATTATTGGCAAAAACGATGAAAAATTTGGGAAGGAAAACCTTTGAGGTCAGATAACTTTTCTATTTTTGACCCGACAAAAAAATTGCTTCTTATATTTTTTGTAGAATGTTTCTCGACGAAAGATTTGAAGAATTAAATTTAATTATCGGGCTCCTAGTTACTGAGTTACAGCTTTTCAAAAATAAGTAAGTGAAAATTGTAATTAAAAAATTGTTGATTCGTTTAAGCGATATTGAATCAAGCATATCATTACTTTATTTGTTAATACGATATTACTAAAACTATATACTACGTATTAATGCTTCTCCACACTATCCGTAGTGCTTAAAGCTTTTCTTTCCAAAACTGTTAGTGGGATGTATGCATGAATAAGTGAAAGCTGTAAGTGGGTCGGGATTCAGAGCTGCCATCACATATAGGTCACCAAACCGGACTCAATGTACTCCACATCCTTCAAAAGGAACTAGATAACGCCCAGTCCCTCGTAGAAACTTAGAACTGCACCAAAATCAACTCTCCTCATGTTCTCGGTACTCACTAATGGAAATTCGAAATACTTACGTCTTAACGAGGACAATACCTCGCAAGAACATTAGACATGGGGCAAGAATTCGCCACGTCTGCGGCACGAAAAATTCTCCCCTAGTCCCATGGTAACCGGATGATTATTTAGGACATTAATTACCTGTTAATCGTTTCGAATGTACCATGCTTAAAGATTACATTTGTCTACTGTCTACTTACCTGGCCAGTGTACAAAGGTTACAGAGATGAGTGTGATATTTAAATTGTTTTATTTTAACACTTTAAACCCTTATTAATAATAAATCTCATCCATTTACAATTGTTTTACGCATCCTTAAAAATCTCTAATAAAAGGTACTAAAATGATATGTAGGTGGTATGAAGAACTGCTAAATATCAGTTTTCTTGGCCTATAACTTAATCAAAATAGACTAAAATATAAATATAGTAATAATAATAATAAACTAACGTCCCGTTCTAGCTTCGCTGACTCCGATGTTTGTTTTGTTTTCACTTTGGTGTTTTATATAATTTCCTGCAACACTTATTATTTTATAGCTCTGACCAGCAGTTTCATCTACGTAAAATGATCAGAATTAAAGATCTAATTATTTTTAAGTCAGATATCCTGAAAATTTCTACGAAATTAGTTATTTATAGTGATTGGCTTCGCTCGTTAAATAACTCTTAAGTAGAAAAGCCTCAAGGAGTAATATTTTTGTCCCATTCCCACCCACTTCAAAAATTAATTTTTCATTCCTACCCGCTTCAAATCCCGAGAAAAATGGTCAAATTCCGTCCAATTTATCAACTTTAATCTCGTTCAGTTTTTATTCCGAGTCCCGAAATGGAGTTACATTATCTTCAATGCCATTCCCGTTCGCTTTCGATTCCGTAAAAAGTTCTTTATTTCCGTCCATTTTTATTTCAAAAGTCAATCCATTCTTTCAAATTGTGACCTCCAGACCTCGACCTGATTATTTTTCCGCCCTAAAGACATTAATTTCTACTCTAAAGTAAGTCATGTTCATATTTCAATAGAATAGCTAATTTTTACACTTTGAAATTTTTGTGCAGATACCCGTGATGATGGGTTTAATAGTACTTCAAGTTTAAGCATTTCTTGAGGAACGAAGGTCCTGGTGGAAAATTTTAATCACACTTTCATTTTTTTCCAAAATCCTGATAGTGTCTAACAATAAGAGAAAATTTGCCAAGAACCATTCAGCTTTTTAATTTGAACTTTATATTTTGTGGTTCTGGGAGACAGTTTTGACCTTATTCCAATTTTTAAAATGGTATTCAAAAATTCTGTATAAAATAGTTTACAATATGTATTCTAAGTTACTTATAATGCTTCGCTTCGCTCGCCTAACTTCCCTTTCCACCAATTTTCACATTTTGTCGAGGTCTGTCCAGCTGTTTAATTTGGGTTGTATTTGGGGCCCCAGACTTCTAGATAATAATTTTGACTTCACTGTACTTTTAAATCAAATATTTCAAAATTCTCTAAGAAATCAATATTTAATTTTCATTTGAATAATAATAGTACAATTTTCTGATGTCAGTTGTCTTTTATTCGTAACTATAGAAATGAATAAACAATTTTGATTTAACCTATAATTTTTCTAACAAAAATTTTAAAGTAGAAGACGTAACTTAAAAATAAAAAGGAAGCAAAATTTCAAAATTTGGGATCCTTTATGCCACCCTTGGGGTGGTCCTCTACTGATAGACCTCTACTGATAGATTAGGTGTGTGTTCGTCACAAAATCTTATAAATTTTTTCCTAATTCTATTATTAATAGGTATAGATGTTTCAAAATGTATCATTTAAATAATACCCCTGTCGCAGCATCTGCATAACATAGCGAATTTCCAATCATAAAAGTTACTTTTTTTCGAAAACCCGCTTACCTAGAATAATGGTTCAAAATGTATTTTCTGTGATTTTCTTGGTTCTTTACCACAATGTAAAAAAAATTGGAAAAACTTTTAAATTTTGGCAAATTGTTTGCAAAAAAACTCATTTTTTTGAGGTTTTTGGAATTGGACGTGTCTGACTGGAGAACTCATACAAAATTTTTGGACTTCCAACGTTTTATTGTTTTATTATATTTGCATCCCAAACTAGTATCTATCCTATAAATATAACAAGTTTCATCCAAAATGAATTTTTCGGATAGGCCGCTATTACATTGTCATAGATATATGTCAAAGATCTTTGATCAAATCTATGATCAAATATTAAGAAGTATCTTTAACTATGGTTACAGAAATTTATATTATAAAAGTTGACTTATTACACTATAATATTTCTTTGATTAAATAAAACTTTGACATATATCTATGACAGTGTAATAGCGGCCATATATAGGCACTTAAATTTTCGAAATTTCTAAATTAATTTAAAATAGAGTTAGTCTCCAGAAATTTTGTATTATGGTAAATTTAATGTAATAAATGACAAGTATATAAGTATAGTAATTATAAAGCATTCGCATAGAACAATAGTTTTAAGTATACATGCACATAAGCAAAATAATTTTTGAATTTTCCTGAAGGAAGGAAATATTTTCCCGTAATAAAAAGTATCCTAAATGTTGACGCAGGTAATAAGTTATCACTACACCAGATTTCATAAAAATCCGTTCAATAGTTTTCGCGTAATATGTGCACATGCTCAAAAAGTTTTTTTATTTTCCTGTGGGAATGAGCCACTTTCCCGAAATAAAAAGTATCTGAGATGCGGACTCAGGTAATAAGTTATCACCACACCAAATTGCATCAAAATCCGTTCAATAGTTTTTGCGTACTGTATGCACATGCTCAACATGGTTTTTCCATTTTCCCGTGGGAATGAGACATTTTCTCGAAGTAGAAAGTATCTTAGATGTTGATCCGGGTAATAAGTTGTCGGCACACCAAATTTCATTAAAATCCATCCAGTAGTTTTTGTGTGATGCGTGAACAGACGAACAGACAGACAGACAGACAGACAGACAAAAATTTAAAAAATCGCTGTTTTGATATCTACATCGATAACTATTTACAGTATCTGCACAATTTTTAAAAAATATTCCCTATACAGAAACGATCTCGTTACATTTGTATTATATGTATAGATTACCTATTAATGGCTCTTTATTTAAAATATTAATTTTTTTTTAAAATAAATCGCCCCCTGTTCTAGGAAATATATATTTTTTAAATTTTTATAAAATTTCTTATGAAAGTGAGCTTCTTAGACAATTTTATTTTGTATTAATGTATTTTATTTTGTATTAATGTGAAACATGAACATTTAAATGTTGGCAATTTCTGTATTGTGGCGTTATCTATCTAGCGCGTTAGTTAACTACTTTATTTAAAAGTTCGAATAAAATTCCAGTCATTTTAATTTTTAATTGTTCAATAACTTCAGTACCTTCAGTATCATAAAAGCAAGCAAAATAATATTACAATTTATTTATGTAGATACATATATGATGGAAAGTTAAGAAAAGAAAATGTTTTTTTGGAAGTTCGTGTTTAAGGTAAAATCGAAAAAACTTGGAAAATTTAATTAGTAATTAATTTTTTTTAAATATTTTTAGGTTTGGTTGTAAATGAATCTACTGTTGATCTTTTAATATGATACTGAACTATTCATGATTTAAAATGAAAAATTGTGTACTTATTAGATGATGAAAATAAAAATGAGTAGTTTGAAAATCCGAAACAAATCGACCGAGACGTCTTGAAAAAGTCTGTCGGGACACCGGAGCAACGGAGCTAGAACCGTGACAAATCCGGGAAAACCAAGACGTATGGACACTCTACACGGATTGTGAATGTTATAAACTTTAAGTTTTGATTTTTAAGCACATTATGAGTGAAATTGAAAATTAAGAACGTGTGAAATTTGACATTTTAGTTAAAGTGCATATAAAATATAATACCTACATGTTTTTATAAAAATGCAAATATAAATAAATGTTTTCTGTTTTTTTTTTTTATTTTAATTGTTATTAATTATTTGGCTTTTTTAATAATTTAGAATTTTTCTGTCAAATGAATAAATTCTGAAAATATGAATTTATGACATAATTTCAGTAAAAGTGAAAATGAAATTTTTCACCCACACTTTTGTAGTGTCAATGTACATCACTGGATCCCAATTTTCAAATGGATAGATAATTTTAGTAGCGTAGAAACTAATTATTAAAAAATTGCAAACCAAATGTGTTTATATGATAATACGTACTTATAAAATTTATATACGTGTTCTTCCGAAAATCGTAAATACCTAATTAACTTTCTCTCGATGAAGTTGGATTGACAAACATTTACATTAGGGATGTTATGGATATTCGTAACCGTAACTAAAACTACCGATATCCGAAATAATTAAATATCCGAAACCGAAAGCGTATACGAAAATGAAAGTTTATAAGTCTAGTAAGTACTTAACACATTAAATATTTCAGTCCCTTTTTGACAATCTTGCCAGAACTTAAACACTTTTTTAAATATTTTTATTGTTAAAATCGAAACGTTATTTTGAAGCCGGTTAAAATTAATATATTTTACATTAAAATGTGTGGTCAATACACTCACCCGCTAGTTAATTATCGCTAGATTTGATGCTAGAAAATTGAGAAAAAACAGGTTATAGAGATTTTTTTTATTTAGATTTTATTTGTAATGATTGAATTACAAAATTCAAAAGGATGTTAAAAAATGTGTGTATTCACTATGAGCTTTTGCCTGTAGTAAATCCAGCTGCTCAAAATCGGTTCCAATATATCAGTTGGTCAGGACGGCATTTGTACATAATTTTAATATTTTCTTTAAGAAATAGTATTTTTTTTTTTAAATACTTGTTTGATTTTTTCAAGGCGAGTACTTTTTACGATGTGTGTTTACCAAATTCTACAAAATAATTAAAAAAAAAAACATTGTAACCCTACTATTTTGAAATTTTCAAAAAAATATCATGAAAATTACCTCATATATGCTTTTTCTGAGTTAATTATTGAAAAATATTCTATTTTCCGAGATTTTTAAGGTAAAACGAGCAGATGTATGGTTTTTGTTAAACAAATTTCAGATCTTTAATACATTTTTTCCTTAAAAAAATAAATATTTAATATTTTCAAAAATGTATGATACAACTTGTCAAAATTTAAAATTATTTGTTTTGTTGTCAAAAGAAAAAAAAAACTGAATGTGCAAATTTATTTACCACTAAAATGATGGGTTTATACATATAATTATAACGTAGTATTGTCATTTGGATAGAAAATTACGTAAAAATATTATTGTTTGAATATGATTTAACGTAATTTTTATGCGATTGTAGCAAGCTCTTATTAATTTTAGGAAGGTGTAAACATCATCTAAATTCTGATCATATCACATAACATACTGCGCCGTGATTTTTTATCTAAAAAAAAATGGAATAGAGATACATTATAAAAACATTTAACTGACAAAGAAAAAGAATATAGCCGAATCGTTAAATTGGATTAAAAAAATCATGACATGCTACTTAAAAAGCGGATTTTTTCGAATTTAGCTCGTAAAAAATGAGACAGAAAAAAAAAGAATGCGAGTGCGAGTGAAATGGAGAACGACATATTTCCTAGTTTTTCTCGAAAAGTAAGCAATTTAGAGCAACGGTATAAAAACATTTTTTATGAATTTTACCTTTTACTAGGGCTTGGTGTAAAAAAAAATTTGAAAAATTGCTTAATTCTGGCAAAAAACTCATTTTGTTGACAAAAAACGCCCGGAAAACCTACTTCTGGGCATCCGACGTGTCTGGCTAACGAACTCATCCAACGATTTGGAAAATCGAATTCGCACACAAAATTTCATAAGCATTAAACGTTTCGTTCGAGAGTTATCGCGCGGATACATATATATATATATATATATATATATATATATATATATATATATATATATATATATATATATATATATATATATATATATAAATTTTAGTGAATATCATTTTCGTATTCTAGGGACCTCAAAACATATTTCTGATATGGTCTCGGGCTTAGGTCGCACCATGACACCTGGCGTAAAAGCTGAATTTCCAGTTTTGGAAATTCGCTAAAAAATGTGAACAGTTTTATTTAGTTGTATATCTCACTTACTCATCTTTGCAACGCGCAAACTCGATAACTGTGAGCTTAATAATAAAAGTTAATACATCAAATTGTTCGTCAAGAAATTCTCTATGAAAAATATAGAAGCACTAATCTTATTGGGTTGAAAATAGAAAAGTTATAACCCCTCAAAATTTTCCATTCTTAAATCTTTCACGCTCTTTTAGGAATAACTTTTTTAATATCAATTTTTCGATAAAAAGTTTCAAATAAAAATTATAGAAAATAAAATTTCCTATAAAATTGATCCTTCCAAATTTTTGTCGGACTTACGGTTACAGAGATAATCGAAAAATTAGTTTTGACCTTTTTTCCAAGATGGCGGCTGAATGACAACACCGACAATCCCGAAAACTCAGTTTTACGCTCATCACAAGTCCTTCTACGAATTTAAAAAAAAAAAATCGCTGCCTACCCGAAATGCACGGTTCGATCGTTTTTAGCGACCCTTTTACTGTAGTACAACTCAGGAACGCGTGATCACACTGTACATGCCAGATCTGTGTCAAAGAACGTATGTGTGAAGGCACCTATTGTCCTCATTCTACACATAACAAAGTCATAATATTCATATGTATGTGTATAGATGTGAAAAAGTATGTTTATGTAGACATATGTACATATGAATGGTATATGCGTGTATAAGGGCGCATTTGTATGTGCAAGACGTACGAGTAAGGTAGCGGTTACACTGGATACGAATTCATCCGAAAATTAATTCGTACGGATTCGTACGAGTTTATCCGAGTTAATACGAATTAAACAAATGCATACATTTAGACATGCGTGGTTACACTGCTTACGACTTTTTCGTACGAGCTCGTGCGATTTTTTGGTACGGCCAAAATATTTTGTTTTTTGATGCAAATTCGTACGAAAAAAATTATGGATTTAGAAAAAATAATCATTTTTGTTGGACAAGGGTGGTCGTTAAGGGATCAAAAACATAAATACTGTCATAAATAATAGAAAGTTAAATAAAAAATTGTGGAATGAGGTGGCCGAGGAAATGTTTGGATCATTTTTTAATTAAATATATTACGATATAACAAAACTAACCTAACCTAACAAAAATATTTTGTGTATGTGTAATGAATAGTTAACTAAATATTGAAGATGGAATTCAGTATATTTTAAAATATAATTAAATGTGACTTGTGACATGTTCAAGTAGTCTAAAAATTTCTGTTCGTCTTGAAAAATTTTTTCCAAGCAATTCCAGAACTCACAAGGAAAGATTCCCGCGTGTCCGCCTCCGATTTCAATGCCGCTGAAATATGTTATTCTACGTCTATTTTTTTTTTTTATCGGCGGAAAAACGGTCTGAAGGGGTGAAATCGCTCTTCGAAAATTAGGGTAAAAATTTAATTTTTAAAATATCTCGAAAGCAGTAAGAGATAGAGCAAAAGTTTAAGTTGGCGATATTGCTCCTTTTTTAAGAGCTATCTATTGATATGCAATTTGTTCAATTTATATCAACAGGGGTGGTTGGGGGTTAAAATTTGGGGGTTAATTTTGCAAAAAGGGGGTGAAAATTAAACAATATAAAAATTTTGCTTACAGATTTGAAATCTACGTCAAAAAATCTCATTGGGCTGTTTTCACTCAATGTCTTAATATTAAGTCTAGGGGTAGTTAACTAGAGAGTGGCTGTGTCGAATAGTCGTACTACTTGGGTAGATCAAGAAGTTCTTCTTCATGGAAAATAGTTTAAGACAATTAGAATAACGTAGAAATGAAATTTTCGATTTCAAAATTCAGTTTGAGCAACATAGAGAGGGGGTGAGTCACCCTCTTAAATTACATACTAGTTTACTAACACTCATTTTTACTATTAACACACTGACAGTGGATAATAATGTCACAATAAGTGGTTCTGAAGTTGGGCTATCGTATGTAAGGTTTCTATAAGGTTTGTTTTTTAATAGATGTTATAGCTTTCGTTATCGAAAATTATCGATACTGAAAATAACGATATTTTCAAAATGAATGGAAACCTAATAAAAACCTTACATACGATAGTCCAACTTCAGAACCACTTATTGTGACATTATATCCCACTATCAGTGTGTTAATTTTAAAAATGAGTGTATGTAAACTAGTATGTAATTTAAGAGGGTGACTCACCCCCTCTCCAATGTTGCTCGAACTGAATTTTGAAACCGAAAATTTCATATTCTAATTGTCTTAAGCTATTTTCCATCAAGAAGAACTTCTTAAACTACCCAAGTAGTACGATTATTTGATACCGTCACCCCCTAGTTAACTACCCTTAGACTTAATATTAAGACATTGAGCGGAAACAGGTCAATTAGATTTTTTGACGTAGATTTCAAATCTGTAAACAAAAATTTTATATTGTTTAATTTTCACCCCCTTTTTGTAAAATTAACTCCCAAATTTTAACCCCCAACCACCCCTATTGATGTAAATTGAACAAATTGCATATCAATAGATAGCTCTTTAAAAAAGAGCAATATCTCCAATTTAAACTTTTGCTCTATCTCCTACCGTTTTCGAGTTTTTTTAAAAATTAAATTTTTACCCCAATTTTTGACGGGCGATTTCACCCCTTCAAACAGTTTTTCCGCCGATAAAAAAAAATACGTGTCTCTTAGATTTCGACGTAGAATAACATATTTTAGCGGCATTGTAATCGAAGGCGGACACCTGGGAACCTTTCCTTGTCAGCTTTTTTTGCCTACATGAATAATAAATAATCGTTTATCCAGAATTGTTTGTTTTCTATAATTAGAAATTTTGAAAACGATGATTCGAATAAATAAGATTCGGTAGCTGGATCCATTATTTGGTATCATGCAATATGTATTAACGGTTTTCAGTTTAAATTTAAATACGAATTCGTATTACGATTCCGTATCCAATGTAACCACACAGACGTACGAATGAATTTCGTACGAGCTCGTACGAATCAATTTTCGTACGAATTCGTATCCAATGTAACCGCAGCCTAAGTTTGTAATTGTTTGTAAGCAGATATGTATACATAGAAAAGCGTAAAAATAATATAGGTACGCATAATATGTATGTACAAATGCGTTTGTTTATGTATTGATGTAGCCAAGTGTGTTAGTGTTGTCGAGCCACGACTTTCACCCAAATTCCATCAAAATAATTATAATTGTAAAATAATCAAATAATCATTAGGAAAATCCCCTAGGATCGAAACTGAATAAAGAAACCATATAAATAGGCCACGTTTTGACCCAATAAAATTATTATCAAGTTATTATTCAATAATTATACACGAATTATTAAAATCATTATCAAAAGATTAAGTACTACTCGATGTAATTTTTAATTGTTATAATAAATATTTAAGTTCATTTCTTGTGTTGTTTCTTGTAAAAGGTATTGTTAACTTCAACGATAAAAAGTCTATTTAAAGTATTATTAACTTCGACGATAAAAAGTCTATTTAAAGTGTTAGTATTTTCGACGATAAAAAGTCTTTTAAAAACACTCGACAATTACAAGTCGGTGTTAAACATCGCCAAATACGATAATTGTTGAAAAACCGTCAACGACATTCATCATATTGGTAAATCAAGATTTTACGGAGTTTTGTCTTCAATGAAAACTGCCCTGATGACAGCGACGCCTTCCTATCCAATTGTGCCGTTGGACTCAGGATACGACAATGTACAATGTACGACAATTCTATGCATATGCGTGGACTTGCACAAGGAAAGTAATTAAGTGTATTTAATTTACAAAGTTATTGAACCGCCAATGACTACCTGCTGGTGGGGATTACCATAATGTCGGGGATAATGCAAATCCGCGTATATACCATAGGTAAAGAGTGCGTATCTACATTAGACCTGACCACATACGTGGGATCACCACTTGCCGGCAGTAAATCTGCGGTATTGTTATTGGGCGATTCCTTGCTCTCCGTTAGTCAAACAAAGTATCTATCAAAGAGGTAGCTGCTAATCAGGTTCCTGCGTTCACTGCCTGTGAATTTTTAAGTTGGCTACGCTTGTCAGATACGCGGAATTATCCAATGCTAGTTACGCGTATTTGCACTATCCTCGACGATAAGGTGTTAACATCTCCCCTCCAGTCACTTCCCCTCAAGTGGCTACTAACGAACCCGTTACTGACGGAACTCTAAATATATTTCTCGACGAAAAATTTGAGGTTAATTTTTAGGCTTCTGCGGTTACTGAGTTATAGCTCTCCAAAAGTAGGTAAAGGAAAATTGTAGCTAAAAAATTGTTGAGTCTTTTGGAGTATCATTTAACATAACTTAAATAGTTAAAATAATGTATCTTTCTAACGGAGAAAAAAAATCGATTGGGTAGTTTTTGATGTTTTTGGGTCTGCAAGACACTGACAGACCTTAACATACCCTATTTCTATTTAAAACTGCTTAACTTTCCAACAACGAAAAATTTTCAAAATAAATGCAGTTCTTTTCAATTTTATTCCAGGCATGCAAACAAATGATTCTTACAAAATTTTTGTCCGCCTTACGGTTGCAGAGAACATCGAAAAATTAATTTTGACCTTTTTGGAAGATGGCAGCTAAACTGCAGCAACCTCAGCCCTGAAAACTCAGTTTTATGCTCATTAACAGGTTCATGGTGGGCAGCATAACAATTTTCAGATCCTTCTATGATTTTTAGGAAAAAATCGCTTCCCACACGAAATGCACGTTTCTCACTTTTTTGGTGACACTTTTAGTCTACTGTCGATGTTATGACTACATAAATTGATATGAAGACCGTCTGTTCAAAAGGTTGTTTTTTCGGTTTTCGCCCCTTTTTTTATTTTAAAATTATTTGGAACACATGGCATAGAAGTCCATCGAATGAGCCTAAAAAGTGTTCTTAACTTGACGCCTTAAGGCGTTACATCACTTTGAAATATCAGAAAAAAAGTCTTATTCGAGTATTCTTTTCTCCGTAACGAATAACGTAATCGAAGTAAAACTTTTTAGAGTGACTTGAGGTACACAAAAAAATTTTCGTCCCCCAATTTACAAAATAAAATGGCGACGCAGATGCAGGTAAAACACAGACGCTTTTTTCCGAACAGGTTCATAGTGGGCAGCATAACAATTTTCAAACAGCAACCAGAAAATAAAAAAAAATGTTTTCATCATTTAGATTAGTTTTACAAAAGCGGTACACAAGATTATTAAAAAATATTGATTTATCGATAAATGGCACCAGTTTAAAAAAAAAGAATTAAAAATCGATAAAAAAATCAACTTTAATTTGCTTATAAAAAGTATATTTGTTAACAAATTTCAAAAATTTTGTGTACCGCCCTAAATAAGCTACCTAAAGCCTCGATGACACTGAGCGAGTTTACTCGCTACTAGCCGGCGAGTTTACAAGCTGCTAATAAACTAGCCCAGTGTCATCATGTTCACTAGCCAACTAGCAGCTTGTAAAGAAGCTACGACAAAAGTTGATACCCCTGTCGCAGCATCCTGCATAACATAGCGAATTTCCATTTACAAAAGTACGTTTTTCTCGGAAACTAGTTGATATAGAGTAATTGTAAATAAAAAAAACCTTCTTTATGTGATTTTTCCGCCTCATTCCGCCAAATTTTTTTCACGAAAAATGTCCAAAACACCGTAAACGTTTTCACGAAATTTCTTAAAAATAAGATGTTTCGTTCTTGAATTATCGTGCGGACACTTAGTAAACATATATATAAATGTGTCCGCACGATAACTCAAGAATGAAACATCTTATTTTTAAGAAATTTCGTGAAAACGTTTACGGTGTTTTGGACATTTTTCGTGAAAAAAATTTGGCGGAATGAGGCGGAAAAATCACATAAAGGTTTTTTTTATTTACAATTACTCTATATCAACTAGTTTCCGAGAAAACCGTACTTTTGTAAATGGATATTCGCTATGTTATGCAGGATGCTGCGACAGGGGTATTTTTATTTACAATTACTCTATATCAACTAGTTTCCGAGAAAAACGTACTTTTGTAAATGGAAATTCGCTATGTTATGCAAGATGCTGCGACAGAGGTATTTTATGTAATTTTTTCTTCTCTTTTAAATGGTGTAAAAAAATTTCGCAAAAATTTTTGAATAAGTGGAAATTTTGGCAAAAAACTAATTTTTTGCTAGAACAAAAACCATGTTCCTGGCATCCGACGTGTCTGGCTGACGAACTCATCCAAGGGTTTGGGACATCCAATGTTCTCACCAAGTTTCGTAAAAATTGGATACTTCGTTCGAGAGTTATCGTGGGGACACATATATATATATATATATATATATATATATATATATATATATATATATATACATATATATATATATATAAATTTTAGTGACTATTATTTTCGGTTTCTAGGGACCTCAAAACAAATTTTTGCCATAGTCCCGGGCTCAGGTCATGCCCTCTGCGTCATGACAGTGGCTGTAATAGCTGAATTCCATTCTGGAAATTTTATCATATATTTATGTTAACTTTCAAAATAATCGCCTGTATATGTTAAAAATTTAAGACTTGTTTACATAAAAATCTTTGTTTACATTAAAAATTTTCTCACGTAGACTGTATATGTATATACAACACACACAAACCGTACGCATAATGGTAGTACGGATAATGAAATGGTCCTGTACCCTTATACATGTATCACAATAAAATTATGTGATCGTATCAAAGAGGATATCGTATACATATATATGCTATTATATACAAAATATCCATATTGTGTCGAGTATGTTCTTAGACTGTGCTTCGATTCACACTTTATACGATAAAATGATCACAATCTAAACAACATCGCTTTTCTCGGAAACTAGCTGACATAGAAAAAAAGTTTAAAGACCTTTTTTATGTAATTTTTTCTTCTCTTTTAAATGGTGTAAAAAAATTTCGCAAAAATTTTTGAATAAGTGGAAATTTTGGCAAAAAACTAATTTTTTGCAAGAACAAAAACCATGTTCCTGGCATCCGACGTGTCTGGCTGAAGAACTCATCCAAGATTTTTCGACTTCCAACGTTCTCGCCAAATTTCGTAAACCTAGGACATTTCGTTCGAGAGTTATCGTGCGGACACATATATATATAAATACATATATATATACATATATATATATATATATATATATATATATATATATAAATTTGAGTGAATATTATTTTCGGTTCCTAGGGACCTCAAAACAAATTTCTGCCATGGTCCCGGGTTCAAGTCGTGTCATGACAGTGGCTGAAATAGCGAGTTTCCATTCTGGAAATTCGCTAAAAGCCGGGCTACTTTATTCGCTACTCGCTGGCGTGTAGGCTTGTTACTAGTAAACTAGTCGTGTGTCATCATAATTGCTATTGAACTACCTGCGAGTATGCCGGTAGTTGTTTCATAAAAAATAAATAAAATACTTCATTTGTCCAGTCGACGAGACTAGTTTGTGTAGAAGTTGTTATTTTAGTTCATATTATCAAAAAGGAGTTAAAAAGAAAAGAAAAGCAAAAATAAATGATAGAAAATTGTGGGTAAAACCATGGAAAAAAGACGTGAGAAATATAGTATTAAAAATAAAAAATATCCACATATTTATATTCCACTTTATTTTTTAACATTAGAATACCCAAAAAAGTTGAACAAATAAAAGAAAAAAACAAGGTTATATTTACAATACATGGTTTAAAACTCGTTAGCTAGTTGGCAAGTGAAGGAGTGGAAAGTTTTCTGTGTCATCATCACTAGCGCACTCGCTGACTCGCCCTCTTGTAAACTGGCCGGCTAGTAGCGAGTAAACTCGCTCAGTGTCATCGAGCCTTAAGATGCTGCAGGTAAAATTTCAATTCAATCGGCTGAAAATTGCTGCAGTTATCTTGCTCACCGTTTTGGAAAACGTAGTTTTTAGAAAAACCTATGTAAAATTTTAAAACGTATTTATCGTGTTGTGTGTTTATTAATATGAATTGATTATTTTTTGTAATGATTACATTATTGATTAAAAATTTAATACTTTAAAAAAGTAATTAAAAACTTTTTTTTCATAGTTAGACCCCTAACACAATAGAAAATCTAATTTTAGCTCAAAGTTAGACTAGGGGTGGATAGATAGATATAAAAATTTTGCTAGTAGGATTTGCTAGTAGAATTTTGCCTGCATCCCAAAAAACTTCACTGTAAGTATATCCAAAAAGTCTAATCAAAAAGGCTTATTTCTTGAAATGACAAATCAAAAGGTCGTATTTCTGATATGTCCAATCAAAGTGCCGTATTTTTAAACTAATAATTTAAAAAATAACATTTTTTGTGTATTCTTTTTTTTTAAATTAAAAACGCATATCATATTGTAGTTTTAACCTTCAGCCTCACATGAACGTACATTTAATAGTATATTACGTGATATGCCTTACAAGCGAGTTACCTACTATACTCTATCTACGACTAACATAAAATTCACAATAAACTATAAAAATTTGATACAAATACAATACATTAAAATTATGTATAGCTTGGGCCTTTTTACTTGGCAGTGCGCAGAAAACGAATTTAACACGTATATCTAATAGTAGGTATACCTTATCCAACAATTCTTGGGATGACTTTTCGAGAAGGTGTTATTAGTGACTATAAACTTTCAAGAAGTTAAATAATTTTATTGCTTACAACAAATACCACCCTATGTTCACTCCAATTGTATTTAAATTTGTTACCTGTTTTAGAAGCGACGGTTTCTTTTTGCATTTATATAGATAAGTAGGCAACATGCTGGGAACAATACTACTGATTATTGCCGTACTTGAAAAGTCATCTCATTTAAATATTGCCAAACTATAATAAAAGAGGGAATGAAAAAGAACAATATGTTTGTTAAAAAGGTGTCTTTTTTAATATGATTTAAACCTAAATATTTTTCAGATGTTATTGTCTCTTACTTGTAATGTATTTTCAAATACATCTATCTGTATCATGCGCGAGTTACTACCAAGTAAAAAGGCCCGAGCTATACATTTGAAAATTAAAAACAACTAGGTAAAATTTTTGTCCAGATTATAATATAATCTATTATGTAAATGCGAAATACCACTTGTACATTCACTCATCTATCACAAAATCTCCAAAACTACAATACCTACAAACTTGAAATTTGGCATGTAGGTCCCTATTGGGTCGTAAGCGCTCGCTAAGAAAGGGTTTTGCAAAAATTTTTGTCTAACCATCGAAATTTACGAAAAACCGTAAAATATCAATTTTTTACTGTATACAGCAATCTGTGGCCAATTTATTAAAAAAACATACAAATTATTAGTTGCTATGTATTTGCAGAAAAATAAATTTTATAATTTTAAAAACTAATAGCTAAAGGTTACTACATATTTATTTAATACATATTGTTTCTTACTGACATTCTTAACTTTAATGTTTCTCATCTAAATTTATTCAAATTTAATTAATTATTTGCTATTATTGGTTCTGTAAATCATTTATCCTATTTACTGTTACCAACAAAAGTACAAAAAACAAAGTTAATGTAAGTTTAAGGCTGTTACTGTTTTTGTATTATTACAAAAAATGAATTTTCAGATACATATTGAGAATATCTTTAAGCGAAACAGACGAAGATATAATTGCATTAAAATTTGATCCGGTACTAAAGAAGCAATCACAAAACAAGAAAAAAGATTAAGTAGAATTAGAGCTAGAGTTAATAGTATAGTTCTGAAATAATCTTATATTTAAATAAAAATGAAATATCTACTGTATTTATCCGTTCCCAACGGTTTCAAGAAAACGGTAGTATATATCAAAAAAATGATGAAAGAAAACTATAGGTAAAATTGACATACGAATTGAAAGAAAAATATCAGAATTAAGTCAAAGTTACCCCACAAGACTGTAAGACTTCAAAAAAAGCTTAAAGTAAACGACTGGACGTATCATTACCAAATTTTGCGCAAATACTACATAAATTTTACATTATAATTGATCCTTAAGGTCCTAAGATCTCAAAATAATTGGCAGGACGGATTTTGACTAAAGTTTTTGCTCAAATTGTACTGAGATTCTGAGAAAACTGAACATTTTAAAATTGCCCTCTAGGGTTCTGGGGACTCAAAAAGACCCAAAATAAACTACTGCACGGATCTGAACCTTTTCTCTAACATTATTAAGAATCCGAAACAAATTAACGCGAGTTCAGAAATATTCTTCAGAGCCCTGTGAACTCGAAATATCTCGCAAAATAAAGTACTCTTAAAATTTTCAATGTGAGTATCTCAAGATATGAAAATTAGATACGCTATTAAAATATGAATATCGCAGAGTATTTCAGTTCCGGTTCAACGCAAAAAAAGAATAGCGGTGTCGATTACGATTACGGTTATAGAGTATAGGTTATTTTAGATTTCGGTTGTGGTTTCAGTTTTCGATTTTTGGTTTCGGTTTTAAAAAAAGTTTAAATTTTTTTTGCGAGTTGTGAATATATTATCTATTTTATAGAAATTACCTTTATAAAACACAAATCAGTGTTTGAAAAATCCAATCGTAATATTTTTCAAAATGCTTGAATTTATCGAAACACCATTTTCCCTTAGTAGGTGTTTACTTTAGGCCTGAGAAAGTTCTTTCGACACTCGCTTGGTTAATTGATACGCTAAACACAACCTCCGAAATTAGAAAACCTGGGAATATAAATTTTCATTTCTAATCCAGTAACCTGTTCCTTCTCTATCTAATCTAGAAATATCGTCGAACGCAGATATCATACCTGTTATTTCTAATTAACCCCTGACAGACACACATCTAAATACTAGTCCTCTTCAGACAATGAGGGTGAAAAGTACCCAGTGCTATATAAATTTAAATATCTTGACTTCTAATGAAGCTAAAAATATTTTTTTCTATCAAATTAAACTTCAAACGATTCTGCGTAAGATAAATATATTATCTAAGTGATTTATTTAAATTAGAATAGATAAAAGCAACATTGAAGTTGAAAAAAGTGCAGTTCAGAAATTTTTTGTTTGAAACGCTATATCTTTAATTCTAATAGGTTAAAATAGGAAAAATTATAGTGATTCTGAAAGCTTAAAAAGCGTACTAAATGATGGTATAATTTGTTTTTTAATTCACTCAAAAAGGTTAATTATTTTGCAATTTGAATGCATTAAAGTAACGTACTCTAAAGAGTAGGTAAAAGACAGGCTTTCAAATAAATCAAAATTTTTTTACTTATAGTTTTTATTATTTTTCTTTACAAAAAATAAGAATAAATCCAAAAAAATATTTTACGCAGAATTTTCCTTACAACACTCTGCACACATAGTGCATCGATGCTTTTTACACATTGGCCGTTCGCATTTGGGACACATCATTGTTGTTTTAACGCCTAATGTGTAATGACAATAAGAACATCTTGTTTTAGGTATATGTACGACCTCAGAAAAATTCACAGCAGGTGTTTCGTAGTTAAAAAGATGAGCTATTGCGCTTTTAATATTTTTTCGTAACTGTTGAATCCCGTATCGTCTAATCAGTAAAGGCTTGATTAATTCAAACGATAAGTCTTTCATAAAAGTCAATCTAGTTTTCTTTTCCTCAACGTGATACAAGTTATATATAATTGTTGAATTAACATTTGCTGCGTTTAACATTCCATGAAAAACTTTTAATGGCCGTCTTCTTGTCCGACGTGCAACAGTATATAATTTGCAAGCCTGATCGAAAGAATCTGTACCGCCTTTGTGTTGATTATACTGTAATACTAATTTTGGTTTTTTTGTTTCTTGATTGGTTGAACTATTGTTACTTGCAAGTATCAAAATTATTTTATTTGGTTTTGGAGCCCATGAAAGTAGAGTTTGATTATTTGCAAAACAGTATTTGACGGTTGATGGTGGTGCTTTTTCTATAAAACTACGTGGAATTTCTTTTTTATTTTTACGAATAGTTCCGATTGCTTTTAAATTATATTCATCGAGTAAAATTTGAAATAAACCAATCGATGTAAACCAATTATCCATTACAATTGTCCGGTTAGAATTATGAATTGGTTCTACTAATTCTCTTACAAAAAAATATGCTAGTGATTCATTACGTAAGTTTCGAGTTGTTTTTCCTAGATACGGTACAGCCTTTATCATATAAACGTTTTGGAATCATTTAACATTAAAAATTTCATACCATAACGATCAGGTTTGCTCGGTAAATACATTCTGAAAATGCATCTACCTTTAAATCCAACCATTTGTTCGTCTACTATACAAATTTGATACGGTCTATAATATTTTCCACAGTTTATAATACGAGCAAATTTATTCCAAATTTCTCGCATCTGAGAAAACCTATCACGTTTACGACGTTCTTTACGGGTCTTTTTATTATCAAATCTGAGACATTTCAATAAAAATTTAAATCTATTGGCAGATATTGTTGCTTTAAATATTGTTACTGAAAACTCTTCACCCCATAGTTCGTTTACATTTACTTTTGATTGTTTTCTGTATCCCGAAATATAAAGCAAACCAATTAAAGCTTTGATTTCAGTAATATCAGTTTTAGTATGATATGACAAAAGATTTTGTATATTAGCAAGTACGCGATCTATTTCCTCGTTAGTATAGACAACAATTATATTGAGAATATCTTCAGAAAAAAGAATAGACCATGTAGCAATAGGTGTTTCAGCGTGACGGGCTTCCCCAATAACTCCAGGTAGATGAAGCGATTGTCCGGTTTGTGAAAGACGACGCACAGCAGGTTTGAGACTCCATTTTATTTTACTGTCCCCTTGTCCCCTTAGAATTGGAACTGGACGACCGACGGTCGGCTTTTGTTGATTGTCGATTCGGCGTATCTTTCGAGGTTGCTCTTGACTAGTTGATGGCTGGTAAATATCGTCATCCTCATTTTCTGAAGGAGATGAAATTTTATAATCATTACCTTCACTTTTCCCATGGTCTTCATCAGTTATCTCGTCATTAGTTGTTTCATTATCAAATAACATGATAAAATTTATTTTTCATCTGATATAAATATTACAATAACAATGCTATCTAAGACGTCTCTAAAAATATCCCATTGATATCTGTGTATACATAATAGATACATACATATACATGTACATATAAATATTTTGTAATAAAATTATCATTTTAGTTTGTTACTTATTGTAAATAATTAAAAAAACACCCACAGAGTTCGAACAAAAATTGTTGTGCACTTTTTAACTACACTCAACCGACACACTGGGTAAAAAGTACCCAAAACCTTTCTCGCTCACTGCGTTGTAACAATTGAATCTCAGCAACGACTACTAAACACGCTTGCTCAAGGTCTCCTCAGAATATCGGTGGAAGGGAGAGCGCTTGGTTTAATAACTACAAAGTACTATAATGCAGCCCATACACGATTCAACTTGTTGTACAACTTGGTTGAGTTGTACATGTTGAATCGTGTGTGGGGCAGTTGGTCAACTATTTTGATGGTTGCATAAACAGTTGAAGTAAAATCAAAATATTTTGATTTTACGTGGGCGGAACAAATGGTCTATGAACATGTACTGTGTGTGGAGTAGTTGAACAACAAAACCAGTACATATATGCTGTAAAGAGTGTAATCAACAAAATATTTACAGCCGTAACAATTGGAAAGTTTAAATATTTGATTTTGTTTGTTATTTCCAATAGCTTGCGGTGATACCGCATTTGAAAATTTAAATTTTTGAAAGAATTTCCCGTTGCAAGAAACCTTAATGTAATTTCCAAGTGTGTTTTTGCAGAAATTGCATCACGCATAAATGTATCTTCTTTGCTTCTTAAAGGTGTTATTTTTACTAAAATATCATTAAAATTTCTTCGTTCATTCGCATATAATTTTTGTAATCGTCTGGTTCACATTCACTAGTTTTTTTAAATAGTTTTTCATTAGAAAATTTTTTTCCCAACCACTCTTTGCTCTATTTTCTTTTTTTTTCGTTTACTCAAGCTTTCTTTACTAATTTCTGCAATTACTGATAAGGCAAGAATTTTATCCATAATTTTAACGAATTTCTCTTTTTCAAAAACTGTGAATAACTGAAGTTGGACAACAAGTTGAATGAATAGTTTAATAGTGTATGGAAAACAGTTCAACTTGTAGTACAACTAGGTAGTACAACAAGTTGAACCGTGTATGGGCCGCATAACAATAGAGAAATTTGGAGCGGGTACTTTTTACCCAGTGTGTCTGTCAGGGGTTAATAATGAGATACAGTAAAAAGTAAATAAATAAATAAATAAATAAAATAAAACAAAAAATATATTTTAACGACATATGTATACTTTAACTATTTTTAAATGGGATGAATTTTTAAGTACGGCAATAATCATTAGTATTGTTCGCAGCATGTTATCGACTTGACTATGTAAGTGTTAACCGAAACCGTCACTCGTAAAACAGGTAATATATTTAAACACAATTGTAGGGCACACAGGGTGGCATTTGTTGCAAGCAATAAAATAATTTAACTTCTTAAAAGTTTATGATCACTAATAACACCCTTTTGGAAAGTCATCCCATTTAAATATGGATAAAGTATACGAACGTTAGAAAAGTTTATTGGTTACTATCTTTGTAAAATTTTATATTTTGATTCATGAGAACTTTTCGAATGTTATTGTAAATTTTATTCACATACCTACCTATAAACCTATATTATAGAAACATCAGTTCCTTAAATTTTGAAATTTATTGTTGAAGATTATAGAATAAAATTAAATATTGAATTTCAGGTATGAACCGGAACGATAAAAATAACGGTTTCGTTTCGGTTGGCGGTTTTTTAAAAAAAAAATAATTTTGCTCCAATTAACGGTTACTCTCCGGCAAAATCAATCGGTTTTACCGGTTTTTGGTTACGATTACGGTTCGGTTCGGAGCTCTGATTAAAAGATGAGATCGAAATTGATTCGCAGGACTATCGAATACGATTTTAATTAAACAGCTGGACCGATCTCAATAAAATTTTATCAAAATAAATTATGTTATTGAAATATGAATAAGTTTACTTTAGAGTCGTTGAGCGAGCCAATCGATGTCCTATAAGACACTGATTTTATATAAAATTTCAGAACATCAAATTTAAATGGCATGTGCTCAGAATTGTCCATCAGTGACACCAAATAGATTCCAAATTGAAAAGCTGAAGGAATTTTTGACAATATTTTATTCAAGTATTGTTGAAAGCTCTGGAAAAAAATAAAGTGAAGTAAAATTGTCCCCTAGAAAGGCCTAAAATATAAATACTTCTAAAACTATTAACATGGGTATCTACATAACCGTGCGGAAATTAGCCATGCTTTTGAAATATGAATATGGTTATTTTAAGGTCGTTTGACGAGTGGTGCCAGGCAAAATAATTAATTGATTATGTACAGAATTTCCGAATATCTAATTTAAAATTTACCCAATATTTTTGATTCCAATTCAAATAAATTTATGCGAGTGAAACCGCGGGTCGCAGCTAGTATACAATATAACAATTAGTAAAAGTGTAGTAACTTGTGGTATTTTACGTATATATGCATATAAAGAGCCATTTTTTGTACAGCTGCCCAGTGAACATAGAATGTAAATGTGATGTAACAAGGAAATAACAAGTTACGTAACTTTTTTGACTTATGGGTGACATAACAATTATATAAAATTAGAGTTTTATGTTATATACCTAATTGTTACCTGTATGTTACGTAACAGTTACATGCCATTGTGACTGTAATAAAATGTCACATTTGTGACTGCTATGTTACGTTTAGATGATGTATCAAGGTTGCTTTGATAAAACGTCACAGTGTGACTCTTATGTTATGTCTTCGCAACTTAACAATGTTACTTTGATAAAACTTCACAGAACTGACTCTTATGTTATGTTTTTGTGACGTATCAACGTTACTTTAATGAAATGTCACAACCATGACTCTTTTGTTATGTCCTGATGACCTAATAATGTTACTTTGAACAAAACGTCACAACAGTACTCTTATGTTATGTTTTTGCGACGTATTAACGTTGTTTTAATGAAATGTCACAATCATGACTCTTTTGTTATGTTTTTTTAACGTATAAATACTAATAAAACATTTCACTTGTCACTTTTGTGAAATGTTTTGTTACCATATTAATTTTAAATGTATCAATTCGTGAGGAATTATCCATTTAAAGATTCCTGCAGTTTTTTAATCTATCCCCTGTTGGCGTCTGATGTAATTAAATTTCATCCATCCATTTTTGTATAAGTTGATTTATGTTATTTGTTATATGGGTTATGGGGTTATATTATATAATATAACCCCATAATATATGATATAACCCCATAATATATATAATATAAACCCATAACCCATATAACAAATAACATAAATCGACTTATACAAAAATGGATGAATGAAATGGATGAACGAATGTTTTATTAATATTGATACGTCACAAAAACATAACAAAAGAGTCATGATTGCGACATTTCATTAAAACAACATTAATACGTCGTTAAAACAACGTTAATTTTGTTACATATTAATTTAAAATGAAACTTTTATGAAAATTCTTGTAAGGCTTTATTTACTATTTTGTGATATATATTAATATATAACGATCAGAATAAATAAGTGAGTTTGGTCTAGTGGTTAAGACTATCGATAATTTAAAAGATGCTTCAGCTTGGATAATGGATCGAATCCTGCAACAGTCAAAAAAAAAAAATAATAATAATAATAATTTAGGTGTATGTATATGTCAATAAGTTGGTAATATGTGTATGTAATGTTAATAAGAAACCAAAATGGGAATTTTGAATTTGTTTTTTGCAAAAGAAGGCGTAATTTTTATCTATAAGGTAACATCAAAGTTATATTTTCCTAAAACGTAACAAGAACATAACAATGTTACGTCACATTGTTACGTTTATAAGTGGGAAATTGTAAGTTACATGTGAGTCATATGTGACTCACATGTTATGTAACATGTGACTTTCAGTTCTGTCACTGTGACATAAAATTTACAGAAAAATGTTCACTGGGTGTATATAAAAACATGGTTTACCTAGATAGTATTTTGTACAATAAACTGGCAATTCCATGGTAGTCGTAGATAGAAAAAATTTTGCATTTTTTTAATATCAACAGGCAGTTTTTTTCGATTATCGTAGACTTTGTTTATGACAGAAATTCGACCTTTTGAACAGACGCTCCTCATATATTGTTAGAGCAATCTTCTTTTTTCCGTTTTGTAGTTAATAGGTAATCTGTTTACACTTTCATTTGCCTGAAAATATATATAAGTATATTCTTAATAGATAATTTCAAACACGGGTCAAATTTTCAAGGTAGCCAATTTTAAAAGAATAACATCATTCAGACTGGTTTTTCCACTTTTTATTTCACTTGGAAAATTGTATATTCCAATGTATACGTATGTATATATATTAGGTATTTAATTATATTAATATGCATTGAATTGTGAGGATTTTGTAAGCTGCAAAATAAATAAGATTTGATTAGCAAAAAATTCGTCAAGTGCGTGTTGAATACATATTAACAAGGAAAGGTATCCAACTGTATCTCTCAAAAATTTTTGAAACTTTGGTGGATTTTAGATCTTACTAAAAGTAATCACGAGCCATATTTCGTTCGTGCCCATAAGCGGTTTAAGGGGGTGAAATTCACCCCTGAAAATTTGAGTTTTTTTCAATTTTCTTAAATATCTTGGAAATGGTAAGAGCTTTGGTAGGGACACTATATATATTTGTAAATGGCACTTTGAGATCTTTATTATGATACCAAAATTAAAGTTATAAAGTCACTGGGGTTTCATCCTTCACCCCCAACCCCTAATTTTAACAGGTATATTTTGGTAAAAGAGGCGGCTGTTATGTGTAAATAAAAGAATTTTTAATTAATATATTTCACATCACACCAGTTTATTTCTTTTTGCATAAATACACCCTTTGCTAATATTAACTTGGGAAAAATTTTAACTTTTTGATTTACTAATTAGCAAAAATATGGTAAAAAAATCTCGTATTTTAGTAAAGAACATAGTTTAGAAAGAACAAATATACTACTACAAACAATTAAGGGAGCAAAAAAAATTTGTTAATTTTTTAGTGATTTTTGAAGAGCTGTATTTACGTGAAAAATGGTCGTATCGAGATTTTTAAAAAAAAGTCTTGAAGCTCCAAGATTCTAGTTTTCAGACCTTTCGTCCAAAAATTTTTAGGAGTGACAGTTATCGAGCAATTATAAGGAATAACACAAAAAAAGTTTTTGCAAATTTTTTTATCTTTTTTCTTTTGATCTACGGGCTTGAAATTTTTTTTTACAGTAAAACCATGCTATTGACCTGATAGCCTGCTTATTCAGCTTCAAATTCCTTTTTAAAATTTTTCTCTACGTTGATTTGTTCCGGAGGAATCCAACTTTGAATGAGAAAGGATCGTTTTTGTTTTAACCATCGATATCTCAGTAACCAGTGATCGGACAGAAAATTGAAGGGCAGTTTTGAGATATGGAATAAATTTCCTACAAGTCTGTGCCGCGTACTTTAGGAAAAAGAATTTTTTTTCATCCTTAATTTTAATCTGAAAAATGTGAAAAAAAGGGACTTTTTTCCTTGTTGCGAAAAATCGTCAGAATCCCTGCGAATATTGATGGGGAGTCTAATGTTTGTACGAATTTTTATACCTCACTGTACCCCCAATAACCCTGTAAATCGACAGGTCGATCTATTGAATGGTTTTCCTAAACCGTTTGTTCAAAATTTCCGAATTAAAAAATAAAGGAGCAAAATTAAATGAACAAAATTGAATGAAAAATTCAATTTTTTTTTTCAAATTTTTCCAGTTAGGCATCTTTGTCCATTAAAATTTAAAAATTAAGAAAAAAAATTATTTTTTAAAATTTTTTTTCAAAATTTAAACGATCTTTTTTCAAATTTCCTCCAAAATTTTTTTTTAAAATTGAATTTTAATTTTTTAATTTTTTTGAAATTTTGAAAAAAATTTTGAAAAATTTTTTTTTTCTTAATTTTTAAATTTAATGGATAATCGATGCTTAACTGTGGAATAATTTGAAAAAAAAATTGAATTTTTCATTCAATTTTGCTCCTTTATTTCTTAATTCGGAAATTTTGAACAAACGGTTTAGGAAAACCATTCAGTAGATCGACCTGTCGATTTACAGGGTTATTGGGGGTACAGTGAGGTATAAAAATTCGTACAAACATTAGACTCCCCATCAATATTCGCAGGGATGCTGACGATTTTTCGCAACAAGGAAAAAATTCCCTTTTTTTCACATTTTTCAGATTAAAATTAAGGATGAAAAAAAATTTTTTTTCCTAAAGTACGCGCCACAGACTTGTAGGAAATTTATTCCATATCTCAAAACTGCCCTTCAATTTTCTGTCCGATCACTGGTTACTGAGATATCGATGGTTAAAACAAAAACGATCCTTTTTCATTCAAAGTTGGATACCTCCGGAACAAATCAACGTAGAAAAAAATTTTAAAAAGGAATTTGAAGCTGAATAAGCAGGCTATCAGGTCAATAGCATGGTTTTACTGTAAAAAAAATTTCAAGCCCGTAGATCAAAAGAAAAAAGATAAAAAAATTTGCAAAAACTTTTTTTGTGTTATTCCTTATAATTGCTCGATAACTGTCACTCCTAAAAATTTTTGGACGAAAGGTCTGAAAACTAGAATCTTGGAGCTTCAAGACGCTTTTTTAAAAATCTCGATACGACCATTATTCACGTAAATACAGCTCTTCAAAAATCACTAAAAAATTAACAATTTTTTTTTGCTCCCTTAATTGTTTGTAGTAGTATATAATACAATTTTTTCTTCTGGTTGAGACCTAAAAAGTAGAACCACCCATATCGTAAGTTTGTAACAATTCATTACTAAAATACGAGATTTTTTGATTTTTGCTCATTATTAAATCAAAAAGTTAAAATTTTTCCCAAGTTAATATTAGCAAAGAGTGTAATTATGCAAAAAGAAATAAACTGGTGTGATATAAAATATATTAATTAAAAATTCTATTATTATTTACACATAACAGCCTCCCCTTTTACCAAAATATATCTGAAAAAATTAGGGGTTAGGATGGGGATGAAACCCTTATAATTTTATAACTTTAATTTTGGTATCATAATAAAGATCTTAAAGTGCCATTTATAAATATGTATTGTTTCCCTACCAAAGCTCTTACCATTTCCAAGATATTTAAGAAAATTGAAAAAAACTCAAATTTTCAGGGGTGAATTTCATCGCCTTAAACCGCTTATGGGCACGAACGAAATATGGCTTGTGATTACTTTTAGTAAGATCTTCAATCCACCAAAGTTTCAAAAATTTCTGAGAGATACAGTTGGATACCTTTCCTTGTAAGTCAGGCTTCCTCGGTGACTAGAGTTTTCCAATAAAATATATATATATATATATATAGACCAAAGCGTCAATTTAACTCGATCATAACTTTTATAATCGAAAATATGTAGACATTGAAGTTCAGTATTTCGCAAACAAGGCTAAAAAATAAAAAAAATTAAAAAAACTTTATCTTCATTTTAAAAATATTTTTGACAATCTGCCGCATGATAGGGTATGTAGAATTAATTCTGGAGTTACTTATTAAAAACGAGAATATTTTCGATTTTCCATAATTTTCTGGCGACATAGCCTTAACCTCATTTTATGAGTTCTTTTTAATGATATCCCACATGCTGTGGTACGTAAGAAATAAATTATTATCTCCACATTCCCATACAGGAAAGTAATTCAAGGAGCTAGGAAAGAAAATCTTTTGCTGCCAATTTTTTGATATCTCTATACCCAGCTAGCAATAGGACGCCTTAAAACTTTAATACCCCTGTCGCAGCATCTGCATAACATAGCGAATTTCGAAATATTGGGCACTGGCGGATCTCATCTAAGACCTGTATCCATTTAAAATAATTCAGCTTTCTAAGAGTGAAAAGATTTTCAAAATCAGTTGAGTAGTTAATTTTTGGCGCTTTTTCGGAATAGGTGCTTGACCCATATACCCATCTAAATTAGTTTAGCTTTCTAAAAGTAAAAGAATTTTCAAAATCGGCTACTTAATTTATTTTTGGTATATCTGGGACCCAAGACCCCGAACGGACTTTGTACAGCATAGTGCTATCCACCTAAAATAAGTTAGTTCTCTAGGAATGAGAAAATATTGAGAATCGGTTCGGTAGCTTATTTCTATCCTATATAATATAGGATATTTTATCTTTCTAACAGTAAAACTATTTTTAAAACCCGTTGTGTAGTTTTCTATGCCGCATTTGCGTCCACAGTTGTGGATCTCAGAAAACATACTGTACTTATCTAAAATAGTTTACCTCTGCAATAGTGAAAAAATTTTCAAAATCGGTCAGTTATTTTATTTTTGACACTTCTGGGTCCCATGGACTTTGACGGACCTTACATAACGTAATCTATAACTATCTAAAATAGTTTAGCTCTCTAACAGCGAAAAAATTTTCAAAATCGGTCGGTTAGTTTATTTTTGGCGCTTAAAAGATCCCAGGACTCTGGCCGACCTCATACAACATATAAGCTAAATCCATCTAAAATAGTTTACCTCTGTAATAGTGAAAAAATTTTCAAAATCAGTCGGTTATTTTATTTTTGACACTTTTAGATCCAATGGACCCTAGCGGACCTTACATAAGGTAATCTATATCTATCTAAAACAGTTTAGCTCTCTAACAGTGAAAAAATTTTCAAAATCGGTCGGTTAGTTTATTGTTGACATTTTTGGGTCCCATGGACCTTGACGGACCTTACGTTACGTATTCTATATCTATCTAAAATAGCTTAGCTCTTTGACAGTGGAAAAATTTTCAAAATCGGTCGCTTATTTTATTTTTGACACTTCTAGATCCAATGGACCTTAGCGGACCTTGCATGAGGTAATCTATATCTTTCTAAAATAGTTTAGCTCTCTAACAGTGAAAAAACTTTCAAAATCGGTCGGTTAGTTTATTTTTAACACTTTTGGGTCCTATGGACCCTGGCGGACCTTACATTACGTAATCTATATCTGTCTAAAATATCTAAAATAGCTTAGATCTTTGACAGTGAAAAAATTTTCAAAATCGATCTA
This sequence comes from Brachynemurus nebulosus, assembly GCA_035578155.1. Classification (NCBI taxonomy): domain Eukaryota; kingdom Metazoa; phylum Arthropoda; class Insecta; order Neuroptera; family Myrmeleontidae; genus Brachynemurus; species Brachynemurus nebulosus. The sequence continues at coordinate 6,508,663 of JAPWDM010000017.1, forward strand.
GTTCTTTAAAATTATTTTCCTGGCATATAAACATTATTATTATGTTATCTTTCTATAATATTTAATAATATTATATCATGACATTACCTTCATTACCTTGTTCATTTAAAATTCAATAAAAAAATTAAAAAAAATCTTCATTACACATGCTTAAAATATCTGGTTAATTTTAATTTAAAAAAATGAGACAGAGATATGGTATTTATAATACATAGATTTTGAATAACTACCGTTTGTTTTACGTAAAAAAAATGAAATTTTTGTATATGTTATGAGCAACTGAGATAGAAATATAAATTACTTATTACAATGACAAAGAGAGCAAAATAAGGCAAAAGTGAAAATTACGATTTTCTCGAAAATATATATATATATACCTGAAATTTTATATTTAGACAATTACGTCACAAATTAGTTCAACCCTCCAAAATGACGTCATATAGATTTTAAACCAATAACTGAATACAAAATTTTTAATACTCCTAAAAAATACTCCTTCTCGATTTAACATTACGAGTTAGAAAGAGATAATATAATAATATAATCCAACCTAATTAAACAAAAACAACTGAAATATTAATGATAATAATATAAAGAGGCGACTTACGTCGTTACCTATTTGTAACCACACTCCAGAAGAAGACGTAATTATAATGAGTTGTCTGTCAAATGTTACTCTTAATAAGATTTTCAAATTTGTTTAATTTGTACAGTAAGGCTCAACGTAATGGTAAACTAGCAATTAGATTTTACCGTACAAATGGTTTAAATAGTTATAAATTATAGCTATTTAATGACAAACAAATCAACCAAACTTTTCAATCTTATACCTAAACTTTTTCTATCAATAACAACTCACTCATATTTTATTTTAAAAATACCTATTTTTTTAGCTTATCGTACTTTTTAACTTGACCTAGTAGTGTACTTTTAATCAGTTTTAGAAATCAGTTTACTTATTGTAATTCAAATGTTTGATGAATTTCTGCAAGGAAAATTCAGCTACTACACCATATCTCACCAGGTCACCATAAAAAACGCTTTTATATTCTCCAGCCGCCATATTGAAATCACTGTTGTGTGAGGACAATTTTGCCACGCATATTTGAAAAATAGAGTCCATATCCTTTAATTTGAGATATTGCAGATCTATTTTAAGCAACACCAATTTTTGACACCAGGGTGTCCCGTATATATAGATATATATATATATATATATATATATATATATATATATATATATATATATATATATATATATATATATATATATATATATATATATATATATATATATATATATTTATATTGGACGCAAAAACCGGGGGGGGGGGCAAGGGGTCCCGACTCCCCGAAAATTACGTAAATTTTCCTTCCATTTATTTTATTCATATTAAACTGTTTACTGGTATTTTTCATTTGAAAATCGAATTTTCGGAGACGACATTTTACGATAATATTTTACAATTTTATCGGAGAATTGCGTTATCAAATTTTTGTTGGACCTCTCGGTAGATCTGTAGTTGTTGCGCCCCCATATTTTATATATATATATATATATATATATATATATATATATATATATATATATAATATATATATAATATATATATATATAAATATAATATATATTATATATATATATATATATATATATATATATATATATATATATATATATAATATAACGCGAGAAATTCTTTCAGTGCGAAAATTCTTTGCTATGCAACCATTTCACCTTATTCTGGCCATTTTAGGGCTCTTTGGTGGAATTTTGTTAATTTATTCATTCAAAAATGACAATTTAGAACAAGATGTAGTATTTTTTATCCATTTATCCATATTTCAAGAGTTATTTTCTAATTTATTATCCTGTTTGTGGTCCTTTATGACATATTAAGTGTTAAATAGTCGCCTACTTACAATTTAAGCCCTTTCCGTAGAATTTATTTTGGTAGCATAGATCAATAATCGATTTTTTGGACTCTATTGAAATTCCGTTAATTTTCCAGTAAATATATGAAAAACTTGACCTTAGGGATTATTAAATTTTATGTTTATTTAAAATATAGGTACTTACCTACGTAAAAATACTTCTAAATTTGAAAATAAAGTAATTCATTTTTGAAACATATAAAAATATATATCAGATTATAAGGTGTTCGAATACGAATGTGGCGTTGGACATGTTGACACAAATTGCATGCATAACATTTTTCTTAGAGAATTTTTTTTAAAAACTATTAATGAAATTTTTTGCTTATATAGGAAGTAGAAGATCCAAATATTAATACTATAAACAAAAAAGTTCAAATTTGTTGGAAATTATGGGAATCCATTCGGTTTTAATTTTGTCATATGAGTAAATTTGCTGTATATATATATATATATATATATATATATATATATATATATATATATATATATATATATATATATATATATTTATATATATATATATTTATATTTATATATATATATATATATATATATATATATATATATATATAAATTTTGGCGAATCGGCATCATTGTCGGATTGTGGCAACCTCCAAATAAAATTCTATCATAGTCCCAAGCTCAAGTCTTACCATGACAGTGACAGTAGTAGCTGAATTTTTTTTTCAGTCGGAAATTCATTCAAACAATTGAAGATAGGAAGTAATGAAATAAAAATTTGAAATATATTTAGAAATACACTACCAGCTCAAGTGAGAAAGTACAATAAGCCAAAAAAATATATATTTTTAAGATCAATCAATTTCATCAAAATCCTCCTAGTAGTTTTTGCATGATGCGTACACAGACAGACGGACAGGTCAAAATTTAAATATCGCTGTTTTGGTATCTAAATTAATAACTGTCTATAATATCAGTGCAATTTTCCAAAAATATTCCATGTACATACAGACACGGTCCATTCAGGCCCGACTAGAGGGTGGGGTAACTGGGGTTCTAGCTCTGGGGCCCGGGCTTGAGGAGGGGGCCCGTAACTGTCTATAGAGGGCCAAGGAAAAAAGGTCTTTTTGTTCATAACTTATTTTCTTAGGAGGAATTTTTTAAAAGAATGTAGTTTATTCCCGGGGCCAACTTTTTTCTCCACGGCCCTGGGTCCATTTACAGTTTTATTATATGTATTTATAGATTTGTAATGCACTGCATTTTGTAAGAAACAAAGACATGTACTTGGAATTTATTAATTGTTTTTAAAAAGTTTTTGGAAATAAATTTAATTTTCTGGGGGTTTTAAGGGCCTTATTATTTCATACGCATCCGTTTAATGATAAGTTTAACCTTTCCCGTATTATAAAATTCATATGTAAATCGGCGTTGATGTCTCTTTTCCAAAACCACGGTCTATTACAATAAGTAATATGAACTGCCATATTTGATTTTGTGGACTTTTAATATCAAAGCTTTCCAGTGATGAAGGAAGGGTTACTAACAATATTATCTTTATCAAATATGGTAATTAAACTTTGTATACCTTAAAAATTAAGGTCAATTAACTTTTATTAATGAAATGATGTTTTTGAATCGCTTTCAGTTTTCGTTAGTACAAGGTCTAATAACAAAATAAATTAATTTTTCCATTAATCTTCTAAACCAGACGTCAGAAAACTACGGTCGCTGGGCCAGACCTGACCCACCTGTTGTTTTTAATCCGGCTCTCCAATCAATATAGTGTGCCTTTAACTTTAGTAATGCTTTTTAATGATGAATTTTTAGAATGAGTATTTTTACTAGAAGATAGCAAAATAAATTATCTAAAGTTTAAAGACATGGGTCAATCCAAATTCTAGAATGATGATACTATCCATTAAAATCACCTTGGTGGAGCCCTTGACAATAATATAAGGGCACGAGGATTGTAAAATGCCTATTTATATTCCTTTCTGTAATAATGATATTGATATTCATAACTTTACACCTACTTAAGGGATATTTGTGGCTCTATACAAAAATTTTAGGGGTATAAGAATTTTCTTGATCCCAGATTCGCACTCAGAGTCGAAAAATGCAAAGAAATACCATAGTCACTCACCCAAATCACAACCCTGATTTTTTTCGAAGGGGTGCCTTATTGTTACTTAACCTAAATTTATATTTTTTTAATACATCTTCTACCAATCTGACCTTGCTGAAATTTCTACACACGATAACTATGTTAGAGCCAAATAACATATAGTTTTTTGGTAGGTGTCACTCAAGGAGTTGATGTAAAACATGCATCCTCAAAAATTCAATTATTATTTTAATCTAGTAAATAACGTCGTACGAATGTAAAAAAATTATATAATATAAAGCTACTTTATGTCAACATTCTTTATTAATTTCAACTAATTATCTTCAATAGTTTTGAGGAAAAACAATTTTAAATTTAAGGGTTGTTACCCCCATATCTCTGACAATATAGGGGGTACAGGTCTAATACCTATATTTTCGAACATTACTCACCATGAGCAACATTCGTGAAAAAGAATAGCCGAAAAAGCCGCTGGGCCGAAATCACATAATGCTTACCCGGTGAGACCCTTTGATTGATTTTAAAAATATTTATTTTTTTAGCTTATTGTACTTTCTCACTTGAGCTAGTAGTGTATTTCTAAACATATTTCAAATTTTTATTTCATTACTTCCTATCTTCAATTGTTTGAATGAATTTCCGACTGAAAAGAAAATTCAGCTACTACTGTCACTGTCATGGTAAGACTTGAGCTTGGGACTATGATAGAATTTTATTTGGATGTTGCCACAATCCGAAAATGATGCCGATTCGCCAAAATTTATATATATATATATATATATAGATATATATATATATATATATATATATATATATATATATATATATATATATAGGACATTCTTTCTGAACGGGACACCCTGCTATCAAAAATTGGTGTTGCTTAAAATAGATCTGCAATATCTCAAATTAAAGGATATGGACTCTATTTTGCAAATATGCGTGGCAAAATTGTCCTCACACAACAGTGATTTCAATATGGCGGCTGGAGAATATAAAAGCGTTTTTTATGGTGACTTGGTGAGATATGGTGTAGTAGCTGAATTTTCCTTGCAGAAATTCATCAAACATTTGAATTGCAATAAGTAAACTGATTTCTAAAACTGTTTAAAAGTACACTACTAGGTCAAGTTAAAAAGTACGATAAGCTAAGAAAATAAGCATTTTTAAAATAAAATATGAGTGAGTTGTTATTGATAGAAAAAGTTTAGGTATAAGATTGAAAAGTTTGGTTGATTTGTTTGTCATTAAATAGCTATAATTTATAACTATTTAAACCATTTGCACGGTAAAATCTAATTACTAGTTTGCTATTACGTTGAGCCTTACTGTACAAATTAAACAAATTTGAAAATCTTATTAAGAGTAACATTTGACAGACAACTCATTATAATTACGTCTTCTTCTAGAGTGTGGTTACAAATAGGTAACGACGTAAGTCGCCTCTTTATATTATTATCATTAATATTTCAGTTGTTTTTGTTTAATTAGGTTGGATTATATTATTATATTATCTCTTTCTAACTCGTAATGTTAAATCGAGAAGGAGTATTTTGAAGGAGTATTAAAAATTTTGTATTCAGTTATTGGTTTAAAATCTATATGACGTCATTTTGAAGGGTTGAACTTCAAAACATATTTCTTCAAATCATATTTCTTCTTCAAGGGACTTCAAAACATATTTCTGCCATAGTCCCGGACTCAGATTGCCTTGAGACCTACTGTAATAGCTGAATTTCGAGTTTTCGAAATTTGCTAAAAAGAAGTCTTTTTGAAGGCCTCCTTACGAGTTATTAATATGATACTTTAATTACGTCATTTTTAAGAATTCTTGATTAAAAACTCCTTATGAATTCCTTTTTCTGATTTCATAAGACCTCTTAATTAAAAGCTCTTTTAAGAAATCTTTTTTCGGAACTATATACGAATTAGATGTGACGCATGCGTTTCAAAGTTATTATTTTGATTATTTTTAAATTATAACCTAGAATTTAGTACAGTTGATGTTTTTATGAAATTGAAAACGTGCTTTATTGAAATTTGTTATGTGCATCACTTTATCAGATATAAATAGATAAGGTATGTATTGAATAGGTTTAAGGAATAAATATGTGATTTTGAGCTAATTTCACTTACCGCATCCCTATTCACTTACCGGGCGCCTAGTTTACTTACCGCATTATTATTTTTTGGTTTCCATGGATATAAACAAACGTTCGGGAAATGTAACTTACCAGCATTGTTAACAGCATCGCTAAATGCATGAAACTACACGATCGTGCAAAAAATACTATTCCGCACAAATAATTTATTCTCATTTGTAATTTGTAACGAACGGTACATATCAAAGGTATCCGGAATTTTGCGAACACATAAGATTCGCGGAAATTTGCGAACAGTAAGAGTTTTTACTACCTGAGACTGATCTGACAAGATTACAGGCATATTTGCGCTGCGGAAATTTGCGAACACTCTTTTTTTCCTTTTAAAATTTGTTAAAATAGCGTAAACACCCATTTACAGAATGAATCTAATTATATCAGCTTGGAAAACCCGACACATTCCGTTTCGTTTATACATCTTAAATGTTGGCAAAATATGACTGACCCCCACTGACACCGACAAAATAGTAATAATATTATTTTATTACAGTAGATAATAATATTAAACGAAGGAGAAATAATTCTAATTGTTGTTAATTTTTTGAAAAGAGAACGTATACTCCAATTATTATCATCTTTACGTAACACAATGAAGTAATAAGAATTAAGGGTATATTTTTAAATATTTTAAAAGAAAACTGCTTTTTGGTAAATATTTGCTATTTATTTACTTTTCATTATCTACATCCACCATAAAACACATTCCTTACAATTTTCCCGTAATGAGTCACTGCTAAATATCAATATAAATCATGCACTCATGGTTACCGTCTAGCTTATCTCATTTACGTTGTAACTAGCAAAATAGTTAGCAATATGGGAATTATTTTAACCAACCGAGGCAAGTCATGTGCTTATTACAATGAATTTTCTTACCTGCATTCTAAGAAAAACATTATAACGTGAATAAAGTGTGATGGAAATCAGTTTGGTGATAGGAAAATGGCGCACTATCATAAATGCTTACAGCAAGTTACGAAATTAGTAAATAAACAGGAAAATTTAGCTTTTCCACATTACTTTAATCTTTAATATCTTAGTAATCAATGATGCGTAAAATATTATTATTTTTTAATAATAAACTGTACACATGAGAACATTTTATTTCATTTTTATACATAATATTATGAAGATTCTGAATAATAGGTAAATCTGTAAACAAACCTAATGATGCAATACCTTATATTCTTATACAGTATAGGCACATGCTGATTAAATGTCGAACTTGTCGATTTTTTTCTTTTATAATGGGTAATAACATATCTACTTCCACATTTTTTACAAAAATAATATTTAAGACATTTTGTTTAAACACGTAAAAAAGGGGCGTTCATCTTATTTTGCTATATTCTAAGTGGAAGTGTGGAAAACTAAAAGTGTTTGCAAATTTCCGCTATTCAAATATGTAGGTAATCTTACCCGGTCAGTCTCAGGTAATAAAAATCATAACTGTTCACTAATTTCCGTGTTCGCAAAAATCCGGCATTCCATATCAAAATACAAAGCAATAGTAGATCTGTACATTTTCATTATATTTAATTGACAAAGTTTGGCCGGAAACTATCAATATTGTATAACAAAATGTAAACATTTTGCAAATAAATAAATAAATAAAAAAAATGCACTAGAAATAATTTTTTTGCATTGTAAGGCAGTACGGTGATGCTTCAGATTCATAATATATATATATATATATATATATATATATATATATATATATATATATATATATATATATATATATATATATATATATATATATATATATAGAGAGAGAGAGAGAGAGAGAGAGTAGATTCGCTAGTTTTCGTCCAATTAGTGGGAGTTGATAGCTTTGCCACATAAAAAGAATATGTTCAACTGATCTAATGCTAATGAATTATATTGCTATTTATTGCTTATATAGTACATTTTAAGTTGATATAAAATGATAACTAATTACTTTCACTGTCTTTTTATAAAAAAAATAATAATGATAAATATACAGATTTCGCTAGTTTTCGTGCAAGAAAGTTAGTTGTCGACCACATGTAGGCTAGTTTTCGACCACCATTTAGGTTAAGAATTGGGTATTTGACTGTGGTTGTAAAAAAGGCTACTTTTAATTTTAAATGATTATTTGAGTTATGAGAGTACCAAATATTGCCATTTTACAAATAATATCGCTCAAAATTATGAAAATTCTATTTTTTAAAAATTACAAAATTTACCTTAATGATGACGTAATCAGAAACATAAATTTGAAATGGCTTATTACGTCACCGCTCAGTATTTATAAAAATGTCACTGTAGTAACCGTAATAACAAAATAGTTGTCATATTATTTCTCACATTTTATCTGTATTTCATTGCGTTTTGTGTTATTTTGCGTAATATATTAACAACGGGAGTCGGATTTATAAAAGCTGATAATTATAATCTTCGCGAATTGATCCTTTAATGGTAGCAAGTTTCTTTACAATCATTAATGGTTTTTTTTGAACAAAATTAAAAAATATAAAGACTTTTGTGTATATATAAATAACGTATTATGTTTTTAATATTTTTTTTAAAAATAGATAACATACACGACACTTATGGGAATAATTTTTAATTTTATTTTTGGATCCGCAAGCGTGTCGTATGGTGAAGATGTCATAGAATATATGTGTCACTGACAGTGAGGATAATTACACGTTGTTACTGTAAAATTTGTCTAGTACCTAAAATTTATGCTAAATCTTGTTCATTTTGGGTCGAGAAATAAATAACACGCCACAAGTAATTAATTAAATATGAAATGTTTATACAATAATTTGCTGAAAAAAAATTGCATTTGGGAGAGTGAAATGAAATTTTATTTTTTTTTTTTTTAGTTTTGGAAATGAAATCTGAGCTAATTCCATGTGATTTAAAGTTCTCGAATTTTGTTCTTATCTCTCGTATTCATTTAAAAAAGTAAAATTGTGAAAAAATAACAACAAAATACTTACAAACAATGCTTACTATGATATGGACCATTTGACAATTCTGACAAGTAAAGGTCTTGAAGTGATAATTCCCAATTTTGATGAAACTTGGTAGGTGTGTAGAACACAGAAAAATAACAGATACGTATTTTTCTTTATCGGCCAAAAACGCCATTTAAGGCGTGAAATCAACCCCCAAAGTTGGGGTAAAAATTTAATTTTGTTAAATTACTCGAAAACTATAATAGATAGAAGTAGCAGGGCTAGAACAGTACGGCCGCACCGGTTGTCTCAACAGTTTGGGTACATCCTGACGCAAGATCTACTCAGTACATCCTGACGCAAGATGTACCCAAACTTTTAAGACACACTGTACCTAGTGTATGGATTGATCTTTGACCCGGCACGTACCGAGTACATGTATTTAAAATTTGTTGTTGACATTAATTATTCTTATTATAATATGTTATTGAAGCGATTACTATAAGAATTTTATCTAATATTATCATTTTCCTATTCTTTCTATACTAATTTCAGTTGATGCTATTCAAATTTTCCCAAAAAATTGCCCAACTAACCCCGATCTACCCTATATCATTTTAATACTGATACATATTTATATTAGGGTATAATAGTATTGTATTTATTCATATTTTAAATTACTATAATTTTAACACATTGCTTAATATAAAAATGATAACAACATTGAATTTTGCTAAATTATTATAGATTAGTGTCTATATTAGAAAATTCACATGTAAAATCAAAATTTTTATAAACTAGAACATTTTGAATTTGCTACTTTATCATTAACACACATATATAATATCACATATATAACGGGTGTATATTTAATATTTTTAATAAATACTTCAGTATACAGGGTGTATCATGAAATATGCTTTCGAATTAGAATGGTAAATATCATTAGATTTTTTTCAATACTTTTATAGGTTAACGAAAGAAACTTCTTGCTGTAAAAAATAGGGGAATTCAGGGTAACAATTAAATAAAACGCACATAATTTCTTTTAAATATTATTTATAGAATTTGTATACAAAAATATTAAATTTCTTAAATATATTTATTACGTAAAATCTATTTATTTTCCATATAAAATTTTTTTAAAAGAATACAATTTTCTAATGAACAAATTTTATCTGAATGAAGCATACAACGTCTTGAATAATATTCATCTCACAGATTGGAAATCTTCGGCACATCAAATATTTCTTCCAAATTCAAAATCCACGGCTGGTTTTCGGTGTCATCAAGCAAATTTGAAATCCGTTTCTTCTTTTCACTGCCCTTGACGTATATGACATCAAACTTTTTTAATATAGGTTTCAATATGGTATGAAGTTTTTTGTACCGAATAAATCCATACGACCAAGGGATAAATCCCATGTCAATTTCGGCAAAGCCAACGTGCAGCAACCCGTTCATATTTCTCCGGCAACTCGTTGATATCAAACGATGCGTCGAATATAAGATGTAATATTTCATCCGAATTTTCCGCACCGATACCAACTTCTTTAAAAGAAAATTGATTGTTAGCTCCTTGATAGCCTTGTATATCAAGAAACGCCATTTTTTACCGCCGGACCGCCGTAGAACTGAAATTATTCACACAATCCACAACTTTATATAAAATAATTAAAAGTGGTGAGGATAGTTAGTTAATTTGTAGGATGTATTCGAAAATAGCTACTAATAGCTATTGCTAGTTTACAATCAAATTGCAAACTGTTAATAATGTTCAACACATTGGTGATTACCATGTTCTTTTTACTTTAAGACCTAGTGATTTAAGCAATGCTAAATTTTCGGGTGAAATGTGTTGTTGCTTAAATGTTTTACGTTTAATGATCTTAGGTTTCGAAAACCCTTTGCTATGTTGGCTAGCGGTGAACTGCTCTGAATTGTAAATTAACATGGTTCGAAATGCAATTGTTTTATCACGAAAGTAAAATTTTCAACGAGAGAGATGTTAACTCTTTGGCAACCACCGGTAAATAGATAATATTTTGTGTAAGTTCAACTATTTTATACCCCTTAACCATGATAGGGTGTATGAGCTGGAGTATAACTCAGAAAATTATATAGCGGTGGTGACGTAACACACAAATGTGCTGGTTGTGTTGCAGTTGTGGCGGTTGTGGTGGTGGCGGTGGTGGTCTGACGGTTGTGGTGTTTGTGTGGTGGTAGCGGTGGTGTATGTGTGGCGGTGGCGGTGTTTGTGTGGCAGTTGTGTGGTGGTGGCGGTAGGTTTGTGTGGCGGTGGCGGTGGTGTTTGTGTGGCGGTGGCGGTGGTGTTTGTGTGGTGGTGGCGGTGGTTGTGTGGCGGTTGTGGTGATAGCGGGATAGCAGCGGTGTTTGCAGCTGAAGTGAACAACTTATCATTAATTCTATAAAAAGCAGCAATTTACTGTAGACAATGAATCGGTGGTGACATCTCGCGGTGTTTGTTGAACGCAATATCTAAATTAATCATCATCATAATCGCTAGCATCTTCTTTATCAGTTTCATCCAGATAATCACCTAGTGGCTCAATAACATCAGCCTTTTGAAGTTCGCGAAGTATAGAGAATATTTCTTGACCGACAGTAGTTTCTTTTAAAGCATCTAACTCTTCGATTAAAGCTTCACGATCGTCAACGTTAAACAACATGTTTTTATTTTCCTCTAAACTTCGAATAATATTGAGTATTTTTTCACCAGTCTCTTACAACAAAGCTGTGGGATTGGGTGTATAAATTTACGAAAATATTACTTTGTTTAATGACAGCCAGATCCCACAACCTTGTTATTGATAGAAACCTCAGTACTGTATGTTTCGAAAATAAAAAATAATTTTAGTTTGATGATCGAAATCCCTGAAAGATTTCTGAAAGTGTAGGAATATTAAAAGAAATCAAAATTTCAAACAATATCAATTTATTACAAAAATGGATAAATATTACAGAGTACACAGCGAGAAATTAATCTACAATCCTTCAAAAAAATAAGTAATATAAATTTTAATCCGAGAAATTTAAAAAGGCTTTGATGACAGAAAGCCACAATGCTGCATTCATCAAAACAAAAGTTAATTTTTTCACAACAGTACCAAAAGAAATTGAAAATATTCGTTTACGAAATATATGAATTTACTTTACAATGAATTGAATTGAAATTAAAATATTTAACACCAAAAATTAATTAAAGAAACGATACAATACATTACCGTACATAAAAAATAAAATTTTACTTAAACTGGTTTCGCCAGGTAAACGTACACAATAACAAAGGTTAAGAAAATTATTAATTACGTGTATACGTTTATGTAAAAGTGGGTTTAACCACGAGGTATGAAAATGTACGATATACGATGTTGTAATAATTTAAAAAAAATATAATCTTGACAACTTATTTAAATTAACTTATCAATGTAAAAAAAAATATAATAAATACACACTATTGACAATTAAACTATCAACGTGAAAAAAAGTATTTATATATACCAATTGACAAGAAAATAAATTCAATAACACTCACCAAAAATTATATGGCGTCAAAAGCGTTATCAAATTAATCAATAATTAATAAAGGAAAATATAAAGTTACAACATCGTAATACCGAAGCACCTTCACACCAAACTACCAATAATGGTATATTCTTGAAGTATTAAATCAAACATTTATAAAAATGTCTGTAAAGACCTGAAGGGTCAGTCAGACGAGATAGCTGTGGAGATGTTTCCCCAATCAGCTGTTACACCACACTACTTATGCTCAGCAGTTATCTACAAAGCTGACATCGGAGATAAGAAGTGTGACGTATGTCGCAGGCGCATTACGAATTCTAGAATGTAAAAGAATGTACATTTATAAATATGGTTATTATATAATTTTAAATAATCGAACAGCAGTGATTGCGGCAAATTGATAAATGAAATTTAAGGTTTTAAATTTAAGGTTTGAACAGATACGTACTTATAATATAAAGGACAATTTCCGACAACGCTGCATGCTCGGCCTGCAAAAACAAATTTTCTAATAGGAAAATTTAAAAGAAAAGGAGATACACTCACTGATGAAATGGTTTAATAGAGTTTATATGCATTCTATGAGATTGTTTTTTCTGTTCATCATTCACCACCACTGTAGAGCCGCTCAAAACGTGAACAATTGTGTAGGGACCGACGAATTGTGGATGAAATTTCTTGGAGGTATCCACGGATGATATGGCCGAAAAATTCTTAATCGCCACACGTTGACCCACTTTAAATGATGATTTTTCTGGGTATCGCTTATAGGGTTTTGCGATAATGTTATGCATTTTCTTTACAGCGTCTTGAATTTTTTCGGGGGACGGGACTGCCTCTTCGTTGAATAATTCGTTCAGGTGTAAGACATTATCGAGGGGTAATAATAATTTCCGACCAAAAATACCTCGGAGGGTGTAGCTTTGATGGCGTCATGAGTAGTGTTGTTGTATCCAAAGGTTGCGTAATTGAGCATATTCGTCCAATTTTTGTGTTTGACTGTGTAGTGCGACATTAGTGTTGACATCGTATGTTTGATATTTCTGTTGGCACGTTCCGCTTGGTTGGCTTGCGGATTATACGGGCTCGTATATATAGGTTTGATGTTGTGTGCCAACAAAAAATTGGAATATGCTGACGACTTAAGGCACTTGGCATTGTCTGACGTAATTAACTGTGGATACCCATATACATTGAAGATTTCGGTCAAGTGGCGTATCACAGTGGCAGTAGTCGCTCTAATGGATATCTTGGTGATGAGGAATCTTAAGTATGCATCAATTACTGTAAAAATATACATATGACGGTTAACAGCCGAAGGTACTAATGGTCCCACGAAATCAATAAATATATGTTGAAATATATGCGTAGAAATAGTTGATTTCAATTGAAGTTTGGTGGTGTGATAATTTGGCTTGGATAGAGTGCAATGTTTACATTTGAGCACAAAGGACTTGACATGTTTGTATAGATCTTGACACCAAAACCTTTTAGCTATATCTCTGTATGTTTTCGTTATTCCCGAATGGGAAACTGAATGATAATAATCAATAATGTATTTAAGAACGTTTTGCGGTAATACAATTCTTTTTAAATTATGTTTTCCGACTAATTTCATCAACAAGCCATTGGAAATTGTAAACTTATCGATTTTTAAATGAATTGTTATGTTATCATAAACGAGTTTACATTCCTCTGACTGCTTTTGATAATTTTTAACGTCGAAAAAACTATGAGGAGTTGTATTAACATTATTAACCAAGTGTGAAAACATACTGGAGATACCACTCTCAGGTGTACATATATTATTAACAAAATTGGTATTATGAATTTCATTGTCGTCAATTTCAAAAAGACGAGATAATGCATCTGCGAGTACATTCTCTTTTCCAGGTATGTGTGAAATTGAAAAATCATACCTGAATAAGGTTAAAATCCATCTATTTAATTTATTGAATGCCGGTGGTTGTTTTAACAACCAAACCAGAGCTTTATTGTCACATTCCAGATAAAAATGGTTTCCGGCTAAAAAATCTTTGAAATGATCAATAGCACGGATCACAGCTAGCATCTCTAATTCGTAAGTGCTATAAAATTTCTCAGCGCCGTGAAGACGTCTGAAAAAATACTCAACTGGATGCCTTTCCGACTCAAATTCTTGTGACAACACTGCCGAAATCCCAAATTTTGAGGCATCGGTAGTGAGGTAGAATTTATTATTGAAATTAGGAAATTTTAATACTGGGGCTGTGATTAATGCTTGTTTTAGATTATTTATGGCATCAATTTGCTCGTGACTCAAACTGAATTTGGTATTAGTATTCTTTTTCCTAAGGTCAGAAAGTGGTTCTATCAAAATGGCATGATTTTTGATGAATTTTGAATAAAAGGCTACCATTCCTAAGAATTTTAAAAGTTGCTTCGAATTCTTGGGCAAGGGTAAATCAACGATGGCTTGAACACGTTGAGGATTGGGAATACGTCCCGCAGCCGAAATAGAATGTCCAAGGACTTTTATTTTTCGCATACATAATGATAGCTTATTCGGATTAACTGTAAGACCTATTTTCTTTAAGCGAGAGAATAGTAAATTTAATTGAATAATATGTTCCGTCGGGTTATTAGAAGCTAAGATTATGTCGTCATAGTATAAAAATAAAAGTCCCTACAAACGAAAATCTGCAAGCTCTTTATATAGAAATCTATTAAGAGCTTGTGCTGAATTTTTTAACCCAAATGGCATGACCAAAAATTCGAACTGACCAAACTGAGTCACTATTGAAGTATACTTTGTTGAATCCGGATGAATCGGTATTTGATAAAAGGATTGTGACAAATCGATAGAGGAAAAAATTTTAAAATTACCAAGAGAATTTAAAACGAAATTCATATTGATTCCTGATAACGGATCAAACTGTACAATAGAATTGAGCTCTCTAAAGTCCGCTACCATTCTATGACCTATTTGTTTCTTGACAAAAAATACGGGGCTACTATATTCAGAAATAGTTGGCCTTAAAATATTGAGATTTATAAGCTCATTAATATGTGACTCCAATAATTTTAAATTGTGACTATTCATGTAATATGGTTTTTTATTAATGATTTTATTATAGTCATTTAAAATGATTTTGTATTGGTAACCGCTGGCACGATCTGGTTTTTCTGTTAGAATGGAAGAATATTTTTTAAAAATATTATCTAATTTATTTTGCAATTCTGTCGATAAAACAAATTTTTGCTCAATCAACAAATTTACAATGTTTACTTCAATCGAAGGTTTATTCAAAAACTGTATTTTTGTTAAAGGAGAATGAGCAAATGACAAATAAGAATTAGCAAAATCTAACAGAAATTGGCAAGTATTGACCGTGTTAATACCAATTAAAACATCGACAGGTAAACTATTGGCTATATAAAATTAGTGTTACGAAGTGAAATTAGTGATTTTAAATACTAAAAATACAAATTTCTTTAAAACTAAGGTATTGGAACCTGCTAAAATGGTATTACATTGACGATCAATGATCTGTATTTTATATGAAATATTTTTGACCAATTTATCGAAAAATTGTCGAGGTATTGCATTAATTGAGCTACCTGTATCTATCAAGGTCATAGCTGGAATATTACCAAAAATAACTTCGATTAAAGGAAGTTTAACGTTTGAAAAATTAAAAACTTTGTGCTCATTAATTAGTTTTTTGGGTGAGATTGCCTGTCTTGACACGATTTATTATTTTGTAAAATTACGCAATTATTTATCGCATGACCGCGATGTTTACAATAAGTACAAAATTTATGGTAAGTATTGTTTTTGGAGTGTTTAACGTTGTTTTTAATAGAAGTTGCATTTTTGTTATTATAATCGCATGACGTTTGATTTTCAACCACAGATCACTTATACTTAATTCTACACCGTGTTGTTTAGACATTTTGCCAATACACTGCCAATTTCTATTTCAGCACTTCGTTTAAATAATTTATAAGTTGCAACCACAAAAAACCACCACCACATTATTAATAGGTATTGGGCAATTCCACTGTTACTCAAAATATACATTATGCCTCATTACATCGCTGGTCATTGCGTTATAAATAAATGCTAATGTTGTTGTTAACAACCGTGGAATTGGTCAATATCTATTATGGGGTAATCAGATGATTGATTTTACTAAATTATTTGCAATTGCAACGACTTTTATATGTGGGACATAATTGCAAACACAGTTGGGAAATGGCATCATACATCGTTTACAACACATGGAAATTCGTTTTTCGTTTCGACATCTATCACAATACTCATGGAATGATTTACTTTTTGATTTTAATATTGTAAACGTATATTTTATTAAAAAATAAATTATTTTACGTATAAATTCTTATATTGTTCTTATTTTACAACACATTAAAACCCTTAAATTATATCTTGAATTTTGATAAGACTCTTAGTAGGTATGGGGCCACTTGGCAACGTAATGTAATTGCCTATATTCAGAAGAAAGTATTTTAATGTTGGTGTTGAGTAGGTATGCGGTCACTTGGCACTTGCATATAGCTTTTCATTCAGATTTCTGAACTAATTTCCAAACCAAAAGAGCGTACTGGGGGTAAAATGAGTAAAAATGTAGAAGAAAGTATTTTAATGTTGGTGTTGAGTAGGTATGCGGTCACTTGGCACTTGCATATAGCTTTTCATTCAGATTTCTGAACTAATTTCCAAACCAAAAGAGCGTACTGGGGGTAAAATGAGTAAAAATGTGTAAGCAACCGCTACTTCATGGAGTAAGATGAGTAACTCAGATGTGGTGGTGGTGGTGGCGCTGGAGTATACAAGTAATCGCTAACACAATTCTGAATTAATCTTGTAAGACTAGTTGAGCTTTACACATCTATTATAATGTTCGAGTGTACGCAGTGCTATAAAAGTTTCTCGCGGAAAGATTCTCTTTCACGTCATATAAAAGATACACCTACGCGAGAATTTTCACCAAAAAGGTTTGAAAATAGTTACTCTCTTGATCCACTAAAAAGACAAGCATTAAACACGGCTGATGTCTTATCTAGTTATGATACTGCGAGGAATGATGTTGATGAAGAATTTCGAAACAATAAAATTGAAGAAAGGCTCAATCCACTTGAACAAAGAATTAAAGCTGCATCAAAAGCAATTCAAATTAAATTTAATAATTTAAGAAATCAAAGTAATGTTTACACACCAAGCGATGAGACTAATAACAGGGTTTTAACCACTTCTGATAGTGGAAATGTTATCATTCTCAAGTTAACTACAGCTCTGCAGACTCTTTTGGATATTTTATTAATCAAAGAAACTCAAAATAAAGGTGAGAATTCTAATGAACGAATAGCAATAAAACGTCCAGTCAATTCAACGGATCAAGAACTACTTGCAAAGCGTATCAAATACAACGGCTCGGAAGATTTTGAAAGTGCTAATGGGCAAACGAAAAAAAATAAAATACTGGCATAATCCTAATACTTTAATAGATGAATTACGACGTTTATACGAGACTTCAGAGACTGGTGAAAAAATACTCAATATTATTCGAAGTTTAGAGGAAAATAAAAACATGTTGTTTAACGTTGACGATCGTGAAGCTTTAATCGAAGAGTTAGATGCTTTAAAAGAAACTACTGTCGGTCAAGAAATATTCTCTATACTTCGCGAACTTCAAAAGGCTGATGTTATTGAGCCACTAGGTGATTATCTGGATGAAACTGATAAAGAAGATGCTAGCGATTATGATGATGATTAATTTAGATATTGCGTTCAACAAACACCGCGAGATGTCACCACCGATTCATTGTCTACAGTAAATTGCTGCTTTTTATAGAATTAATGATAAGTTGTTCACTTCAGCTGCAAACACCGCTGCTATCCCGCTATCACCACAACCGCCACACAACCACCGCCACCACCACACAAACACCACCGCCACCGCCACACAAACACCACCGCCACCGCCACACAAACCTACCGCCACCACCACACAACTGCCACACAAACACCGCCACCGCCACACATACACCACCGCTACCACCACACAAACACCACAACCGTCAGACCACCACCGCCACCACCACAACCGCCACAACTGCAACACAACCAGCACATTTGTGTGTTACGTCACCACCGCTATATAATTTTCTGAGTTATACTCCAGCTCATACACCCTATCATGGTTAAGGGGTATAAAATAGTTGAACTTACACAAAATATTATCTATTTACCGGTGGTTGCCAAAGAGTTAACATCTCTCTCGTTGAAAATTTTACTTTCGTGATAAAACAATTGCATTTCGAACCATGTTAATTTACAATTCAGAGCAGTTCACCGCTAGCCAACATAGCAAAGGGTTTTCGAAACCTAAGATCATTAAACGTAAAACATTTAAGCAACAACACATTTCACCCGAAAATTTAGCATTGCTTAAATCACTAGGTCTTAAAGTAAAAAGAACATGGTAATCACCAATGTGTTGAACATTATTAACAGTTTGCAATTTGATTGTAAACTAGCAATAGCTATTAGTAGCTATTTTCGAATACATCCTACAAATTAACTAACTATCCTCACCACTTTTAATTATTTTATATAAAGTTGTGGATTGTGTGAATAATTTCAGTTCTACGGCGGTCCGGCGGTAAAAAATGGCGTTTCTTGATATACAAGGCTATCAAGGAGCTAACAATCAATTTTCTTTTAAAGAAGTTGGTATCGGTGCGGAAAATTCGGATGAAATATTACATCTTATATTCGACGCATCGTTTGATATCAACGAGTTGCCGGAGAAATATGAACGGGTTGCTGCACGTTGGCTTTGCCGAAATTGACATGGGATTTATCCCTTGGTCGTATGGATTTATTCGGTACAAAAAACTTCATACCATATTGAAACCTATATTAAAAAAGTTTGATGTCATATACGTCAAGGGCAGTGAAAAGAAGAAACGGATTTCAAATTTGCTTGATGACACCGAAAACCAGCCGTGGATTTTGAATTTGGAAGAAATATTTGATGTGCCGAAGATTTCCAATCTGTGAGATGAATATTATTCAAGACGTTGTATGCTTCATTCAGATAAAATTTGTTCATTAGAAAATTGTATTCTTTTAAAAAAATTTTATATGGAAAATAAATAGATTTTACGTAATAAATATATTTAAGAAATTTAATATTTTTGTATACAAATTCTATAAATAATATTTAAAAGAAATTATGTGCGTTTTATTTAATTGTTACCCTGAATTCCCCTATTTTTTACAGCAAGAAGTTTCTTTCGTTAACCTATAAAAGTATTGAAAAAAATCTAATGATATTTACCATTCTAATTCGAAAGCATATTTCATGATACACCCTGTATACTGAAGTATTTATTAAAAATATTAAATATACACCCGTTATATATGTGATATTATATATGTGTGTTAATGATAAAGTAGCAAATTCAAAATGTTCTAGTTTATAAAAATTTTGATTTTACATGTGAATTTTCTAATATAGACACTAATCTATAATAATTTAGCAAAATTCAATGTTGTTATCATTTTTATATTATAGGCTATTGACTATGTACAAAAAAACAGGGGGAAAAGGAACTAATTTGTAACAAGTGTTTTATTGTTTCATATGTTCAGTTGTACCCCAAAGATGATAAATTCACAAAGTGCTATCAAATTTAGGCGTGCGTTTTTACGAACGGCGTAAACTTATCGACGCTTACGTTTTTTAACTATAACTAAAAAAGTATGCATTTTTCGTAAATACACATGATATGAGTTTTTGTAGAGAATTAAATTTCCTATCGAAATGGCACTTTATGAACTCAAAAAGCTTTTTTCTCAACAAAATAAGTCAAAACAATTATTTAAAAAAAAGCTCAAATTTTTCAATTTTTCTTTTTTTTTAAATTTTTGAGTAGTACTTTTTTCTGAGTGAATTTAGGTATAGGGATTAGTTCACAAAAAAGAAAGCTGATGTAATTCCCGTCAGAATGGTGACCGATCAAAATATTTTCGATAAAAACCGGCTGAGACACAGCCGTTCAAATTTACCTACTTTTTACAATTTTATTTCTTTTGACTTTTATACCATATTATTTGTAATTTTTACACAAAAAAATTATTTTTATTGAGTACAAAAATTATTTCTGCTTTACCAGAGGTAACGATAAAAGTGGTAACGATAAAATTTTGATATTCGTATGATCTTAGGTATAAAAAAAACTTTAATATTGTACTAATTTATAGTTCTAATTTTTTTTAAAAGTTACATGTACCTATTATATTTCTCTCATAATGTTTTCAAATTCAATATCAATATCTTCATCAACATCGTTTTGGACATCCTCTTCTGTCATTTCTGGAACATCCGCATTTTCACAATTTAGGCCCATACATTCTTTGCAGAACATGGAGCAGCTAATTCCTATAATTTTCTACAGCCGCAATTTACGTAATAGAATTAAATCGTAATTTCTCTTTATGGCATTAAGGCCAACAGTTTAGATAGTTCTCGGTTACAACTTTTTCAAAAATTATCAAAAAGCACAAAATTTTCTCTAACCAATTTCCCACTAACTTCTGATGCCACTAAATATCACGGTTTAAGGACGTACCACCAAATTCAACAGTGGGAAGGAAATATTTTAAATCCATTTGAGTGGGGTTGGAAAAAATCTAAAAATGGATTAGTGCCAATTAAAACAACAAAACCTCCTGCACTGTAGAATTTACTGGAACAAATAGCTTGCGGGTGTATAAAAGGTTGTCACGGAAACTGCAGCTGTAGAAAATTAGGAATTAGCTGAAAAGAATTTATTTGCGAAAATGCGGATGTTCCAGAAATTTGTGAAAATGCGGATGTTCCAGAAATTACAGAAGGAGATGTCCAAACCGATGTTGATGAAGATATTGATATTGAATTTGAAAACATCATGGGAGAAATATAATAGGTACATTTAATTTTTTTAAAAAAATAGAACTGTAATTTAGTACAATATTAAAGTTTCTTTTTATACCTAAGATCATATGAATATCAAAATTTTTAGCAAATAATTTTATCGTTACCTCTGATAAAGCAGAAATAATTTTTGTACTCAATAAAAATAATTTTTGCGTGTAAAAATTACAAATAACATGGTATAAAAGTCAAAAGTAATAAAATTGTAAAAAAGTAGGTAACTTTGAACGACTGTATCTCAGCCGCTTGTTATCGAAAATAGTTTTATCGGTCACCATTCTGACGGGAATTACATCAGCTTTCTTTTTTGTGAACCAATCCCTATACCTAAATTCACTCAGAAAAAAGTACTACTCAAAAATTTAAAAAAAAAGAAAAATTGAAAAATTTGAGCTTTATTTAAATAATTGTTTTGACTTATTTTGTTGAGAAAAAAGCTTTTTGAGTTCATAAAGTGCCATTTCGATAGGAAATTTAATTCTCTACAAAAACTCATATCATGTGTATTTACGAAAAATGCATAGTTTTTTAGTTATAGTTAAAAAACGTAAGCGTCGATAAGTTTACGCCGTTCGTAAAAACGCACGCCTAAATTTAATAGCACTTTGTGAATTTATCATCTTTGGGGTACAATTGAACATATGAAACAATAAAACGCCTGTTACGAATTAGTTCCTTATTCAACTACATAGTCAATAGCCTATTAAGCAATGTGTTAAAATTATAGTAATTTAAAATATGAATAAATACAATACTATTATACCCTAATATAAATATGTATCAGTATTAAAATGATATAGGGTAGATCGGGGTTAGTTGGGCAATTTTTTGGGAAAATTTGAATAGCATCAACTGAAATTAGTATAGAAAGAATAGGAAAATGATAATATTAGATAAAATTTTTATAGTAATCGCTTCAATAACATATTATAATAAGAATAATTATTTAAATTAAAAAATATCTTTACCGTTATTGTTCAACTAATACTTTTATTGAGGTATATTGAGGTAAAATGAACATGCAAAAGTAACCCCATTCAATAGAAATGACCAAATTATCAGACTCAATTATTCTACACTTTTCCAACTAAACACACTACAGAGGTAAGTAGATTAAATTACTTAGTAGAAAATTACCCCACACAAAAGACATAAATAAGTCACTTTTTTCCAACTAAACACATTACAGAGGTAAATTGATCATGTAAAAATTACCCCACATAAAAGACTTAAATAAGTCACTCTTTTCCAAATAAACACATTACAGAGGTAAATTGATCATGTAAAAATTACCCCACATAAAAGACTTAAATAAGTCACTCTTTTCCAACTAAACACATTAAAGAGGTAAGTTGACATGTAAAAATTACCCCACACAAAAGACTTAAATAAGTCACTCTTTTCCAACTAAACATATTAAAGAGGTAAGTTGATCATGTAAAAATTACCCCACACAAAAGACTTAAATAAGTCACTCTTTTCCAACTAAACACACTACAGAGGTAACCTGATCATGAAAAATTACCCATGAATTTTTAGTGATTTTGTATCTTTATGATATAGTATATATAAAAGTTTTCAATAGATAAAGTCAATTTATTTCTATACGTAAACGCAAATAAAGTTAATGTATATGTCTTTAACACATTATAAGTAATCTTCGCTTATGTAAATGATAACTTTCTCAACTATACACAAAAAATGCAATAACGTACATATATTTTTACAAAATTGAAATTTTTTCGAAAAGTATAAGTTTTACAAATAAAAAAGTGATCTATTTGTGTTTCTTTAGCATAATAAATACTTTTTTTAAAAAAAATTATATATATATATATATATATATATATATATATATATATATATATATATATATATATATATATGAATTTTTAGTGGTTTTGTAACTTATGATATTGTATGTCTACATATGAAAAGTTGATATGAAAAGTTGATATGAAATTCTTGAATACGTAAAGGAAAATAGAGTGAATGTATATATTTTAATGTACTGTAAGTAAAAATATTGAAATCTTCGCATATGAGAATGTATTTATTGATTTTTTATACTTTTGATAAAAGTT
This sequence comes from Brachynemurus nebulosus, assembly GCA_035578155.1. Classification (NCBI taxonomy): domain Eukaryota; kingdom Metazoa; phylum Arthropoda; class Insecta; order Neuroptera; family Myrmeleontidae; genus Brachynemurus; species Brachynemurus nebulosus. The sequence goes on from JAPWDM010000017.1 coordinate 6,532,396, forward strand.
GTTTATAACGTACATTATAAATAACAAAATAGAAATTTTCTCCAAAACTATCAATTTTATATATAAAAAACAAATGTATATTCGTTTGTTTTAACAAAATTCATCATGTTTTAAAAAAAAGTTTTAAAATATATGAATTTTTTATGATTTTGATTTTTCTGACATGGTATGAATACTGTACACATAAAATACAAATGGATACGAAATTTGTAAATACGTAAACGTAAGACAAGTTAGTGTACATATTTTAACATAATGTAAGTAAAAATATTGAAATCTTCGCATATGAGAATGTATTTTTTGATTTTTTATACTTTTGATAAAAGTTGTTTATAACGTACATTATAAATAACAAAATAGAAGTTTTCTCCAAAACTATCAATTTTATATATAAAAAACAAATGTATATTCGTTTGTTTTAACAAAATTCACCATGTTTTAAAAAAAAGTTTTAAAATATATGAATTTTTTGTGATTTTGATTCTTCTGATATAGTATGAATATTGTACACATAAAATACAAATGGATACGAAATTTGTAAATACGTAAACGTAAGTCAAGTTAGTGTACATATTTTAACGTAATGTAAGCAAAAATATTGAAATCTTCGCATATGAGAATGTATTTTTTGATTTTTTATACTTTTGATAAAAGTTGTTTATAACGTACATTATAAATAGCAAAATAGAAATTTTCTCCAAAACTATCACTTTTATATATGAAAAACAAATCTATATTCGTTTGTTTCAACAAAATTCATCATGTTTTGAAAAAAAAGTTTTGAAATATATGAATTTTATGTGATTTTGATTCTTCTGATATAGTATGAATATTGTACACCTAAAATACAAACGGATATTAAATTTGTAAATACGTAAACGTAAATCAAGTTAGTGTACATATTTTAACGTAATGTAAGTAAAAATATTGAAATCTTCGTATAGGAGAATGTATTTTTTGATTTTTTATACTTTTGATAAAAGTTGTTTATAACGTACATTATAAATAACAAAATAGAAATTTTCTCCAAAACTATCAATTTTATATATAAAAAACAAATGTATATTCGTTTGTTTTAACAAAATTCATCATGTTTTAAAAAAAAAGTTTCAAATTTATGAATTTTTTGTGATTTCGATTCTTCTGATATAGTATGAATATTGTACACATAAAATACAAATGGATACGAAATTTGTAAATACGTAAACGTAAGTCAAGTTAGTGTACATATTTTAAGGTAATGTAAGTAAAAATATTGAAATCTTCGCATATGAGAATGTATTTTTTTTTTTTTTATACTTTTGATAAAAGTTGTTTATAACGTACATTATAAATAACAAAATAGAAATTTTCTCCAAAACTATCAATTTTATATATGAAAAACAAATCTATATTCGTTTGTTTTAACAAAATTCATCATGTTTTGAAATATATGAATTTTTTGTGATTTTGATTCTTCTGATATAGTATGAATATTGTACACCTAAAATACAAATGGATATTAAATTTGTAAATACGTAAACGTAAATCAAGTTAGTGTACATATTTTAACGTAATGTAAGTAAAAATATTGAAATCTTCGTATAGGAGAATGTATTTTTTTTTTTTATACTTTTGATAAAAGTTGTTTATAACGTACATTATAAATAACAAAATAGAAATTTTCTCCAAAACTATCAATTTTATATATGAAAAACAAATCTATATTCGTTTGTTTTAACAAAATTCATCATGTTTTGAAAAAAAAGTTTTGAAATATATGAATTTTTTGTGATTTTGATTCTTCTGATATAGTATGAATATTGTACACCTAAAATACAAATGGATATTAAATTTGTAAATACGTAAACGTAAATCAAGTTAGTGTACATATTTTAAGGTAATGTAAGTAAAAATATTGAAATCTTCGTATAGGAGAATGTATTTTTTGATTTTTTATACTTTTGATAAAAGTTGTTTATAACGTACATTATAAATAACAAAATAGAAATTTTCTCCAAAACTATCAATTTTATATATAAAAAACAAATGTATATTCGTTTGTTTTAACAAAATTCATCATGTTTTAAAAAAAAAGTTTAAAATTTATGAATTTTTTGTGATTTCGATTCTTCTGATATAGTATGAATATTGTACACATAAAATACAAATGGATACGAAATTTGTAAATACGTAAACGTAAGTCAAGTTAGTGTACATATTTTAACGTAATGTAAGCAAAGTTATTGAAATCTTCGCATATGAGAATGTATTTTTTGATTTTTTATACTTTTGATAAAAGTTGTTTATAACGTACATTATAAATAGCAAAATAGAAATTTTCTCCAAAACTATCAATTTTATATATGAAAAACAAATCTATATTCGTTTGTTTTAACAAAATTCATCATGTTTTGAAAAAAAAGTTTTGAAATATATGAATTTTTTGTGATTTTGATTCTTCTGATATAGTATGAATATTGTACACCTAAAATACAAACGGATATTAAATTTGTAAATACGTAAACGTAAATCAAGTTAGTGTACATATTTTAACGTAATGTAAGTAAAAATATTGAAATCTTTGCATATGAGAATGTATTTTTTGATTTTTTATACTTTTGATAAAAGTTGTTTATAACGTACATTATAAATAACAAAATAGAAATTTTCTCCAAAACTATCAATTTTATATATAAAAAACAAATGTATATTCGTTTGTTTTAACAAAATTCATCATGTTTTAAAAAAAAAAGTTTTAAAATATATGAATTTTTTGTGATTTTGGTTCTTCTGATATAGTATGAATATTGTACACATAAAATACAAATGGATACGAAATTTGTAAATACGTAAACGTAAGTCAAGTTGGTGTACATATTTTAACGTAATGTAAGTAAAAATATTGAAATCTTCGCATATGAGAATGTATTTTTTGATTTTTTATACTTTTGATAAAAGTTGTTTATAACGTACATTATAAATAACAAAATAGAAATTTTCTCCAAAACTATCAATTTTATATATAAAAAACAAATGTATATTCGTTTGTTTTAACAAAATTCATCATGTTTTGAAAAAAAAAGTTTTAAAATAGATGAATTTTTAAAGAATTTGTTTCATTTATTATTAATGTGTAAAAATATTTCAAAGTTCAAATATATATTCATTTTGTATCTAAGCGATGTTGTTACAATCATCCTATTTTATATTAAGTACAAATATCATACGATATGTGTTGTTACTCTACTAGGTTGTATGTAGTATTACCTATATCTATATAAAAACTCAAAAAAATTGAAAAAAATGAAAAATATAAAAAAATTCTTATATTTTAATATAAACTTTAAAAAACTTCATTAATAATTATATATTTTATAGTTTTTATCATTTTTATAACAAATTAAACAAAAAAATATAAAAAAAAAGTATAATTTACCACGCTGCAAATGTGTGAGACCATTACATTAATAGTTTTATTTTGACTAAATTCTATTCTTTTCAAAATATTATTTTTATTTAGATGATACTTTCAAATAGTTTTTGTTTAAAATAGTAACATCGTAAAAGTACATAATAAAAAAATTATGAAAATATATGTGTTTTGGTTTTAAAAAGTGTGTGATTTTTGATTAAAAGTTTTTGACTAAGATTTTTATCAAAAGTTAACATATATTTTTATTGACCATAAACAAATAAATTTTTATAATATTTTAATATAGTATTATTACTATATTATGTCAAAGCAAGTCCATGGGCTATAGGTGTTAAGCCTTAGGCTCTTATGTGGACAAACAATTTTATAAAATAAATTTTTTAATAAATTTATAATGCAGAAACTCACTACATACCAAGCGCGAATGAAGTGTGTTATTCGAACGTTAAATAAATATATATATTATATATTTAAAAATTGTCGCATACAATCTAGCGAAAAGTTATGAGCAAATGTTTGAATTATTTCAATAAAACTATATTACTTAAAATATATGGTAATAGTTTTTATTCAAATAAGAATATTTTCAAAAAAGAATTTTTTTTATTTTTTTAAATATTAAAAATTTTAGAAAATATTTTTTATATAAAAAGTAACAAAAGAAATAAATTTATTTTTATTTCAATTTTTGTTATAATTTTTATATGTTTATATCAGTTTATGAAGAAATTTCATACTGATTAATAAATGAAAAACTTTTTAAAATATTTCTTTTTTTTTTTTAAATTGGAATAATTTTATTAAATTTGGAACATACAGTTCCCTGGTTGATCCTGCCAGTAGTCATATGCTTGTCTCAAAGATTAAGCCATGCATGTCTCAGTACAAGCCATATTAAGGTGAAACCGCGAAAGGCTCATTATATCAGTTATGGTTCCTTAGATCGTACATACATTTACTTGGATAACTGTGGTAATTCTAGAGCTAATACATGCAAACAGAGTTCCGACCAGAGATGGAAGGAATGCTTTTATTAGATCAAAACCAATCGATGTTAACATATTTTTATAATATATTTTATGTTTTTTTATAATTTTATATATATATATATATATATATATATATATATATATATATATATATATATATATATATATATATATTTAATATATGTGCATCGTAATAATTTGGTGACTCTGAATAACTTTTAGCTGATCGCACGGTCTTTATAGTACCGGCGACGCATCTTTCAAATGTCTGCCTTATCAACTGTCGATGGTAGGTTCTGCGCCTACCATGGTTGTAACGGGTAACGGGGAATCAGGGTTCGATTCCGGAGAGGGAGCCTGAGAAACGGCTACCACAGCCAAGGAAGGCAGCAGGCGCGCAAATTACCCACTCCCGGCACGGGGAGGTAGTGACGAAAAATAACGATACGGGACTCATCCGAGGCCCCGTAATCGGAATGAGTACACTTTAAATCCTTTAACGAGGATCCATTGGAGGGCAAGTCTGGTGCCAGCAGCCGCGGTAATTCCAGCTCCAATAGCGTATATTAAAGTTGTTGCGGTTAAAAAGCTAGTAGTCGAATTTGTGTCCTACACTGTCGGTTCACCGCTCGCGGTGTTTAACTGGCATGTTTTGTGGGACGTCCTACCGGTGGTGAGGTATAAATTATATATTGTATAATATGGTTATAAATACTTGTATTTTTATTTAAATTTTTATTTTTATGGTAAGTTATTATTTATATTTTTACTTGCTTGAAAAGTTTAAAGTATACTAGTTAAATTTTATATACGAATATGTACATTAAAGTATAATTTATCGTAAGTGTTAAAGTTATTTATTTTTTATAATTTAAATAATGGAGACAGCCTCCCAATTATAATCCTATCGCGGTGCTCTTAATTGAGTGTCGAGATGGGCCGGTACGTTTACTTTGAACAAATTAGAGTGCTTAAAGCAAGCTTTAAAATTTAAATAGTGCCTGAATATTGTGTGCATGGAATAATGGAATAGGACCTCGGTTCTATTTTGTTGGTTTTCGGAAGTTTTTCCGAGGTAATGATTAATACGGACAGATGGGGGCATTCGTATTGCGACGTTAGAGGTGAAATTCTTGGATCGTCGCAAGACGGACAGAAACGAAAGCATTTGCCAAAAATGTTTTGATTGATCAAGAACGAAAGTTAGAGGTTCGAAGGCGATCAGATACCGCCCTAGTTCTAACCATAAACGATGCCAGCTAGCGATCCGCCAAAGTTCCTCCGATGACTTGGTGGGAAGCTTCCGGGAAACCAAAGCTTTTGGGTTCCGGGGGAAGTATGGTTGCAAAGCTGAAACTTAAAGGAATTGACGGAAGGGCACCACCAGGAGTGGAGCCTGCGGCTTAATTTGACTCAACACGGGAAACCTCACCAAGCCCGGACACCGGAAGGATTGACAGATTGAGAGCTCTTTCTTGATTCGGTGGGTGGTGGTGCATGGCCGTTCTTAGTTGGTGGAGCGATTTGTCTGGTTAATTCCGATAACGAACGAGACTCTAGCCTACTAAATAGACGTACTTACCGACATTTCAAGGCCCATCGGCTGTATTGTTACTGAATGTTATTTGTATATTTTGTTTTAATATATATCTATAATATGTATGATATATTTTATTTAGTTTATCAAAAAATACAAATTTAATTTTGAGATTCTGCCTGAATGATATATTTAACATGATACATTAACTAAAGTGACATCAGTTTTTTGATGTGGTTTTTACTGCCGGCGTACAAATAATTCTTCTTAGAGGGACAGGCGGCTTCTAGCCGCACGAGATTGAGCAATAACAGGTCTGTGATGCCCTTAGATGTTCTGGGCCGCACGCGCGCTACACTGAAAGAATCAGCGTGTTTTCCTCTGGCCGAAAGGTCCGGGTAACCCGCTGAACCTCCTTCGTGCTAGGAATTGGGGCTTGCAATTATTCCCCATGAACGAGGAATTCCCAGTAAGCGCGAGTCATAAGCTCGCGTTGATTACGTCCCTGCCCTTTGTACACACCGCCCGTCGCTACTACCGATTGAATGATTTAGTGAGGTCTTCAGACTGGTGCGCGGCAATGTTTTTAAAAGACATTGCCGATGATGCTGGAAAGATGGCCAAACTTGATCATTTAGAGGAAGTAAAAGTCGTAACAAGGTTTCCGTAGGTGAACCTGCGGAAGGATCATTAACGAAATATAACAAAACTTTAATTTTGTGATTTTTTATATATATATTAATGTTTTGTTAAAATATTTTGTTTATAAATTCCTTATATTTTTATGTAAGTAAAAGAAAAATTTACTTTTTTTCTATAACTTACTTTATAAAATATATAATTTTTATAATATAAAAATTATAATATTGTAATAAATAAACACGTATTTGGATACCAATTTTTAATATATTAAATATATTATTGGTTATAAAGTTTTACATCCAAATGTTAATTTGATTTTTTAATTTTTTTTTGATATGTGTTTATTTTTATATATCAATATATAAATTTTTTTTTTTATATTAACAATATTAAAAATTTATTGAATCTATATAAAATAAATAGCATATTCGTAAAATAACAAAACAAGTTATTTTCAATATGTCTTATTTATAATATAGTTATTTAATAAATGAGTTTTCTTTAAAAAAAAATTTTTTTTTTTTTAATGTTTTGTCAAATAAACAAGCAAGCACTGTATCTAATAAAATTTTATTAAATATTATTATTTATTCATTTATACAAATGTAAGTCAATATAAAACAAACAAAAAAATTGTTTTTTTATTGCAGTCTTTTTATTATTATTTTATAATAATAAAAAAAGTATAAATTTTTATTTAGTATAAATATTTTTTAAAATTTAATAATATAAAGATTACCCTGAACGGTGGATCACTTGGCTCGTGGGTCGATGAAGAACGCAGCTAATTGCGCATCAACTTGTGAACTGCAGGACACATGAACATCGACATTTCGAACGCACATTGCGGTCCTTGGATACTGTTCCCGGACCACACCTGGCTGAGGGTCGTATACAATAATAAAAGATTATTTTTAATAAAGGATATATATTTTTAAAATATATATCTTATGAATAATAAAATGAATGTTCGTATATTTTTTATTTTATACGTCATTCTAAATTATATGATGTTTAAATGTATGTATTTTTAATATTATTTTTCTATATCTTAGTAATTATAAAATATATTTTTTTATATATATTATAAAATAAAATGTAAGAATAAGAAAATCCAAATAATACATCACATCATTTTAATTTAATAAAAAAGAAAAGATATTTTCTAAAAATATAAAAATATTGGAAAAAAATTAAACACATATAGTAATGAAAACCAAAAATTATTCATGTATATATGTGTTTTAAAATATCTAATTATTTTTATTTTATGAAAATATGAAATAACGAAATAATTTATTTCTTATTAATTTTCATATAAATATTAAATAATAATATTTAAAATTTAATATAAAAACATGAGATAAAATTTTTTGGTTTTAATTAATTACTAATAGTGTTTTTATTTTTCCAAAAATAAAAATTTTTATATTTATTAAGAAAATATTAAAAAATTCTTTTTTATTTTATTTATTTTTATAATTGCGACCTCAGAGTAGGTGAGATTACCCGCTGAATTTAAGCATATTATTAAGCGGAGGAAAAGAAACTAACTAGGATTCCCTTAGTAGCGGCGAGCGAACAGGGAAAAGCCCATCACTTGGCTAAATAAAAATGGTCATTCGGGGAATGTAGTGTTTGGGAGGATCCATAATTTTTTATATAACCTGTTATTTTATGTAATAAGTCCAAGTCCATCTTGAATGGGGCCATATACCCAGAGAGGGTGCCAGGCCCGTAGTGACTATATACTGAATAACAGGTGGATCTCTCCTTAGAGTCGGGTTGCTTGAGAGTGCAGCTCTAAGTGGGTGGTAAACTCCATCTAAGGCTAAATATAACCACGAGACCGATAGCGAACAAGTACCGTGAGGGAAAGTTGAAAAGAACTTTGAAGAGGGAGTTCAAGAGTACGTAAAACCGTTCAGGGGTAAACCTGAAAAACCCGAAAGGTCGAAAGATGAGATTCATTTACTTTTTATCGTATATTAACCAACTTGTATTTGTTAGTGACAAAATTTATTATTATTATATATTATAATTTTTTATGGTATATTTATAATTTATAAAATTATTGCACTACTATATGTTGTGTATAATAACGAGGTATGCACTTCTCATCTTGTAGGACGTCGCGACCCGTTAAATATTGATTTATGAAATATTTTTGTGCATTGTATATTATATTATAAATTTTTATTTATTTGTGTAATATATGCCTATATTATCTAATTAATTGTTTGACGGTATAAATATTCATAATATAAGATTAAGTGTAAAATTTTTTTTTTTTACACGTTCATTACCTAAAACGAGTATATATGGGTTTTATTAGGTTTTTTATATTTCTTAATAAAACATATGATTTTATTTGGTTTTTATACCAATAAATCATACCATATTACTGTCAGTTTTTAGGTATTAATTTGAACAATAATCTTTTTGTCAGCGACGCTATAGCTTTGGGTACTTTCAGGACCCGACGGACCAAGGAGTCTAGCATGTGCGCAAGTCATTGGGAATAAAATATTTTTTCATCGAAATATTAATAAATTTTATGAAACCCAAGGGCGAAATGAAAGTAAAATAATTTTTTTAAAAAAAATTTTTATTTTTTTTATTAGAAATTTGAGGGAGGATATATTTTTATTATGTATTAAATATCGCACTCCCAGGGCATCTTATATTATTCTTATAATTTTTTTATAATTTTTATTATGAATAAAGGTGCACCTAGAGCGTACACGCTGGGACCCGAAAGATGGTGAACTATGCCTGGTCAGGACGAAGTCAGGGGAAACCCTGATGGAGGTCCGTAGCGATTCTGACGTGCAAATCGATCGTCGGAACTGGGTATAGGGGCGAAAGACTAATCGAACCATCTAGTAGCTGGTTCCCTCCGAAGTTTTCCTCAGGATAGCTGGCGTTCATCATTCAACGAGTCTCATCCGGTAAAGCGAATGATTAGAGGCCTTGGGGCCGAAACGACCTCAACCTATTCTCAAACTTTAAATGGGTGAGATCTCTAGCTTGCTTAAAATCATATATTGATTTTATTTTTAATTTTATATATATGTGAAGCTATGAGAATAATATTTTTAATTAAGATAATATTTATGGATCAGAATGCCAAGTGGGCCACTTTTGGTAAGCAGAACTGGCGCTGTGGGATGAACCAAACATAGAGTTAAAGCGCCAAAATCGACGCTTATGGGATACCATGAAAGGCGTTGGTTGCTTAAGACAGCAGGACGGTGGCCATGGAAGTCGGAATCCGCTAAGGAGTGTGTAACAACTCACCTGCCGAAGCAACTAGCCCTGAAAATGGATGGCGCTAAAGCGTCGTGCTTATACTCTATCGTCAATTGTTATTATAGATATTTATTATTTTTATAAAAATTTTTAAATATCATGAAAACTTGACGAGTAGGAGGGTCGCGATGGTGTGCGTGGAAGGATTGGTCGTGAGGCTGTCTGGAGCCGCCATCGGTGCAGATCTTGGTGGTAGTAGCAAATACTCTAGCGAGGCCCTGGAGGACTGACGTGGAGAAGGGTTTCGTGTGAACAGCCGTTTCACACGAGTCAGTCGATCCTAAGCCCTAGGTGAAAACCGATGTTAATGTTGATGTGTTTTAATAAATTATATAATTATTTTTATAAATAATTATTATTTAAAATAATAAAAAAAAATTTATAAAATAAATAAATAAATAATAAATAATTACATCCATTGGGCGAAAGGGAAACCGGTTCCTATTCCGGTACCCGGCAGCGGAACCGTATATAAGTCGGGCCCTCATTCACATTATATATGTGTATATGAGTGTTCGTCGGGGTAACCCAAAGAGGCCTGGAGACGCCGTCGGAAGATCCAGGAAGAGTTTTCTTTTCTGCATGAGCGTTCGAGTTCCCTGGAATCCTCTAGCAGGGCGATAGGGTTTGGAACGCGAAGAGCACCGCAGTTGCGGCGGTGTCTGGATCATTCCCTCAGACCTTGAAAATTCAGGTGAGGGCCACGTGGAGGTGTCGCGCCGGTTCGTACCCATATCCGCAGCAGGTCTCCAAGGTGAAGAGCCTCTAGTCGATAGAATAATGTAGGTAAGGGAAGTCGGCAAATTAGATCCGTAACTTCGGGATAAGGATTGGCTCTGAGGACCGGGGCTTGTCGGGCTTGATTGGGATGTAGGTTATGGCTAACGTGCCGGGCCTGGGTGAGGTGATACCATATTACCTACTAAATGTTATACATATGTTTTGTAAATTTTATTTATTAAAATAATAAATAATTATAATGTGTGTATTTATGTATTATATAGAACAATTATTGGAAAAATCGATTTTATTTGTAATTATATTTAATTATTGTATGGTACAGTACTGATATATAAAAACCTGATTTTTTATTTTTGTTATTTTATTAATATGTACTCCATAAGAATAATTTATAAATTACATAATTTTCTAAGTAATTAGTTATTATGTGTATAATAAATGAATATTTGGGGATTTAATATATATTTGATAATAATCATTTATGTAAAATGATGGCTAAAATTTTTATATACAAAGGCTGCATTATTTATATAATAAAACTATATATGATTTATTTATAATAATTTTATTAAAAGTTTTTTTGATTTGTTCGAAAAATACTTTACATATCTATGTAATTATAGAAAATTTTTTAAATTATTATTTACTTGTATGCTATTAATGAATTAGTTTTGGGTATATGTTTTGTGGATCCGAACTCGGTCCCGTGCCTTGGCCACCTACGGAACTTTCTTGCTGCGAGACTTTACTCAACATATATATCATAATAATTTTTATATTTATTTATTTAATTATATTATATTAAAATGAAAAATATATATGCGTAAATGTTCTCTTCGGCCGCCATTTAACGGTTAACTCAAAACTGGCACGGACTAGGAGAATCCGACTGTCTAATTAAAACAAAGCATTGCGATAGCCCCAACGGGTGTTGACGCAATGTGATTTCTGCCCAGTGCTCTGAATGTCAACGTGAAGAAATTCAAGCAAGCGCGGGTAAACGGCGGGAGTAACTATGACTCTCTTCGGGTCTCGGTGCGGAGTCTCTCCTAGGCACCAGCTAATCGTCGTGTGTCTGCGTTGCCAATGAGGGGACGCACACACACGGCGATTGGTTCCTTACGCACCTCCTCGTGGTGAGACCTGGCCAACGGCATGTGTCCGGCAAGCGTAAGGCAGAGAACAGATGGGGGATTAGCCATCCACCATTCTGAGTCCATTCTGGCTCCAAATAATGATGAAATGGCCTCGGCGCGAGAAGACCCTGTCCCCGGTACTTCTCGTGACTTTCAGGGGGACATGGTTGACGACGCGGGCTATGAAATTAAAGTTCCCTTTGTACAGCGAAACTGTTCCATATGCATCAGCAATAACAAGGGGAACTATATACATTTGAGTCTGGTAGACGAAGAGAGTCATTTAAAACAGCGTCACCCACTGGTGAGGGTGACGTACGTCTGCCAGACCTGCGGCAAGGTTTATCTAAGGAGGCATGCCGCACTGACGCACCTGCCCAAATGCTCTGGTGGGGACATTGGAAACTTGGAGGGCGTCCAATGTCCCAATTGTGAACTTAAATTTGTTAGTAAAAGAGCTGCTAGTACACACCAGAGGCATGCACACCCTGAGGAAAGAAACATAGCAAGACAAGAGTTACCTCAGGCTGTGCTCGTCCCTGCTCCTCGTCAGAATCGTCGACGAAGCTGGACCAACGAGGAGCTACAATTATTAAACGATTTAGATAAACGATTCGTTAATGAAAAGAACATTAACGCCAAAATTGGCGAAATTTTAACAACGAAAACAACGCAACAAATAAGGGACAAAAGGGCAGAGATAAAGAAAAAGGACCAGCGCACACTGGGGCGTGCGTCTGGCGAGGATACCCTAGGTCCGGAGGGTCCTCCCCCTGCCGAACCTCAAGGTACTGACCCACCACCAGAGCCTCCAGTCGGACCTGCAGGGAAGCAACCACCCGTCGCTTTAGGTGTCCCGACGGTATTGGTTGAAGATGTAGACGAGGGGGCCAAATTTACTACCAATTGGGCCGTGGAATTGTTGAATTCCACCTTGGAGGAATATAACAACGATACTACCAAGCCTTCGCTACATCCTGTGGAACGTCAGCTACTCCAGCTAATAGATTTTATGAGCGTGAACAACGGCTTTTTATCTCAAAGACTAATCGATGACACGTATGAAGCAATACACGAGATTTTAATTAAACACCCTGACAACAAGGAGTAGTGCAACTAGACATAGCTAAAGCGTTCGACACAGTTCCTCACCAGGTGATCGAACCCGCGCTACGTAGGGTAGGAATTCCACATAACTAAGATGATCGTGAATTCCTACCAGGGTGTGTACACTGACTTTGATAGGTTTAAGGTTTCGGTGCCAATTCTAAGAGGAGTGAAACAGGGGGATCCATTGTCCCCCATTTTATTTAACTGCGTTACAGAACCGCTCCTCTTAGAATTGGAAAACAATCCAGGATACACCATATCTGGAGAGACAAAAATATCAAGCATTGCGTTTGCCGATGATCTTGTCTTATTTGCCAACACTGTTAACGATGCAAAGCATCTTTTAAATACAACAAATGACTTCTTCGGCAATCTCCAGATGGCATTATCACCAACTAAATGCCGGGCGTTTCATATTACACCGGTGAAACGCTCTTGGTGTATAAAGGACCCTGGATTGGATATAAATGGAGAGTTGATCCCGTATGCAGGGCCGGGATCAACGCTAGATTACCTTGGTGCAAAAATCTCGCCGTGGTCGGGAATTAATATTAAAAATGTAAAGGATGACATATATGAAACTCTTCAAAGAGTAAAAAGACTAAATTTAAAGCCGCACCAAAAGGTAGATCTTGTATCCACTTATCTCATACCCCATTATCTCTTCCCCTTAGTCCTTGGGGTTACCCCCGCCACTACTTTAAGATCAATAGATCAAGATCTGCGGGTGGCAATAAAAGATATAATGCACTTGCCATCGTCCACATGCGATGGTATTATTTATAGTGCGAAGAGAGATGGAGGTATGGGATTCCCCAAACTGGAAACAGTGGCCGCGTTATCCAGTTTGGCGGCTGGTTATAAGTTCTTAAATAACCCGGACCCTGCAATCGTAGCTCTTGGAGTCAGCTCGGGACTCTCGGGCAGATTAACGAGCCTGGCCCGCGCTCTGCGCCTTAACTGGCCGGTCGCTGATATTAAAGAAATATATAAATACAAGAAAGTATTGAAAAAGCAAGAGCTACGAAAATGGGGGGGAAACGACGATGGGGAAAGGTGTAAAGCAATTTGAAGACAGCCCCATCTCCAATGCGCAATTTTATACACCTACCTTAATGAAGCCAAACAGGTACATAACCGCCTTTAAACTGCGAGCTAATGTGGCAGCGAACAGAACTTCATTAAGGCGAGCGCACCCCCAGGCGGATCCAATGTGTCGCAAATGTAAAGAGAAACCGGAAACATTGGGACACATTTTAGGACAGTGTAGTGTAAATAAACAGGCCAGGATCCGCCGCCACGACGAGCTTCTTGACTTGGTGGAGGAGAGAGTCAAGCGGCTCAAAGATGCGGAATTAACAAGAGAGCCAAGGCTGGAAGTAAATGGGATTTTCAAACCGGACCTCGTGGTAAAGAGCGGGTCCCGGGTCTTCGTGGTCGACGTTACCGTCCGCCACGAGGATGGAAATCTCATTGAAACTGGCCGGCAAGAAAAGATCGATAAATATCAACATCTAATTCCGCATCTTTGCGAAAGGCTTGGTGCAGAAACAGGGACAGTTCTACCATTAGTCTTCGGGACTAGGGGAGCCCTGCCCAAGCCTACCATGAAAGCACTCTCCCAATTGGGCATAACGGACAAAAAGACCCTCCTAACCATGTCGTTAATCGCGTTCCGTTGCTCAATCGAAATATACCATGCTTTTATGGATTACGACGCTCCCCGGGACCCGGCACCGCCAGGGGTCCCACCATAGGTCGGTCGGTACCCAACATTTTATCTGTACCTCACTCGAGGTACTTTTTATTTTAGTAGTGTTTTTAACTTTACGATTCATATTGAATCGTATTTTAATCCATTCATTCTATCATCGGGGTAATGTATTTTAAACCATTGACCAAGCTGCCCGTTCATCAAGTTAGACACTCGGGTTTGAGGTAATAGATTAAAAAAGGTACTACCTTTTTAATAGGTTTTGCCCCTTCGCCGTAATTTTAGCATCACTGACCAAATCACTCGGCCTCCTACCCTAGAGGTAGGCTCGGTCTG
>JAPWDM010000017.1:6552327-6602327 GCA_035578155.1 Brachynemurus nebulosus
GCACCAATACAACCTTTTGGTCCATTATTAATAAAATGATTTTTATATTTTTTTCGTGGAAATATGAACATAGGAGGCACTGTATTTCCGTTTGCGGAAACAGCACATATTAGTGTCACATTAGTACCCCGTTCAGCAGAAGTTATGGAGCCAACATTTTTTTTACCTTTCGCAGCAATTATTTTAGTAGGTTTAAGTACTGTGGAAATTCCAGTTTCATCTATATTCCAAATGTTTGATGCGGTAAATTGATATTTATTCATAACTTCAGCTAATTGAGTGAAAAATGGTTTTACATTTTCAATATTAAACGATGTCGCTCGTCCGATGCTTGTTGGTTCGGGTTTTCTAATTGACAACTCTCGATTCCTTTTTAGAAAACTAGAAAGCCACTCTTTGCCAGCTATTTTATTAAGTTTCCATGTTTCAGGCATTTTAATATTAAATTTTTCAGCACACTCATAAGCAAGCTGACGAACATCTTTTGGAGTCAATCCATAAAATATCGAAGCCATTTGTAGTAAATAATCTTTTAATGCAATTTCCTGGTCCTTAGAAAATACTTGTCGAGGTTTTTTATAGCCCATTGTCGGTAAATATTGCGTTTCCTTATTTTTATATGCTTTCAATTTAGTTAAATAACGCGTTAGCGTCGTACGTTTAATATTAAATTCCTTTGAAGCAGCATTTATACTTTTGTTCCCAAAAATTATTGTTCTTGCGGCGTCATTAAATTTTTCCATAGGTATAAGACCTCTTTCGGTTTTGCGTTTATAATTTCTCATATCTAAAAGAAATAAAAAACAAAAATTTAATAAAAGAAGATCTTAATCATAGTTTTGTTAATGAAAAAAATTGTACTTACTTATTTATAAATGATACAAATTTTGACCATTCAATCGATGACGGACACGGTGATAAATTTAACCCTTAATTGGTCTACAGAATTACAAATGCAATTTTATTTTATTTTTTTCTAAATAATTTTTTTATAATCGCTATTACTGAACTGTAACCACCATGTATTCCCAAATGAGATTAAGTACTTCAATTTGATGTGTGATTACATTTTCTTTGCAAACTTTTAATTTCAGTTATTAACGATTCAGTTTTTTTGTATCCCAGTAGACTGATAATCTTATTTAAAATAATTAACCAAATTAAAGGTAATTAATTAATTAATTAAATTTAATTTATGTGTAAACAGATATAAGTAACTTAATTTTCTGAAATATGCAAAAATACAATTTTATTTTTAAATTAATATTTCGATTCTATTTTTTTTTTTTTTTTTTACTTTATCACTATTTAAATTCTAATTTCATATTCCTAGATATTTCCAGGAAAAATATTTGTGAAAACGATTAAATAAAATATGTTATGATCACAGGAAAATTTTTAATAATAGTATTTTTTTTTAATAATATTTTTCTATTTTCAAAGCAGATTAACAAATAATTTAAGAAAATAACTTTTGTACTCCAGTAGACTACTTATGTTTCAAAAAGTGAGTAGACCAGTTAAGGGTTAAGGAAATTCAGTATACTCTGTAGTAAAAAAATTGGATAAATAAGAATCAATTGAATCCGTTGATGTAGAACTAATTGGTGTTCGAACAACAGACATGTACTCCGGTTGCTCTGTAGTTGGTGAATGAACTTGTACTGATGATTCAGTTGGTAAAATATTAGATTGAAAATTCGGTGGCGATTGTAATAAAATTTCCTGCGGTTTTATTTTTTCAGCTACGGTATCTTCTGATACTGATAACGATTGTTTTTCATTTTTCGAAATTATATCATATTTTTCTATCAATTGCATTATTTCGAGTTTTAAATTTTTATTTAAATCTTCTGAAAATGTTTTTAATGTTGGCAACAAAGATAACAGAAATTTTTCATTTTCGTCAT
This sequence comes from Brachynemurus nebulosus, assembly GCA_035578155.1. Taxonomy (NCBI): domain Eukaryota; kingdom Metazoa; phylum Arthropoda; class Insecta; order Neuroptera; family Myrmeleontidae; genus Brachynemurus; species Brachynemurus nebulosus. Next base: position 6,554,238 of record JAPWDM010000017.1, read on the forward strand.
TAAACGTTTTATTTTTCGTTTCCAATAAATTTTCGTTTTCATTTAATTTTTGCGTTTATTTAATTAAAAATTGTAGTTGATTTGCATATTTATATGGTTTTCTTTTCTTTTCAGGATTTAATTTTTTTTGTTTTATTACTGCAAAATATCTGTCCTTAATATTTTTCCAACGTTTCTGTAAGAATTCTCCAAATTTTTTTTTGTTATTAAAATTTACTTCTTCGTTGGAAAAACAATTTATGATTTGATTCCAAGCCAATTTTCTGTTATATATATCACTATGTATCCTTTGCGTGTCCCATATAATGGGTCGCTTTTCAACTTCATTTATTAATTTTAAATTATTAATTTTATATGCCATTATAACTTTGAAAATATACACTAGAAAATTTTAAGTAACAATGAAAAACTGAACAGTACTGTTCACCGTGTCGGTCAGCGAGAAAATGGTATCGAAATTAATACAACTTCTGTATATAAAAGAAAGATTTATATAACACCAAGACCAGTCAAATCAAAACAAGAGTTATATAATTAATAAAATGTCGCTTAAAATTGAAAATGTCGCTACTTTTTATTTAAAAAAATAAACTTATTTATACTTGCAAATCTGAAAAACAAAAATAAAAAACGTCGCGGCGTTTTATTTAAAAAATAAAAGTACAACAAATATTAGCGATGCTTTTTATTTAAATAAAATTATGCATATTCCATAACATATTAAATAAAGTATTGCTCAAATTACCTCTTACAAATTTCATTGCCCAAATAACCCCGGTCTACCCTACAATGATTTTGCTGATTAAGCAAATTTTTTGCAATATTTATAAATTATTTTATAATTAGATTCTGTATTCAGTCTAATCATAAACAAGAAATAGAATACATATTATTATTAATATACAGAGTTTATACATAATATACAGGTGTGTAGGTATTAAGATAATTTTCATTTGATTTATAAATTATCCTAGAAATAGCTTTGTGTTATACTCAAATTCTTAAATGATGTTTTACAATCTGCTTTCAAGGTCTGCTAAAATAAACAGTAAGCGAAAATAAACTTATTTTAAGCTGATAAAATTCTAAAACTAATAAGTTTTTCAAGGTTAATTATATATAAAAATATTATGCAGTACAGTTGACACCCAAATTTCCGGCAGTACAGTAGCGGTCTGAAATCTGGACTCTGGAGTCTGAAGTCTGGAGTCTGAAGTTAGTTTTTAAAATCATGATTGCGGCTAGCGCCTTGTACAGTGCACCCACAAAATTTATCGTTAGCTACCGAGTTAAATGGTTTCTTTGTTCGTTTAAGATGACGCAGTTAAGACAAGCGCGTGTTAAGGTCAAGTTTTGCATGTACACATAAAATAAGCACAGTACGCATCAAAAAGTGATCGGATACCTTTTTAGTCAGGTGGGGTCCACACTTTTGACATGGTAGTGTACCAAAAATTTAAGTACAGTACGGTGTCAAAAGTTTGGGGCCACCCCCTGAGTTAGGGTATTCCCCACATTTTTGACGTGGTAGTGTACCTTTCGTTTAAGATGGCGCAATTAAGGCGAGCGCGTGTTGGGGTCAAAGGCCAAAGTTTGCACGTAATAAGTACAGTACGCTTCAAAAAGTGATCGGACACCTTTTAGGTCGGGGGTCCGAACTTTTGACACGGCAGTGTACCAGAAATTTTAGTACAGTACGGTATCAAAAGTTCGGGGCCACCCCCGAGTTAGGGTATCCCCACATTTTTAACGCGGTAGTGTACCCCATCTATCAAATTGTGGCCTAAAATTCAGTCTGTGCATGCGTCGTGTACTGAAATTCAGTCTGCGCATGCGCCGTGTACTAAAATTCAGTCTGCGCATGCGTCGTGTACTAAAATTCAGTATGCGCATGCGTCGTGTACAAAAATTCAGTCTGCGCATGCGTCGTTTACTAAAATTCAGTCTGCGCATGCGTTAGGTTTGCATTCAAAAACTATGGCGGGAAATGGGTTAACACAAATCCAAATTGTGATAACTAAATTGTGATAACTCATAATGGGTTAACTTGAATTAATTTGGTTGCGGGTGATGACTCATGTCTTTGGAATTTCAAGGCCAACAGTATGAGCGCATGTGGGGTCAAATGTCAACAACAAAATTTTAAATACATATACTCGGTACGTGCCGGGTCAAAGATCAATCCATACACTAGGTACAGTGGTCAGGATATACTGGGTACATCTTGCGCAGGATGTAGCCAAATTGTTGAGACAGCCGGTGCGACTGTACTGTCATAGCCCTTCTACTGATAGAAAAAAAGTTTAAATTGACACAACCCTTCATTTCTACTGATGTACTCAAATCCAGGGTCGGACCTACCGGAGGGGCCTTGATTATAAAATTGAGGGTAAATTTTGAAATGGGGTGAATACGGTTCGACTAATCAAAATACTAATATCAAATATGAAAACTACATCAAAAATACTAGTTTACCTGTTTTAGCTAAAAGCCGTTACGTTAAATCTAAAAGCTCAAATCTTAATCTAGAATCTTACATGTCACTCAATATTTTACTTATAATATTTTTAGGGATAACTTCTTAAATCATTTTTATTTATTGTTTTTATACTCTAATACGATTAATATTTAAACAAAAATATTGGATAAAATTTTATTATAATGTTATTCGTACAAAATTAGGAGCTCTATACAAATTCCGGTAGCTCTAGTTAATATTGGAAACGGGTGAAATATTTTATAAACGCAATCGGTAGAGACAAAATTTAAATTGACGTACCTAGCACATAATTGTTTTAGAGCTCGAAAAAATATACAGGGATATTGACATATCGCACTTTGAGAATAAAACTGTTGCAACTGCAAATTTTTCGTTTTTGAGATTTTCATATCATTGGATTCAGCTACATTAAAGCTATCGATTGGTGAAATTTTCATCCTAAAATTCTAGAAAATAAAAAAGTTATAGTGCATAAACTTTTTTTAAATTTTAACAAGCTAAAAATAAATGTTTTAAAAATTTTTTGTTGCATGTGCAGTTGTAACAAAGCGAAAACAAAAAATTAACTTTTTATTTAGATTGAAAAAGGTGTATGTATGTGTTTTCATTTATTAAGTGCATAAGCAGGTACCATATGTTAGAGTGGATTGTAGGTACGTTCAGAACTATACACGCATTTTGATATTCCTCTTTTGTTATTTTTTTACAATGTAAGTAAATAATGATGTATTCACAGTTTAGTCATATGTATTTAATGTTTATTGAGTTTAACCGAATCCTTTCGTAGCATTATTGCTGTCAAAATATAAAAATAATTTATTTTAATTTCAAAATATGGGTGCTGATAAAGAAAAAATTAATTTAACAGCTCTTTCGGAATTTAATCTTATAATTTAAACAATTTAAACCATTCAATTTAAACAGTTTAAACCCTATAACTTAAACAATTTAAACAATTTTATCCATTTATATAATGGATAGTTTCTATTTTTCTGCTTTAACTGTTGCTCCCAATTCGGAAATATGTTCTAATTTAGACGAAACTTTCTTAAATAATACTAATGGCAATTTACCAACACCTGCTGTGCAAAGAAAGGAACAAAAGCGATTTACGGGCGACAAATATACAAAAAGGTTTAATTAATACAGGGTCAGAATATTATTCACTGAAAACTTTTCCGGCAAAAACAAAAATTAAATCAGCATATTCCGTACAAAAATGTAAACTAAAGTGTGACACAAAAATATCTGAGTTTACTCGGAATATTTGTATAATAAAAACAAACAAGCGTGGGAAAAATTTCAATCGGCAAAATATTGATATATAAAAGAAATTGTATGAAACCATATAAGTAAATTAAAATCCAAAACCAAAATTAAAAAATTGTAGCAGCGAATCCCTAATAGTTACATATTCCTAATAGTTATAATATAAGAAAAGAAGAATAACATAATATTTTCAGTTAAATGTGTTTAATTACTTTTACTACTTAATGTCTAACAAATTATTGTAAATTGATTATAATGGCTTAATTTATGCTCTATTAGTCCCATTGATTTGGTCGGCAATAGAAATATTTTCAAAAAAATTAGTTATCATACTTTTCGAAAATGTAAACTTTTGATCGTAAATATCTCGTAAACGGTGCATCATAGCTAAAAAATAACGAAATTTTTGAAAGCTTAAGCGAAGCAAGTTGTGGGTATTCCGACCATACTGGGACTATCAAAACTTACTTTTCGTTATCGAAAATTATCGATACCGAGTTACTCATTATAAACTGATTATAATTGATTGATTCGGACGCACTAGTCAAATTGGTTTTGTCACCAATAAAATATTTAAAAAAAAAAATAGTTTTCAATACTTTTCGAAAACGTAAACTTTTAATCGTAAATATCTCGTAAACGGTGTATCGTAGCTCAAAAATGAAGAAATTTTTGAAGGCTTAAGCGAAGTGTTTATTCCTAACATATTGGGACTGTCAAAACCTATTTTTCGTTATCGAAAATTATCGATATCGAAAAAATCGATATTTTTAAAATTTTAACGTGTAAATTTCGACACTTTCGTTATCATTTGTATTATAAAATTTTTGGTACAATGCTCTACAATTTTTGGTAGCTTTTATTTCCAGTAACTATTTTTTTATAATGACGGATTTAATTTACGCGATTTTTTATCTGCATAGATTGAATTCCCGTGAAACGGATATTCACGTAAATTGAGGGATCGGTGTCGCGGTCTTTAATTAAAAACGCATTTGTAAAATAATACAGTTAATTGTAAGTAATCGTAAAGTACAGCTAATTGTAAGTAATAGTAAGGTAATTGTAAATGGGAATATTCCCGGGATTTTACCATTGCCCATCTCTATCTGTAATACAGTTATGGAATGTATTAATTTGAACAATTACAATTAAAAAATTATATAAAGCGAAATTTTCAAAATCTCTGAAAAGTATTAGTTGCAGATACAACTTTGGGTCACCAACAAAAAGTAATATTTTGTAAAATAATAAAGAAAAAATGTATTATTTGCAGATATAACATTATAATCCTAAACAGAATGCAACTTTTTGTAAAATAACTAAAAAATTTGTGGTTGCAACTGCAATGAAAATTGAAACTATGAACTTTTTCGACAAAAATTTTACCAGAACATTTAAAACTAACAGTTAGAATGAACCTGACAAAGTCTCAAAGATCTAAGGTAATTTGGAAAAAAGTTATTAGGTTTTAAATTTCTTCAAAATCTTATTTCTTCAATATCTTAAAATTAGTGATTTTGCAGTTGTAACAGTTTTATTCTCAAGTTGCGATATATAAATCAAGTGTAATTATTAACGGGTCTTCAAAAAAAATTAAATATTAACTATGCCCAATTTTTAGTACAACCTATTTCCGATTTTCCAACATTGGTGAATTCCGTTCGGATCAACATTATTTCCCAGATATGCAAGTAATATTTTTACAATGAAGCCTTTTCAATTTTTAGTAGTAATCAGTGTTGTGGTTATCTAGATAACGTTATCTGAAATTTTATCTAGATAACGTTTTCGTTATCTATTATCTTTTATCTAGATATTTTTAAAAGAAGTTATCTTTTATCTTATCTTTTTATTAGGCGAAAGAAAAAGATAAGATAATAACAATACATCTTTATTTTTTCTGAAAAAAAAAAAAAAGAAATTTGAAGCTAAATTCACCATTTCCCTATATTCACTTGGTCGACCATTTAGATAACTTTTGACGTTTTCTTATAAATTAAAAAATGTTTAAAAGCAGTTATTTAATTTTAAACAGAATGCTTGTAGTCTGGAATCATTTCCGCCATTAGTTAGAATCATATTTTAGTCGTGTAATATGAAATGTCTTATTCCGACCACATGATCTACCATATAATTAAGATAATATATCGACACTTTTTTTAAGCATTAGAGACATGTCTAAAAGTGATTTTAAATTTTAAATAGAATTCTTGTAGCTTGGAGCCATTTCCGTCATTAATTAGAATAATAGTAAAGTAGTAGGAATATAGCGGTTCCAGCACCACCTTCCCACCTGCCGACTTTTTGAGCGACCTCGGCAGGAGGTAGTAACCTATGTGGGTTCTAGAAGCCTCCGGCGGTGGGTGGAGCAAAATTTGGTCTCCAACCTAACGATATCTAGTGAAATTTTTTTCTAACCTAACAGAACCCAATGGAACTTGACCTAACCTAACGAAACCTAAGCGAACTTAGCTTAACCTAACAAAATTTTTTCTAACCTAACAGAACCCAACGGAACTTGACCCAACCTAACAGAACCTAAGGAAATTTGGTGTAACCTAACAAATTTTTTTCTAACCTAAGAATTCCCTAATAGATAGCGCAGCCACCTTCGAGCCCTGTAAATTCCCTAATAGATGGCGCAGTCACCTTTGATAGCGTTGCTAGTCTGGATACTAGTGATCCCTGTGCGTAAGTTTGAAAAATTGTCAATAGATGGCATCGAAAACCTTTTTGATAGTTAAACTAGCCATTAAAAGATGACGTTGCTAATCTGAGCTACCGCGAACTCTGTACCTAGATTCAAAATTCCACGAAAAGGTGGCGTTGCTTTCATAAGTTTATCATATTTTTTATCTGAAAACAGGTTTAAACTTGTATAAATTGTCAGCTGACGTCACTAAAGGTAAACTGATATCAAATAGCGAAAATTTCTGTCTAATATGTGAAAATGAAGCAGCAGGTTTTAACCTGTATGGCTACATAAAGTGTGATAGCTGACGTCACCATACTATTTTTTCTGCTATAAAAAGGGCGCGACAGAATTTCTTCAGTTACAATTTTGTTCGAAACTTTAGTGAAAAAAAACATTAAATCTTATTGTTGTGAATTTTCAATTGTTGTGTTAAGAGTTAATTGTTGCCAACAATGGAATCCATTACTGCTGGTGCTTCATCTGGAAACAGAGACTTAATTCAAAAAATGGCTGGAAATTTTGTGGATGAATTGAATCATCTTGGCGCTGTTAAACGATGGATTAAACTTTCTGATATGGAAATTGGAAAAATATATAAAATAATGGGAGCCAGTCAGTTGCCGTCAAAATTCGATTCATCAAAAATGAAGACAATATTGGAATTAGAAATTGGATACATTTCGTTACCAGCGAGATTTGACAATTTGAACGAGCAGATGCTGGTATGGCTGCAAAGCAATCCAAAATTGGGTATTATGAATAATGGACCCATTGGACTAACCAATAAATTGCAATTCAGAAAAACATTGGATCTTCTTGAAATCGCAATTCAAAACGTTGGATCTTCTTGAAATTTGTAAATTTTCAATTGTTGTGTTAACAATTAATTGTTGCCAACAATGGAATCCATGTATTGTGGAAATCGTTCGTATTCATCACATAGCATTTCAGAGTTGTCGATAATTTGTTTAATAATTTTCTCTCGACGCTTCGCTTTACTTAGTTCTCTTAATTCTGCATTGAAGAAAACTGCATTGAAGAACATTGAAGAAAACTGATGTAATGATCCGTAAATTCCATACAACAGAAATATTCCGATATCTCAATATTCCCAATATTTCGTCTATAATTGCCCTTGAAAAGTCTACAAACCACCTCTATAAATTCAATGGTGTTTGTTGGATAATTTTTCACTATTTTAATACACAAGTCGGTCAATTGGTGATCTTTGATTCCTCACAGAGCACTTTCTTGCATATGCACAAATTTTTAATATAATTATAAATTTTACAAGTTAAAAAAGTGATCATTGTGTACCTATTTTTGTTTAAAACTATACTTAATAAAAAAAAAATTTAAAGAAAAAAAAACCGATCTTTTGATTTACACCGATCCCCTAAAAAGAAATCAAACTAATTTTTGATATTATACCTTAAACTTGATGTATATATAAAAATTCCATTTACAATTATGGTACACCATATATACTCGTAAATTTACAAAAATGTATCACTCTGTACATTTTTTTTAAATCTGTGTATATTCTTTGATGTTATTTAATCAGCTAAATCTTTAATCAACTAAATCAGCTAAAATTGTTACATACTTACGTTATAAATATCTAAGTGTGTATTTTTCTTTTAAATAATATATAACTTATAAATACTCATGATTACTTTACTATAACTGTAATCACGCGATATCATGTTATAAAATACATAAGAATTTACTCATTTAATATAAAAATATTTGATCATCAACAATTAAATAAAAACGAATTTTTTTAAAATATATATAGTAATATAATATTTCGCATATATACAGTACTCTGTTAAAAGTACGGGTTTCTACACCGTTAAAAAACATATATTTTACAATATCAATATATTGTAAAAAATCATATTTCTATACTTTTTTTAAACTGAATATGTAATATCAAGAATTTAAAACAGTTTTGAAACATTAATTTCTCCTCATAATATTTTTTTAGTCTTAAATTAATAGCACAATGTTCCATATATTTTAAGAAAATTTTTCTTTTAATATTTTATAACTTATCTAAAAAATTTATAGCTATTTTTATCAAAAAATTTATTACTTGCTATTGTTAAAAAATTAGTTAAATATATCTATAGGTATTAAGTGACCTCTAGTTTTTGTAAAAGACGGTGCTAATAGCAATTCATCTTAAATACGAAATTATTTTATCAATGCTAAATAAGCGTTTTTTTTTCTCATATTATCATACTCCAATATATTGTATATTATTATAATTTATAAAATGTGTTTTATTTATTAAAAAATTTAGCAAAATTTTAAATAATATCGCGTCAAAATAATATTCAGAAGTCAATAAAAGACAATAGCAGTAAATTTATTAAGATAACTATAAATAAATATTAATCTAATGTTGAAATATTTATTAACAAATAGTACTGCTTAGTAGAAAATTAGGCACCTATTGTTTTGTTTTCAAATTTACCTTTTTGCAATTAAAGAAAATTTTAGTAACTATCGATACCTATATAAAACGATACCCATAAAAGACAAGCATGCTCTGATCTCAACAATTTTTTCCCATGTTAAATTCGTATGTTCTTACTTCGCTGAAACTTATTATGTTTATATATTCCCCCAATATTTTCTACCATAAACAATAGTTATAGCAAGCTAGGTAGGTATTGAATAAGTATTTTTTGTTTGTTAATTTATTGATGATAGAGAAAAAAAAATTTATCTTTTTATAGACAGTGGAATACTTTTAAACTATTTTTTGCAGTTTAATTTTGTAAAAACACCTAAAAATTATCAGTCACAGACAAATATTTCTAAGCAAACGAATTGAAAATGTAATTTTATACCATAAGAATAAATGCGTATATATAGGGTGGACAGTAAATAACTCTCATAATTTTTAAAGAGCGGATGAAAACTTTAATTTTGGATTACGAAATTTTATTTTTTTTCCGGAGTTAAGCTGCATTCAATTAATTAACCCTTTCCTGCACAGCAGTTTTAGATCATTATTGTTCAACGATACTTTATTTTTTAACAAATCATTAATAATATGGGTGAATACTTATTGGCAAGAATTACATAGTTTGCACATACGTTCTATTGTGTCAGAACGTCAATGCAGCAATGCGATTTAATTGCCTATATTCAGGAGCAAGCAAAAACATTACCTATTTTAATAGCTTAGAAAATACACATTACATAGTTCGTTGTAAGAACAATCATTTCGGTGATCTTTTTTAACGAATTACTAAAATTGCTTAAGGACTGTGGTATGTAAGAAATAACAACACTCACATAATTTTAAAATAATTAACATATAGCTATTGGAAAAGTTACAAAGATTTTTTTAACAACTTATTAAATGTTGATAGCTTATTTTAATATCTCCTATAGGGCCTTAAGTATAACCCTTCACCCGAAATTTTTTCATCACCATCGTTGGCGACTGTATTCTCGTCATCATCAGCTTCTCCTTCGCTCGCAGTATCTTCGCTATCGCTAGCAGATGTTTTTTCATCTCTGTCTTCGTCATCATCATTGGATACATATTTTAACACTGGTTCAATAATATCATGCTTTTCCAAAATCGAATGATGAAGATGATGATGATGGTGAAACCAATTATAGCTTTGAAGCAAGAAATGAAGAAAAGGAAGATAAAGCACCAGTATTTCAAAATCAGCAAGAAGATGATACAGATCTATTCTACAAGAAACTTGAATAATTTTAATCAAAGTATGATGGCTGCAGCAGAAGCAATCAGACGTAAATTCCACGCTTTAAAAAACTCTTTAAAAAAGTTCGCTTAGGTTTCGTTAGGTTAGGTCAAGTTCCATTGGGTTCTGTTAGGTTAGAAAAAAATTTCACTAGATATCGTTAGGTTGGAGACCAAATTTTGGTCCACCCACCGCCGGAGGCTTCTAGAACCCACATAGGTTACCTACCTCCTGCCGAGGTCGCTCAAAAAGTCGGCAGGTGGGAAGGTGGTGCTGGAACCGCTATATTCCTACTACTTAGTAAGTTGTGTAATATAAAATGTCGTTTTCCGACACTTGTTCGACCATGTAATCTAGATAAATATTGACACTTTTTAACATTAGAGAAATGTTTAAAAGCAATTGTCGTATTTTAAATGGAATTATTGTAGCTAGGAATCATTTCGCCCGTTAGTTGAAATAACATTTAGTCGTGTAATATGAAATGTCGTTTTCCAACCACTAGGTCGATCACAAGCACTTCTTTTTAAACAAATAATTTTGTACTTTACTGTACTAGACGTGTGCTATTATGGCCCGAAAATAAAAACAGAACTAAATTCCAAAACATGCTATTTTTATCGCCAAAAACCTCTCTAACATTTTTAGTCGAATTTTTCCTTGAAAAAATTAGACTTATACAGTCTATACGACAAGAACGGCGAGAGGCGAGAGTAGGGGTGCTATCCGTTTTCGGACCCGTAGAACATGAAAATGTAAAAAAAAATGTCTGATATATATATATATATATATATATATATATATATATATATATATATATATATATATATATATATATATATATATATATATATTCCCGCCACCTTTTAATTTGTGTAGGGCCCCCTATGGAAGTTAAGAGATAAAATCTGGTAAATGGGGCTCATTTTCAAGGCACCTCATACTATCAAAGTGGGGTCAAATTTTGGGAAAATTTTTGATCCGACCCAACCTTTAAGGGGATGGTGGGGGGCGGAAAAACAATAAAACTTTTCCAAACTGATTGAAAATAATGTTTCGGTGAATTATCTACAACATATCCAAAATTCAGCTCACTAGGATGATTTGGAGGGAGTAGAGGGGGAAAAAACGATTTTAGCTGGATCTAACACGCCCCCAGCCCCCAGAATTAACGTAGAGGGTTGAAATTTGGTGTGTTGATAAAGTTCGCGCCTAGGTTGTGCTTTTTGGAGGTTTTAATATTTTACCCCCACCCCCCTCATTTTTAAGCTACAATTTCATGCTTTTTCGACGTTTTCGAAGTATGTACCACTTGCACAGGTCACCCAAATAAACCTAGAGGGCTGAAATTTTGTAGTGGGATTGACTTTTAACCCTTACCCCCACCATTTTTATACCAAAAAGAGCATGATTTTTCTTGTTTTTTGACAGTTTCGTTCGGGTCAAAATCTCCCCAAATAAACCTAGAGGGCTGAAATTTTACATGTTAAGTTAATAGCCAGCCACTGCTTTTTGGAGGTTTCAACTTTTAACCCTTACCCCCACGATTTTTACGCAGTATTTCCTTAATTTTTTTGCTTGTTTTCTAACACGTCTAGAGACTATCTAAGGAAACCTAGATGGCTGAAATTTTGTACGTGTATTCAGTTAGTATCCAGCTAGTACCTTTTAGGGAGTCCACATTACTTTTCCCCCCACTTCTCCCATTTTTACATCGGAATTGAATGCTATTATTAAATGTGTTTTAAATGCATTATTTTTATTCTAAATACAAGTAGGCGAATAGTAATTTTAAAAAATTTAAAAAAAGTGAACTTACTTTTATGACAAATGAAATACGTACATATTAAGTAATTTAAAAATGTTATTAAAGTCACTGTTTATTTATAAATCAGGAATTTTGGATTTTTATTATTTATAAAATAGAAATTTTGGATTTTTTTGGAAAGAAAAAATATCTTCACAAAAGCCTTGCAGTTTACTATTTAAGTTCCTTCTTTTTTAATATTTAAAAATAAAGCACAAAGGCAATTGGCGGATAAGCATTGGTAGGAATGCCCTCGTACGAATTGTGTTGGCTTTTTCCCTGCTAACTGTTATCGGCACAAAATTGAATTTTACTGAGATTCAGCCCTTAAAAACTTAAAACCTTTTTTTAAGGCCCTGATCAACCGGACCCTCATCATCAGTTTTGAAACCACCAAAATGACAAATCGCTTGTGGACTTTCAATTACATTTCGCTTGTAGACATTCAATACCGAAGATGAAAGGAAAAATTCGTCTTCCGTGATGGGGCTCCGCTGCTCACGGTGTTTTTTATAATTTATTATAATTAACACATCTTTCTGGGAATCGGTGAGGTACTTTCGGAGCCCAGCACCGGTCTACGAATTGGCGTTTAATAAAACACTGAGTTGCTGAATTATTGCTGTAAATATTATCTTATCTGTTATCTAAAATTTTATCTAGATAACGGTTAAATTATCTGTTATCTTTATCTATATATTTTAAATTATGTTATCTATTATCTGTTATCTAGATAATAAAATTCGATATCTTGCCCAACACTGGTAGTAATTGTGTAATATTAAATTTCCTTTAGAGTACTATTTTGCTAGTTAATAAAAATGCTGGATCATTAATTTCAAAAATATAATTTATTCTGTAAAGTAAAATTTGTTAGGTATAAAAATTGTAGTAATTAATTACATAAAAATATGCAAGAAATATGACTATTAGTCAATTTAAATTTTCCCTCTACCGATTCTGTTTTGAAAATATTTCAACAGTTTGGGGGGAAAGGTCTACTCACACTGTCAACTTCCCATTCGGTGTCCTTAAGTACTACTGTACATTAATAATTCTTTTTTGATTTCAGAGGGCTCCTCCTAAGGGTGGGTACCCTTATCAAACAAATGTTATTATCATTTGTTCTCAAGATATGCAAGACAAAAAATATTTCATAAAAAGTTTCTTATTTCGTGTTTTTTTTTTCCTTAAATTTTTGTAATAATTTACTGGCGTTTTAACATCAATTAGGTTTTTAGGCCATTATATAATAAAGACACGGTAACAAATCTGTATGATCTACGTTGTGTGAATAAAGTTAATTCCGTTTTTTATCACAAAAAACAAACCGCTAATCCGAATTTGATGAAAACTTTATCCGGTCTTTATTTTTTAATTAGACATCTAATAAAATTAGTCCGGAATTGATATCATCATTTGTTCTCGAGATATGCGAGACGAAAAAAACTCACGAACGAAAGAACTAACGAACACACACACAGACATCACACTAAAAACGGTAGATTCGAATTCTAGTGACCTTGAGAAGTTGAGATATGTCCAAACTAGCAATTCGTAAAATCGGGCCCATTACAATAACTTCCAATGGGAAGTTAACTAGAGCTACCGGAATTTGTATAGAGCTCTTAATTTTGTACGAGTAACATTATAATAAAATTTTATCCAATATTTTTGCTTAAATATTAATCGTAGAGTATAAATACAATAAATAAAAACGATTTAAAAAGTTATTTTTAAAGATATTATAAGTAAAATATTGAGTGCACATGTAAGATTTTAGATTAAGATTTGAGCTTTTAGATTTAACGTAACGGCTTTTAGCAAAGACAAGTTATCTAGCATTTTTGATGTAGTTTTCATATTTGATATTAATATTTTGATTGGTCGAACCATATTCACCCTATTTCAAAATTTACCCTCAATTTTATAGTCATGGCCCTTCCAGTAGGTCCGACCCTGGATTTGAGTACATCAGTAGAAAGATCTTTCAAAATGAAGGGTTGTGTCAATTTAAACTTTTTTTCTATCTATTACAGTTTTCGAGTAATTTAACAAAATTAAATTTTTAACTCCAACTTTGGGGGTGGATTTCACCCCTTAAATGGCGTTTTTGGCCAATAAGGAAAAATACGTGTCTATTATTTTTCTGTGTTCTACACACCTACCAAGTTTCATCAAAATTGGGAATTATCACTTCCAGACCTTTACTTTGAGTGATGACGTCATGTTTTGCCATGTAAAGAAATGATACTGTTTTAGCCGGAAATTTTTAATACATATGCATTTAATTTTTTCCCCGCATCAAACTTATTATAAATAAAAATTTTTTAACATTTTGTTACTCAATCAAGTATAAAATGGTTTTTGCAGGTACATTTACTTATAAAATAGTGTATGTACAAAATTACTCTGTATTATTCATTTGTGCAATAAATATATATTTTATTTATTTATTTATTTAATACATATAAAAAGACATTTTTTTCGCCTATTATGGATAAGTTTTTTTTTTTTTTAAAAAAAAAAGAGGTCTACGAATAATTTAAAATACTTTTCAAAAAATGGTCAAATACCCAATTGTTATAAAAAAATTAATTTTAATAAAAAGCAAATGCTTATATGTATTCAGAACCTCTTATCTTGCTTCTTAAACCTTTTTATTTTATTTTAATTTATTTTATTTTATAATTTTTTTGATTCTAAGGAGGTTATCTAAAAGTTTGAAAATATAATTTACCTACAGAAAAATATATGGACGAAAACTGAAAAGTACATTTTAATGCAATTTCTAGTTTTCGTTCATGTAATTTATACTTTTATAATTCACTTAACGCAAATAATTGAGTGGACGAAAATTAAATCTCTAATCAAGCAGCCAATAGCAATTGTCTAAAACAAAGCTTTTTACTATTTTGCAATATTTAGCTAGATTGAGAAATAAAATAAATTTCATTTGATTGTCTCAGTTTTCGTCCAAGTGGTCGAAAACTCAAGTTTTTAAGGAATTGGATATTTAATATCCGTCCGCCAAATTTTTACAACTTAATTTAAATTTTTCAAATTTTTCACTTCTAATTACGTTCAATGTGTCTTAAATATTAGTATAAAAACAAAATACCCCTGTCGCAGCATCCTGCATAACATAGCGAATTTCCATTTACAAAAGTACGTTTTTCTCGGAAACTAGTTGATATAGAGGGAGGAAGATGCTGCGACACGGGTATTTTTTTTATTTACAATTACTCTATATCAACTAGTTTCCGAGAAAAACGTACTTTTGTAAATGGAAATTCGCTATGTTATGCAGGATGCTGCGACAGGGGTATTTTTTATTTACAATTACTCTATATCAACTAGTTTCCGAGAAAAACGTACTTTTGTAAATGGAAATTCGCTATGTTATGCAGGATGCTGCAACAGGGGTATTTTAATTAATTTATAATTGTTCTAAAAATTGAGCAATAATGTTAAGTTAGCTATGATAAAAAAATAGAGACGTATTTTG
Organism: Brachynemurus nebulosus; assembly: GCA_035578155.1. Lineage (NCBI taxonomy): Eukaryota > Metazoa > Arthropoda > Insecta > Neuroptera > Myrmeleontidae > Brachynemurus > Brachynemurus nebulosus. The sequence continues at coordinate 6,569,754 of JAPWDM010000017.1, forward strand.
AAGACGATATATAAAGACGACTCAGAACGATTATTATAAAAGATGTATTTTTCAAGACGAATATTTTAAAAGACGTATTATTCAGACGATTATTTAGAAGATTAATTTGAAGGCGATTGGACATAATTACTCAATATATTGGATTTGTTAATGTGCCTTTGTTAAATATTAAATTAAAGAATTTATTCAATTAAAAGAAAAACTAAATTATTGTAAATATTTCTACATACATATATATATATATATATATATATATATATATATATATATATATATATATATATATATATATATATATATATATATATATATATATATATATATATATACACGAGGGCGAATCAAAAAGTTCTTGGAATCACTATAAAATTATATGAAAATTCAATCCAAAATATTTTATTTTTTTACCTAATTTCCTTCCAATTCTATATATTTAGAATTCTATACATTTAGAATATCTTCTTTCTTTAAAAAAAAAATCATTTCCTTTACTCTCAAAAAACTCTTCTACGGCAACCATAACCGCAAAACCATCATCGTCAACTTTCTTCCCCCGGATATGTTCCTTTAATTTCGGGAATAAGTAAGTAAATAAGTCCAGAGAATATAGTGGGTGATCCAATATTTCGAATCCAGCGCTGCGAATTGCTTGAAGCACAACTTTTGACCGATAAGCAGGAGCGTTTTTGATAACTACGTATTTACACAAAATAATTCATAACTTTAAAATAATACGATTAAATCGATTGAAACTTTGCATAAATATTATGGCAAGGACGCTCTTCAAAATTAATATCAAATTACCTCCAAAAATAGTATATGAATATGCGATTCTAAGAACTTTTTGATTCACCCTCGTATATATATATATATATATATATATATATATATATATATATATATATATATATATATATATATATAAGATAAAGATCTAGGACAGGGATATATATATATATATATATATATATATATATATATATATATATATATATTCCAACGTTTTCAAGAAATTTCTTAAAAATCAGGTATTTCGTTCTTGAGTTATCGTACCCTCTTTTAAAATAGTTGCTGTACCTCTGTACTCTGTGGTCATACGTCCTTCGTCCTTCGTTTTACATCAACATTATACATGTATCATAATTATGTGATCGTATGGGTATACGATATTGACGTTATATATACACTATATGCTCTTTGACTATATAAATAGTGTGTCGAATATGTTCTTAGAATGTGAGTAACTTAATACTTTATACGCGAAAATGATCACATTCTAAGTCACATAGTTTTTCTCGGAAACTAATTGACATAGAAAAAAAGTTTAAAGACCTTTTTTATGTAATTTTTTCTTCTCTTTTAAATGGTGTAAAAAAATTTCGCAAAAATTTTTGAATAAGTGGAAATTTTGGCAAAGAACTAATTTTTTGCAAGAACAAAAACCATGTTCCTGGCATCCGACGTGTCTGGTTAACGAACTCGTCCAACGGTTTGGGACTTCCAATACTTTCGCCAAATTTCGTAAACCTAGGACATTCCGTTTGAGAGTTATCGTGCGGGCACATATATATATATATATATATATATATATATATATATATATATATATATATATATATATATATATATATATATATATATATATATATATATATATATATATATATATATATATATATATATATATATATATATATATATATATAAGTTTAGCGAATATTATTTTCGGTTTCTAGGGACCTCAAAACAAATTTCTGTCATGGTCCCGGACTCAGGTCGCGTTGTGACAGTGGCTGTAATAGCTCAATTCCATTTTGGAAATTCGCTAAAATAAAACTTAATCACGCAATAACAGTATTAAAACTAACCATGAAACTTCGTCATATCACTATTTTGTTTGTTAATTCACGTTCCCGTAACACAAAAACAAGTGACTGATTAATATTTTTTTTTTAAATACGCAACTCTATCAAGTAAAAATTTTTTATCGTTGTTGTCACTGTTTATGAGTCAGGAATGTAACAAATTCAAACATGTTCGGTTATTTGTTTTTATATTACTATTATATGCTATTATACAGTAAAATGGACGAATACTGGCCCTGGACGGCAAACTAGCGAAGCTACCCTAATACCTATGTAAAATTTAAAATCAACAAAATTATAAATGACAATTTTAAGCATCGATATAGACACAGAAGGTCAAATTTTCTATAAAACATAATTTAAAATTATACAAAAATTATTCATTTAAAATTTCCCCTGTATTCGAATTCAAAAAAGGACCATAAATCCCATTTATGAAGGTACACATTTAGAGAAATTTATATGTACATATAAATTATAGTGATATTTGAAATGTGAAAACTGAAAGGTTTTTCAATCTTATTGTGACAGATGAAACCAGTCTGGGTACTTCGTACCGTGGTATTGTCGTTGTTAAGCTTATTTCTAAATGATTATACTCAAACTTGTTTTCGTGCGGTCATTTTTTGTGGGATTATTAGTCGAATTTTCTCCGAAAAATTAGACTTATACAGTCTATACGATAAGAGCTGCGAGAGGCGAGAGTAGGGGCGCTATCCGTTTTCGGACCCGTAGAACACGAATATGTAGAAAAAAAATGTCTGATATATATATATATATATATATATATATATATATATATATATATATATATATATATATATATATATATATATATATATATATATATATTTTCCCGCCACCTTTTAATTTGTGTAGGGCCCCCCTATGGAAGTTAAGAGATGAAATTGGGTAAATGGGGCTCATTTTCGAGGCACCTCATACTATCAAAGTGGGGTCAAATTTTGGGCAAATTTTTTTTCTGACCCGACCTTTAAGGGGGTGGTGGGGGGCGGAAAAGCAATAAAACTTTTTCAAACTGGTTTTAAATAATGTTTCGGTCAATTATCTACAACATATCCAAAATTCAGCTTGCTAGGATGATATGGTGGGAGTAGAGGGGGGAAAAACGATTTTCGCTGGATCTAACAGGCCCCCAGCCCCCCAGAATTAACGTAGAGGGTTGAAATTTGGTGTGTTGATAAAGTTCGTACCTAGGTTGTGCTTTTTGGAGGTTTTAATATTTTACCCCCACCCCCCTCATTTTTAAGCTACAATTTCATGCATTTTCGACGTTTTTGAAGTTTGTACCACTCGCACAGGTCACCCGAATAAACCTAGAGAGCTGAAATTTTGTATTCGGATTGAGTTAGTATCAAGGGGGTGTCTTTTGGGGGTCTCGACTTTTAACCCCTACCCCCACCATTTTTATACCCAAAAGAACATGATTTTTCTTGTTTTTTAACAGTTTCGTTCGGGTCAAAATCTCTCCAAATAAACCTAGAGGGCTGAAATTTGGTGTACAGGTTAAGCTAATAGCCAGACACTGTTTTTTGGAGGTTTCAACTTTTAACCCTTACCCCCACGATCTTTACGCCAATATTTCCTTAATTTTTTTGCTTGTTTTCTAACACGTCTAGAGACTCCATAAGGAAACCTAGAGGGCTGAAATTTTGTACGTGTATTCAGTTAGTATCCAGCTAGTACCTTGTAGGGAGTCCACATCACTTTTCCCCCCACTTCTCCCATTTTTACATCGGAATTGAATGCTATTGTTAAATGTGTTTTAAAAGCATTATGTTTATTCTAAATACAAGTAGGCTAATAGTAATTTTAAAAAATTTAAAAAAAAGTGAACTTACTTTTATGACAAATGATATACATACATATTAAGTAATTTAAAAATGTTATTAAAGTCACTGTTTATTTATAAATTAGGAATTTTGAATTTTTAGTATTTATAAAATAGAAATTTTGGATTTTTTTGGAAAGAAAAAATATCTTTATAAAGGCCTTCCAGTTTACTATTTAAGGTCCTTTTTTAATATTTAAAACTAAAACATAAAGGCAATTAGCGGATAAACATGGGCAGGAATGTCCTCGTACGAATTGTGTTGGCTTTTTTTCTGCTACCTGTTTTCGGCACAAAATTGAAATTTACTGAGATGCAGCCCTTAAATACTTAAAACCTTTTTTTAAAGCCTCGATCAGCCGAACACTCATCACCAGTTTTGAAACCAACAAAATGACAATTCGGTTGTAGACTTTCAATCACATTTCGCTTGTAGACATTCAATACCGAAGATGAAGGGGAAAATTCGACTACCGTGATGGGGCCCCGCTGCTCACGGCCTTTTTTTTTTATATATGGTATGTAAGTATGCATCAAAGTGCATAATGTGAATAAAAAGTCTCAAAAAAGGCATCCAAAAGATATGGTACAAAAAAGGATTATATAAAAAAAAAGGTTTGAGTGTAGGATAGTGTCGTGTAAGACGGCGCACTTAACGTTTAGGTGGCTATAAAAAAATAACGGAAAATGTTATAGAAGTAAATTGTATTTATTCTAGTACCTTAATGATTAGTTAACGCTGTGATAAAGGATTTTTATTATAAACTCAATACTGATCGAGTTATTAAAAAAAATTCACAAAATAGGAAATGCACACTCTTACACGACCGGTCGTGTAAGAGTGCGCATTGGGGTCGGTAAGATGGCGCACTTATTAAAAAGCTTGGAACTTAGCACAAATCACATTTAAACAATTCTGCACCTACGTAACAGGCGAATTTCTTATATCAGCACTTCATATTTTTCGTTATTCTGAATTTTGATCGTAAGTAACGGTAGGTCGTAGTCAAAAATAACGAAATTTTGGAAGATTTAATTTATGGGTGTTCCAAACGAGTAGAAGAGCTATGACAGTGCGGCGGCACACTACGCCGTCAAAAGTATAGGCACCCCCTGACCCAAGGTGTGTCCACACTTTTCATTCCGTACTATACTTAATGCTCTAGTACACTACCGTGTCAAAAATGTGGGTACACCTTGGGCCTTGGTGTCCCCATACCTTTGACGACGTAGTGTGCCGCCGTATTGTCATAGCTCTTCTACTCAATCGTATTACGATTGTTAAAAACTACTTTTCGTTATCGAATCTTATCGATACCGAATTACTTATCATAAATTGATTATAACTATAAATAGGCTCCATTAGTCCAATTAATTAGGTCAGCAATAACGTATTTTTAAACAAATTAGTTTTCGTAACTTTTCGTAATGGAAAACTTTTGATCGTAAATATCTCGTAAACAATGCGTCGCAGCGAAAAAATTACGAAATTTTTGAAGGCTTAAGCGAAGCAAGCGACTATTAAAATGTAGTTTTCGTTATCGAGAATTATCGATATCGAATTACTTCTTATAAATTAGTTAATTGGTTAATTTTAGGTTCCACTAACTAATTATATTGTTAATAATATCCAAGTGATTTTATTAGCAATAGAATATTTTTAAAAAAACTACATTTCGTTATCTTTAGTTTTCGTAATCGTAAACTTTTGATATAGGAACTTGAATTACACGAATCTACGTTGTACGAAAGTTTGCTGTATAGAATTCCTTAGAAAAGTTAAAGAAAAACATAATAAAAGAAATTATCGTGTAAGAATGAGTGTGCCGTCTTACACGCCTTTGTACTGCGCCATCTTACACGCCTGTCTATTATCAACAAAATCATCCTGTGGGAACCATCCACGCGCACTGCCACAAATTAAAGTGATCAAAGCTAGTTCGTGACTAACTTTACTAGCCTCAGGAACATTTATAACTTTTAACCTGTTTCGACATAAACCGTACTAGCATATTCAAATTCGAGAAACATAATATCAAATCGTACTAAAAAATTTAAACTTATCTAGAATATCGGGATTATGTCGTAAACCAATATTTTTTGGTGAGTCATTACAGGTACTAGAACACTTCAAAACACGATTAAAGTTGGTTACAAATTTCGCTCTTGTTGCGAGAAAACAGGAGTGCGCACTCTTACCGACAGCGCCATCTTACACGACCCTACCCTATATTAAATAATTTATCTATATTTTAACAAACCGAGTTGACAGTAATAGTTTAATAATATTTTTTCTACTCCTACTATTAAAAGTAACATCTTGCGCACGGCTAACTATATGTAAAAATTAACAATTGCCCACACCGTGCGGAAATAGCGTACGAAATTATTTCCCACGGCTTAATATAATAAATACCCCTGTCGCGGCATCTGCATAACATAGCAAATTTCCAAATATTGGGCACTGGCGGATCTCATCTAAGACCTGTATCCATTTAAAATAGTTAAGCTTTCTAAGAGTAAAAGAATTTTTAAAATCGGCTGGCTAATTAGTTTTGGTATTTCTGAGACCCAAGAACCCGAACGGACTTTGTGCAGCATAGTTGTATCCATCTAAAATAATTTAGTTCTCTAGCAGTAAGAAAATTTTCAGAATCGCTTCGATAGCTCATTTCTGGCGTTTTCGGATCTGCAAGATTCCGGTGGACCTAATTAAAACATTAACTCGACCGTATATTCTAGGCGGACATTATGCAATATATATATATATATATATATATATATATATATATATATATATATATATATATATATATATATATATATATATATATGGTTCATTTCAGTTAAATTAAACCATGCTTCGTCACTTTGAATTTAAATAATTTCCATATTCTTGGATTAATCTCTTTTGTTATTGCATATATCGCCCCTTGAGAATAAAACTGTTACAACTGCAAAATCACTAATTTTAAGATATTAAAGAAATAAGATTTTGAAGAAATTTAAAACCTAACAACTTTTTTCCAAATCATCTTAGAACTTTGAAACTTTGTCAGGTTCATTCTAACAGTTAGTTTTAAATGTTGTGATAAAAATTTGGTCGAGAAAATTCATAGTTTAAATTTTCATTGCAGTTGCAACCAAAAATTTTTTAGTTATTTTACAAAAAGTTGCATTCTGTTTAGGATTATAATGTTATATCTGCAAATAATACATTTTTTCTTAATTATTTCCCAAAATATTACTTTTTGTTGGTGACGCAAAGTTGTATCTGCAACTAATACTTTTCAGAAATTTTGAAAATTTCGCTTTATATAATTCTATAATGGCAATTGTTTAAGGTAACACATTCCATAACTGTATTACAGATAAATTTTCCCGGGAATATTCCCATTTGGGTAATTATTGAGTATTTTCCCGGGAAAATTCCCAAGGTAACACATTCCATAACTGTATTACAGGTAGAGATGAGCAACGGCAAAATTCCCAATGGGAATTTTCCCGGGAATATTCCCATTTGGGTAATTATTGAGTATTTTCCTGGGAAAATTCTCGAAACCTGAGTAAAAACGATTACTTACAATTAGCTGTACTATTTTACAAATGCGTTTTTAATTAAAGATCGCGACACCGGTCCCTCAATTTACGTGAATATTCGTTTCATGGGGATTCAATTTATGCGGATAAAAAATCGCGTAAATTAAATCTGTCATTATAAAAAATAATACTGGAAATACAAGCTACCAAAAATTGTAGAGAATTTTATAATACAAATGATAACGAAAATGTAGAAATTTACACGTTAAAATTTTAAAAATGTCGTTTTTTTCGATATCGATAATTTTCGATAACGAAAAATAGGTCTTGACAGTCCCAATATATTAGGGATACCCACAACTTGCTTCGCTTAAGCCTTCAAAAATTTCATTATTTTTGAGCTACGATGTACCGTTTACGAGATATTTACGACCAAAGGTTTACGTTTTCGAAAAGTATTGAAAACTAATTTTTTTGAAAATATTTTATTGGTGACAAAACCAATTTGACTAATCAGTCTGAATCAATTAATTATAATCAGTTTATGATGAGTAACTCGGTATCGATAATTTTCGATAACGAAAAGTAAGTTTTGATAGTCCCAATATGTTCGGAATACCCACAACTTGCTTCGCTTAAGCCTTCAAAAATTTCGTTATTTTTGAGCTACGATGCACCATTTACGAGATATTTACGATCAAAAGTTTACGTTTTCGAAAAGTATTGAAAACTAATTTTTTGGAAAATATTTTATTGGTGACAAAACCAGTTTGACTAATGAGTCTGAATCAATCAATTATAATCAGCTTATGATGAGTAACTCGGTATCGATAATTTTCGGTAACGAAAAGTAAGTTTTGATAGTACCAGTATGCTCGGAATACCCACAAGTTGCTTCGTTTAAGCCTTCAAAAAAATCGTTATTTTTGAGCTACGATGCACCGTTTATGAGATATTTACGATCAAAAGTTTACGTTTTCGAAAAGTATGAAAACTAATTTTTTCGAAAACATTCCATTGCCGACCAAAGAATTGGGACTAATAGAGCATAAATTAAACCATTATACAATCAATTTATAATAATTTGTTAGCCATTTAGTAGTAAAAGTAATTAAACACATTTAACTGAAAATGTTGTTATTTATTCTTCTTTTCTTCTATTATAACTATTAGGAGTATGTAGCTATTAGGATATGTTGCTACAATTTAATTTTGTTTTTGGATTTTAATTTACTTATATGGTTTCTCACATTTTCTTTTATGTCAATATTTTGCCGATTGAAGTTTTTTCCACGTTTGTCTATTTTTATTATACAAATATTTCGATCAAGCATTTCAAAGTTTACATTTTATCTTGTACGCAATATCCTGATTTAATTTTTGTTTTTACTGGAAAAATTTTTAAGTTTTCAGTGAATAACGTTCTGACCCTGTATTAATTGAACCTTTTTGTATATTTGTCGCCCGCAAATCGCGATTTCGCTTTCGTTTCTTTCCTTCCGAAACAGATGTTGTTAAATTTCCATTAGTATTATTTGGGAAAGTTTCGTCCAAATTAAAATATATATCCGAATTAACACTAATAGTTAAAGCAGAAGACAAAAACTGTCCATTATTTAAATTTAAATGGATAAAATTATTTAAATTGTTTAAATTATACGATTAAATTCAGAAAGAGCTGTTAAATTAATTTTTTCTTTATCAGCGTCCATATTTTGAAATTAAAATAAATTACAATTATATTTTAATAACAATAATGCTACGAAAGGATTCGTCTAAACATCAACTCAATAAACATTAAATATGTCTAAAATTGTGAACATCATTATTCACTTACATTGTAAAATGATAAGAGAAGAAGGAATACCAAAATGCGTGTAGTTCTGTACGTACCTACAATCCACTCTGACTAACATGTAGGCACTTAATAAAAGAAATCACATACATATACCTTTTTTAATCTAAATAAAAAGTTAATTTTTTGTTTTCTCTTTGTTACAACTGCACATGCAACAAAAATTTCTTAAACCATTTATTCTTAGGTTGTTAAAGTTTAAAAAAAGTTTATGGACTATAACTTTTTTATTTTCTAGAATTTTAGGATGAAAATTTCACCAATCGATAGCTTAAATGTAGCTGAATCCAATGATATAAAAATCTCAAAAACGAAAAATTTGCAGTTGTAACAGTTTTATTCTCAATGTGCGATATGTAAATTTTAAATTTGCAGTTTATTTTTAGAAAAGAATAGAAGGTTGATTTGTTTCGAATATAAGAATTATTTAATTTTTTAACGAAAACTCATGATCAATTGTATCTGAAATGAGGTATACATATATATATATATATATATATATATATATATATATATATATATATATATATATATATAGAATTTTGTATATATATATATATATATACCATGTGAGTTTTTCGGGAGTTGCCATTCGATTTATTCCTAAAATATGCATCTAATCGAAAAAAAGTTTATACAAAAAATATTCAAAATAGAGGGGGCCATTCAGGAAAAATTGTTCCAGACTTCTAGGACTTACGGTTTTTTTGGAATAGAAAAAAAATTTTTTTTTCAAATGGAAACATATGTTGAGATGTTTTTTAAAAATTAGTTTATTACTTCAAATTACCAATTATGCTAAAATTTTCATTATTTTATTCAAAATTTTTGAGAAATTGCATTTTTAAGTTTTAGTTTTCAAAACCCGTGGTCAAGTTTATTTGATCGAACGCAAAAAATACGCATAATTTGCAATTTACATTCAAAACACCCAAAATAACTAGTGATGGTATGTTCGCATTAAGCTGTTGCAATAAGACAAAATTTATTAATTAAATACATTAATTATCAAAATAATTTGTAGTTTTTCCTCAAATATTTAACTTAGTATTCAATAAAAAGTCATTAAAATACAGCTATAGTTTTAATTTTTAATATTTAATACTACACCACACTATGGCAGTCAAAAATAGGCATTTGTGAAACAGTCATTACGTTCACAATACGTAGTTAGTATGAAATCTGTATTATCTTTGGAATTTGTTATTGAAATATTTATGTAGATGGCAATATTGGCATCGATAATATCAATGTCGGATGTATTACATATGGCTATTATTATTTATCACCGTTAAATAAAAATGTCAACAAAAAATATTTTCAACGCCAAAATTCTGGTATTTAAACAAGATTGCATTACGTTGAAACAGGAAAAGTATGATTTTATTCATTTTACGATTAGTTTTTAATCTGTTGTTGTAAATAATTATTTTCATAACCTTATTTTTTTTTGCAGTAAGAATTCAAACAATTTTTCAAAATCTACAATAATTCTTATAGTTCATTTCATTCGATGTTTAAAATTGGAATATTTACTAAACTTCTGTTAACTTCAACAGGAAAAACAGTATTAAAGTATTAAAATTTGTCGTTCCGTGGACATTAGTAAAAATCAGTTGATCACACAGTTGAAGGAAAAACATTCCCATTTGAACGGAAATTTACTCATGTAAATAATGGATTTAACTGTAGGAATGTTATGGATATGAAATTTCGGATACGGATATGGATATTTAAAAACATTTTTTTCGGTTTCGGTTACGCATAATTGCTTTCAGTGAACATAATTTTTAGAGAAAAAGGGTAAAGCTTTTACCCAAAAAGTGAACGTCAAAAACGAATCAACAAATCTACTAAGAGAAATATGCTGCAAAAACTTGCTTCGATTTAAACTCAGTTTTCCAATGGCAGTTGCCTGTTATTATCCGGAACAAATCCGAAGCTTTTATTTTCGGATACGGTTTCGGTTTCGGATATACAATTATTTCGGATATCCGGTAGTTTCGGTTACGGTTACGGATATCCATAACATCCCTAGTTCTTAGTTAGTCATTTTTATAAAAAAATTTATTCTGTATTTTAAAAGACAAAAATGAGTTCTGTAATTCAAAAAAATGTTGTAATGAAACAAATTTTACTAAAAATAATAAAGTTTATTTAAAAAAATAATAAAGTTTTTATTAAAAATATTTTATCTGTAATTGATTCTATTTTTCAGTAAATTTGCACAGTCTTGCCAATCTTCACTTTTTATCAACCCCAATGAGTCCATACGCGAAATAGCTTTTGAATTTGTAAGTGAAAAGAGTTGTGTTGCAAATTTTTGCATTTTTAACATTTAAATGTTCGTCAGTTATTTTGTGGGTTAGATTATTAATCACATCAGGGTCAGTTATTTTGTGGATTACATTATTAATCACATCATTAATTTTAAGTTTTTTGTTATTGCTATTGCAACCAAACACAGCGCACATAACCATCACGAAAGTGCTTAAATATGCCAAATATAAAAATGTCTTTCTGCATGTCAGATTATATCATTCAAATCAGTTAAAAATTTCTGTTTTAGTTACCTAGGAACACGAGTTTTATTAGATAGCCATCTATGTGTCATAAATACAATTATCATTTAGCTATTTTCCGTAATATTGAGGCCTGTTTGAAGTAGGCGCTCTTAAACTTACCAAAATTCACTTAAATAAATCACTTTTAAGCGCGAAAGCTGTAAAATTTGAAAAAAAACTTAAGATAAAAATTTTTATTTTTTCATTTTTGGTTATTGTTGCTTTATTGAATAATTTTTATCAACAAATAAGTATACTATTCCATTTAAAAAAAGGTAAGTTTGTATCGTATCTCGAAAACCACAAGAGCTATAAAGCTCCTGATTATTGCAACTGGTTGCCCCCGTCGATATCTACAACTCTTATTTGAACAATTTTTCGAATAAATCAACGGTTTGGCTGTAATAAAAATGGCAACTCCCGAAAAACTCACCCTGTATATATATATATATATATATATATATATATATATATATATATATATATATATATATAAAGTTTATACAAAATATATTCAAAATAGAGGGGGCCATTCACGAAAAATTGTTCCAGACTTCTAGGACTTACGGTTTTTTTGGGATAGAGAAAAATTTTTTTTTCAAATGGGAACATATGTTGAGATGTTTCTTAAAAATTAGTTTATTACTTCAAATTGTCAATTATGTTAAAATTTTCATTATTTTATTTCAAATTTTTGAGAAATTGCATTTTTAAGTTTTAATTTTCAAAACCCGTGGTTAGGTTTGTTTAATCAAACGCAAAACATACGATTTATTTTGAATTTATACTAAAAAAAATACGAAATAAGTTGTAATGGTATATTCACATTAGCCTGTTACAGTAACAGAAAGTTTATTAATTAAATACATTAATTATCAAAATAATTTGTAGTTTTTCCTAAAATATTCAACTTAATATTTATTAAACAGGCCATCAAATTACAAATGTTGTTGTAATATTTAATTGTACACCATATTAAAGAAGTCAGAATTTAGTACATGTGAAAATGTCATTATTAAAAATCTCTGAAAGTATATTATAGATGGCATATCTGGAGAGTATCGTAGAGCTGTCATAAATAATATGACAGGTCTTTTTTAAATTTAAATTGTTAAATTTTTAAACTCTTTTTTTTTTTTTTAAAAAAAAAAGAAAGAGTAAAAAAATTGTCCAAAAAAATATTTTTAATATAAAAATTTTCAAGTATGTATGGTATGTATTTTAACAATACGTCTGAAAAAGATGTATTTTAAAAATATTCATAACCTTAATTTATTTTCCAGTAATCTGACCAGACGATCTGATCATGTTTGGAACATATTTTAATGATGTATAGGATAAACTTCAGGTGCTCTCGGAATATTGCATAAAAAATCACCTGACAGTAAATATAAGCAAATCGAAAATAGTAATTTTTCATAAATCACCAAAATTAAAAGAACATGGAAAATTTACGCTAAATAATGTAGAAATTAAAAAAGTTAAAACGTACACATATCTAGGTGTACCATTTTCTGCATCGAGTAGTCTTAAAAACTGTTGCGACCATTTTATTTCAAAAGCACGAACAGCAGCGGGAAAATCAAAACCGATACTGTCAATCTCAAAATCAAACTGTTGGGAAACCAAGAAAACCCTTTTCGACTCCATAGTTCAATCGACATTGCTGTATGCTTGTGAAATATGGTAAAATATGTACAAGTACTGGAAAAAGTACAAACACATTACTGGAAAAATCTACTACAATTATCAATAACGACACCTTATGTAGTGAGGTCGGAGGTGAACTGTCCACACTTGGCTACACTTATTTTAAAACGTATGTTGATATGGTCGTGTCATTTGCTGAATATGACAGACGAGAGAATCCCGAAAGTATGCTATGCAAAACTAAAGGAACTATCTGATGACCCAACCTACAAAAACTCTAACGGGGTTGTATCTTTAAAACAAAAGTTGACTCAACTTAGTTACGAGGATTTGTGGGAAGCGCAGGACTTGTTTAAAACAAAAAGAATGCTGACCAAAATTATTCAAAAATATGAAAACTCATTAAAAGACGCCGATCTAAACCGCTTGCAGCAATTTACTTATACCCCAATGTACAGACGCCTGATACATAAAGAAAATGGGAATAACTATCTTCGCCTCAAACCTAATTTTTCCAAAATAAGATTTATTAGTCAGTTACGAATGTCAAATAAAATATGTACAAAAATTTTCTTCAAAGGCTGTAAACTGACTCTGAAACATGAAGAAATTTGTCAACAGTGTAACGAAGTTAACGATCTTACGTACTTTCTTTTCAAATGTAAAAAGTATCCTTTTATAAGGCAAATGTACTTGAATAAGCATACCAGTGCTGGAGGTGATCCAATGACGGCGTTATTAATAATAATAATAATAATAATAATAATAATAATAATAATAAACGCCCTGTGGGTGGGGGCTTCACTTTGCAGAATTTCCCCACATTAAGTCCTGCTTATCGTAAAAGGCGACTAAAAGGACAACCCATTAGGATGGAGAACAGAAAAAACAAGCCTTGGAAAAATGCCGCTGCCGGTGGAGCGACCGGGCGCATCAGTGTCACCACTGAATGTGACAGTTTAGATCGCGGTGACGACAGGCTGGGTTCTAGGCAGCCACGTGTCAGCTGTAATAACACCTTCAGTCAAAATACTACTGCCCCACTTGCAGAGCCCCCAACATCTTTAGCTCAGCCGACTTTAAATGTTTCCTCGGAGCATCCTTTGGGGACCACTAAAGCTGGTAAGAAGCGTGTGCGTATGCAATGGACAGATGAACTGAATGAATTCATCGTACGCACATACTTCCAAGTCACTAAACTTGAAACGGACAAAACTGGTTACCGTACAAAATTACATCAAGAGTTCGAGCGTACCTACCCTCACCTAAGTCGCGTTACTGAACAGAGACTGGCAGACCAAAAACGTGTCATTTTTACCAATAACCTCATCCCTTCTTCCCTCATAAACACTATTAAAACACAAGTCGCACATCAATTTGCTCAAAATGAAGAAAGTCAGGCCGACGACGGCCCACCAGAAATGGGGAGCCCCACACAAAACGACACTCAACAACTTGTCGATAATGAGCCTAACCTCCATGAGACAGGAGTAAACGACACCCTACTGCAAAAAATCGAACTGGAATTTAACACAGCGCTTACTGAATTTGAAGGGACGGACCCCACACATAGGTACTTGTTGCCTAAACAACATACCTCGCGTAGATTGGCTGAGATCGTTGAGATATTAGACAATACAATACTGCCTAAACACTTGGAAACATGTGACAATTTTATCGAGTTACACACGGCTATCTACTGTGGATCCGTTGCCGCTATACGTTGTAACGGTTCCGACGTAACACCACCTGTAGCGCACAACTCGAAGGAACACAAAACTCCTGCCTGGGAAACACGATTGAATAAACGCATCAACAACATCTAATGCAACCTCGGCAGGATCATCCAATACCAACAGGGTAGTAGATCTAAACGGCTCAACAAACACATACACGACATATTGCACAAACACGCAGTACATACACAATACGAGGAACCCAATAAAACGCTTATAGAGATCAGAGATACGCTTCACAAAAATTAACAGCACTAGCGAAGCGCTTACGAAGGTATAAGACCAGTACTGAACGCAGACGACAAAACCAAGCGTTCAGCAGAAACGAGAGACGGTTTTATCAGTCTCTAACGAACACGGTAACTGACAGTAATGGTCTACCCGAGAAGAACGCACTCCATAGTTTCTGGACGAATATATGGTCCAACACCATTGACCATAATGACAAAGCCAGCTGGATCAATACAGAGTACAGGAATAACGAACATCTTCCGGAGATGCCCTATACGGACATTACTACAGAGGACGTCTCCAGAGCTTTACAGAAATCGCACAACTGGAAGGCACCTGGAATCGAGAACATACAAAACTACTGGCTCAAACACTTTACATCAACACACAAGTATCTCGCTGAACAATTTACACTATTTATAAGAACACCAAACCTGAGACCGAAGTTCCTAACGCAGGGTATCACATATATGAAATCAAAAAACAGTGATAGGGTAGATCGGGGTCAGTTGGGCAATTTTTTGGGAAAATTTGAATAGCATCAACTGAAATTAGTATAGGAAGAATAGGAAAATGATAATATTAGATAAAATTCTTATAGTAATCGCTTCAATTACATATTATAATAAGAATAATTATTTAAATTAAAAAATATCTTTACCGTTATTGTTCAACTAATACTTTTATTGAGGTATATTGAGGTAAATGAACATGAAAAAATAACCCCATTCAATAGAAATGACCAAATTATCAAACTCAATTAATCTACACTTTTCCAACTAAACACACTACAGAGGTAAGTAGGGTAGACCGGGGTTAGTTGGGCAATTTTTTGGGAAAATTTGAATAGCATCAACTGAAATTAGTATAGGAAGAATAGGAAAATGATAATATTAGATAAAATTCTTATAGTAATCGCTTCAATTACATATTATAATAAGAATAATTATTTAAATTAAAAAATATCTTTACCGTTATTGTTCAACTAATACTTTTATTGAGGTATATTGAGGTAAAATGAACATGAAAAAATAACCCCATTCAATAGAAATGACCAAATTATCAAACTCAATTAATCTACACTTTTCCAACTAAACACACTACAGAGGTAAGTAGGGTAGACCGGGGTTAGTTGGGCAATTTTTTGGGAAAATTTGAATAGCATCAACTGAAATTAGTATAGGAAGAATAGGAAAATGATAATATTAGATAAAATTCTTATAGTAATCGCTTCAATTACATATTATAATAAGAATAATTATTTAAATTAAAAAATATCTTTACCGTTATTGTTCAACTAATACTTTTATTGAGGTATATTGAGGTAAAATGAACATGAAAAAATAACCCCATTCAATAGAAATGACCAAATTATCAGACTCAATTATTCTACACATTTCCAACTAAACACACAACAGAGGTAAGTAGATTAAATTACTTAGTAGAAAATTACCCCACACAAAAGACATAAATAAGTCACTTTTTTCCAACTAAAAACATTAGAGAGGTAAATTGATCATGTAAAAATTACCCCACATAAAAGACTTAAATAAGTCACTCTTTTCCAACTAAACACTTTAGAGAGGTAAATTGATCATGTAAAAATTACCCCACATAAAAGACTTAAATAAGTCACTCTTTTCCAACTAAACACATTAGAGAGGTAAATTAATCATGTCAAAATTACCCCACATAAAAGACTAAATCAAGTTAGTGTACATATTTTAACGTAATGTAAGTAAAAATATTGAAATCTTCGTATATGAGATTGTATTTTTTGATTTTTTATACTTTTCATAAAAGTAGTTTATAACGTACATTATAAATAACAAAATAGAAATTTTCTCCAAAACTATCAATTTTATATATAAAAAGGAAATCTATATTCGTTTGTTTTAACAAAATTCATCATGTTTTGAAAAAAAATTTTGAAATATATGAATTTTTTGTGATTTTGATTCTTCTAATATAGTATGAATATTGTACACCTAAAATACAAATGGATATTAAATTTGTAAATACGTAAACCTAAATCAAGCTAGTGTACATATTTTAACGTAATGTAAGTAAAAATATTGAAATCTTCGTATATGAGAATGTATTTTTTGATTTTTTATACTTTTCATACAAGTTGTTTATAACGTACATTATAAATAACAAAATGTTAATTTTCTCCTAAACTATCAATTTTATGTATAAAAAACTAATCTACATTCGTTTATTTTAACAAAATTCATCATGTTTTGAAAAAAAATTTTGAAATATATGAATTTTTTGTGATTTTTACTCTTGTGATATAGTATGAATATTGTACACCTAAAATACAAATGGATACGAAATTTGTAAATACGTAAACGTAAGTCAAGTTAGTGTAAATATTTTAACGTAGTGTAAGTAAAAATATTGAAATCTTCGTATATGAGAATGTATTTTTCGATTTTCTATACTTTTCATAAAAGTTGTTTATAACGTACATTATAAATAACAAAATGTTAATTTTCTCCTAAACTGTCAATTTTATGTATAAAAAACTAATCTACATTCGTTTGTTTTAACAAAATTCATCCTGTTTTGAAAAAAAAGTTTTGAAATATATGAATTTTTTGTGATTTTGGTTCTTCTAATATAGTATGAATATTGTACACCTAAAATACAAATGGATATTAAATTTGTAAATACGTAGACGTAAATCAAGTTAGTGTACATATTTTAACGTAATGTAAGTAAAAATATTGAAATCTTCGTATATGAGAACGTATTTTTTGATTTTTTACTTTTCATAAAAGTTGTTTATAACGTACATTATAAATAACAAAATGTTAATTTTCTCGTAAACTATCAATTTTATGTATAAAAAACAAATCTACATTCGTTTATTTTAACAAAATTCATCATGTTTTGAAAAAAAATTTTGAAATATATGAATTTTTTGTGATTTTTACTCTTGTGATATAGTATGAATATTGTACACCTAAAATACAAATGGATACGAAATTTGTAAATACGTAAACGTAAGTCAAGTTAGTGTAAATATTTTAACGTAGTGTAAGTAAAAATATTGAAATCTTCGTATATGAGAATGTATTTTTCGATTTTCTATACTTTTCATAAAAGTTGTTTATAACGTACATTATAAATAACAAAATGTTAATTTTCTCCTAAACTGTCAATTTTATGTATAAAAAACTAATCTACATTCGTTTGTTTTAACAAAATTCATCCTGTTTTGAAAAAAAAGTTTTGAAATATATGAATTTTTTGTGATTTTGGTTCTTCTAATATAGTATGAATATTGTACACCTAAAATACAAATGGATATTAAATTTGTAAATACGTAGACGTAAATCAAGTTAGTGTACATATTTTAACGTAATGTAAGTAAAAATATTGAAATCTTCGTATATGAGAACGTATTTTTTGATTTTTTACTTTTCATAAAAGTTGTTTATAATGTACATTATAAATAGCAAAATGTTAATTTTCTCGTAAACTATCAATTTTATGTATAAAAAACAAATCTACATTCGTTTATTTTAAAAAAAAATCATCATGTTTTGAAAAAAAATTTTGAAATATATGAATTTTTTGTGATTTTTACTCTTGTGATATAGTATGAATATTGTACACCTAAAATACAAATGGATACGAAATTTGTAAATACGTAAACGTAAGTCAAGTTAGTGTAAATATTTTAACGTAGTGTAAGTAAAAATATTGAAATCTTCGTATATGAGAATGTATTTTTTGATTTTCTATACTTTTCATAAAAGTTGTTTATAACGTACATTATAAATAACAAAATGTTAATTTTCTCCTAAACTATCAATTTTATGTATAAAAAACTAATCTACATTCGTTTGTTTTAACAAAATTCATCCTGTTTTGAAAAAAAAGTTTTGAAATATATGAATTTTTTGTGATTTTGGTTCTTCTAATATAGTATGAATATTGTACACCTAAAATACAAATGGATATTAAATTTGTAAATACGTAGACGTAAATCAAGTTAGTGTACATATTTTAACGTAATGTAAGTAAAAATATTGAAATCTTCGTATATGAGAATGTATTTTTTGATTTTTTACTTTTCATAAAAGTTGTTTATAACGTACATTATAAATAACAAAATGTCAATTTTCTCGTAAACTATCAATTTTATGTATAAAAAACAAATCTACATTCGTTTATTTTAACAAAATTCATCATGTTTTGAAAAAAAATTTTGAAATATATGAATTTTTTGTGATTTTGATTCTTGTGATATAGTATGAATATTGTACACCTAAACTACAAATGGATACGAAATTTGTAAATACGTAAACTTAAGTCAAGTTAGTGTAAATATTTTAACGTAATGTAAGTAAAATTATTAAAATCTTCGTATATGAGAATGTATTTTTTGATTTTTTATACTTTTCATAAAAGTTGTTTATAACGTACATTATAAATAACAAAATAGAAATTTTCTCCAAAACTATCAATTTTATATATAAAAAGCAAATCTATATTCGTTTGTTTTAACAAAATTCATCATGTTTTGAAAAAAAAGTTTTAATTTAGATGAATTTTTAAAGAATTTGTTTCATTTATTATTAATGTGTAAAAATTTTTCAAAGTTCAAATATACATTTATTTTGTATCTAAGCGATGTTGTTACAATCATCCTAGTTTATATTAGGTACAAATATCATACGATATGTGTTGTTACTCTACTAGGTTGTATGTAGTATTACCTATATCTATATAAAAACTCAAAAAAATTGAAAAAAAAATGAAAAATATAAAAAAAAATTCTTATATTTTAATATAAACTTTAAAAAACTTCATTAATAATTATATATTTTATAGTTTTTATCATTTTTATAATAAATTAAAACAAAAAAATATAAAAAAAAAGTAAAATTTACCACGCTGCAAAATCCAAAACTTATATATGATGATGGTACCTTTTTAAATATCGATGTGTGTAGTTGACTTAAACGTTGTGAACGGTTCGGTCAAAGTATATATAGCTATTATGTATGTGTGTAAGAGCATTACATTAATAGTTTTTTTTTGACTAAGTGCTGTTCTTTTGAAAATATTATTTTTTGTTAAGTTGATATTTTCAAATAATTTTTATTTACTACAGTAACATCGTAAAGGTACTTCATCGAAAAATTATGAAAATATATAAAGTAAGTGTTTTGGTATTAAAAAAAAATATGTGTTTTTATTTATTAAAAATTTTTATGATTTTTATTAATAATTCACATATATTTTTATTAACCCAAAACCATTTATATATAATTTTTATAATTTTTTTAATATTATCCTATATTATGTCAAAGCAAGTCCATGGGCTATAGGTGTTAAGCCTTAGGCTCTTATGTGGACAAACAATTTTATAAAATAAATTTTTTAATAAATTTATAATGCAGAAACTCACTACATACCAAGCGCGAATGAAGTGTGTTATTCGAACGTTAAATAAATATATATTTTATATATTTAAAAATTGTCGCATACAATCTAGCGAAGAGTTATGAGCAAATGTTTGAATTATTTCAATAAAACTATATTACTTAAAATATATGGTAATAGTTTTTATTCAAATATGAATATTTTCAAAAAAGAATTTTTTTTATTTTTTTAAATATTAAAAATTTTAGAAAATATTTTTTATATAAAAAGAAACAAAAGAAATAAATTTATTTTTATTTCAATTTTTGTTATAATTTTTATATGTTTATATCAGTTTATGAAGAAATTTCATACTGATTAATAAATGAAAAACTTTTTAAAATATTTCTTTTTTTTTAAATTGGAATAATTTTATTAAGTTTGGAACATACAGTTCCCTGGTTGATCCTGCCAGTAGTCATATGCTTGTCTCAAAGATTAAGCCATGCATGTCTCAGTACAAGCCATATTAAGGTGAAACCGCGAAAGGCTCATTATATCAGTTATGGTTCCTTAGATCGTACATACATTTACTTGGATAACTGTGGTAATTCTAGAGCTAATACATGCAAACAGAGTTCCGACCAGAGATGGAAGGAATGCTTTTATTAGATCAAAACCAATCGATGTTAACATATTTTTATAATATATTTTATGTTTTTTTATAATTTCATATATATATATTTAATATATGTGCATCGTAATAATTTGGTGACTCTGAATAACTTTTAGCTGATCGCACGGTCTTTATAGTACCGGCGACGCATCTTTCAAATGTCTGCCTTATCAACTGTCGATGGTAGGTTCTGCGCCTACCATGGTTGTAACGGGTAACGGGGAATCAGGGTTCGATTCCGGAGAGGGAGCCTGAGAAACGGCTACCACATCCAAGGAAGGCAGCAGGCGCGCAAATTACCCACTCCCGGCACGGGGAGGTAGTGACGAAAAATAACGATACGGGACTCATCCGAGGCCCCGTAATCGGAATGAGTACAATTTAAATCCTTTAACGAGGATCCATTGGAGGGCAAGTGTGGTGCCAGCAGCCGCGGTAATTCCAGCTCCAATAGCGTATATTAAAGTTGTTGCGGTTAAAAAGCTCGTAGTCGAATTTGTGTCCTACACTGTCGGTTCACCGCTCGCGGTGTTTAACTGGCATGTTTTGTGGGACGTCCTACCGGTGGTGAGGTATAAATTATATATTGTATAATATGGTTATAAATACTTGTATTTTTATTTAAATTTTTATTTTTATGGTAAGTTATTATTTATATTTTTACTTGCTTGAAAAGTTTAAAGTATACTAGTTAAATTTTATATACTAATATGTACATTAAAGTATAATTTATCGTAAGTGTTAAAGTTATTTATTTTTTATAATTTAAATAATGGAGACAGCCTCCCAATTATAATCCTATCGCGGTGCTCTTAATTGAGTGTCGAGATGGGCCGGTACGTTTACTTTGAACAAATTAGAGTGCTTAAAGCAGGCTTTAAAATTTAAATAGTGCCTGAATATTGTGTGCATGGAATAATGGAATAGGACCTCGGTTCTATTTTGTTGGTTTTCGGAAGTTTTTCCGAGGTAATGATTAATACGGACAGATGGGGGCATTCGTATTGCGACGTTAGAGGTGAAATTCTTGGATCGTCGCAAGACGGACAGAAGCGAAAGCATTTGCCAAAAATGTTTTGATTGATCAAGAACGAAAGTTAGAGGTTCGAAGGCGATCAGATACCGCCCTAGTTCTAACCATAAACGATGCCAGCTAGCGATCCGCCAAAGTTCCTCCGATGACTTGGCGGGCAGCTTCCGGGAAACCAAAGCTTTTGGGTTCCGGGGGAAGTATGGTTGCAAAGCTGAAACTTAAAGGAATTGACGGAAGGGCACCACCAGGAGTGGAGCCTGCGGCTTAATTTGACTCAACACGGGAAACCTCACCAGGCCCGGACACCGGAAGGATTGACAGATTGAGAGCTCTTTCTTGATTCGGTGGGTGGTGGTGCATGGCCGTTCTTAGTTGGTGGAGCGATTTGTCTGGTTAATTCCGATAACGAGCGAGACTCTAGCCTACTAAATAGACGTACTTACCGGCATTTCAAGGCCCATCGGCTGTATTGTTACTGAATGTTATTTGTATATTTTGTTTCAATATATATCTATTATATGTATGGTATATTTTGTTTAGTTTATCAAAGAATACAAATTTAATTTTGTTATTCTGCATGAATGATATATTTAACATGATACATTAACTAAAGTGACATCAGTTTTTTGATGTGGTTTTTACTGCCGGCGTACAAATAATTCTTCTTAGAGGGACAGGCGGCTTCTAGCCGCACGAGATTGAGCAATAACAGGTCTGTGATGCCCTTAGATGTTCTGGGCCGCACGCGCGCTACACTGAAGGAATCAGCGTGTTTTCCTCTGGCCGAAAGGTCCGGGTAACCCGCTGAACCTCCTTCGTGCTAGGGATTGGGGTTTGCAATTATTCCCCATGAACGAGGAATTCCCAGTAAGCGCGAGTCATAAGCTCGCGTTGATTACGTCCCTGCCCTTTGTACACACCGCCCGTCGCTACTACCGATTGAATGATTTAGTGAGGTCTTCAGACTGGTTCGCGGCAATGTTTTTAAAAGACATTGCCGATGATGCTGGAAAGATGACCAAACTTGATCATTTAGAGGAAGTAAAAGTCGTAACAAGGTTTCCGTAGGTGAACCTGCGGAAGGATCATTAACGAAATATAACAAACCTTTATTTTTGTGATTTTTTATATATATTAATGTTTTGTTAAAATATTTTGTTTATAAATTCCTTATATTTTTATGTAAGTAAAAGAAAAATTTACTTTTTTTCTATAACTTACTTTATAAAATATATAATTTTTATAATATAAAAATTATAATATTGTAATAAATAAACACGTATTTGGATACCAATTTTTAATATATTAAATATATTATTGGTTATAAAGTTTTACATCCAAATGTTAATTTGATTTTTTAATTTTTTTTTTGATATGTGTTTATTTTTATATATCAATATATAAATTTTTTTTTTTATATTAACAATATTAAAAATTTATTGAATCTATATAAAATAAATAGCATATTCGTAAAATAACAAAACAAGTTATTTTCAATATGTCTTATTTATAATATAGTTATTTAATAAATGAGTTTTCTTTAAAAAAAATTTTTTTTTTTTTAATGTTTTGTCAAATAAACAAGCAAGCACTGTATCTAATAAAATTTTATTAAATATTATTATTTATTCTTTTATACAAATGTAAGTCAATAAAAAATTGTTTTTTTTTATTGCAGTCTTTTTATTATTATTTTATAATAATAAAAAAAGTATAAATTTTTATTTAATATAAATATTTTTTAAAATTTAATAATATAAAGATTACCCTGAACGGTGGATCACTTGGCTCGTGGGTCGATGAAGAACGCAGCTAATTGCGCGTCAACTTGTGAACTGCAGGACACATGAACATCGACATTTCGAACGCACATTGCGGTCCTTGGATACTGTTCCCGGACCACACCTGGCTGAGGGTCGTATACAATAATAAAAGATTATTTTTAATAAAGGATATATATTTTTAAAATATATATCTTATGAATAATAAAATGAATGTTCGTATATTTTTTTAATTTATACGTCATTCTAAATTATATGATGTTTTTAATGTATGTATTTTTAATATTATTTTTCTATATCTTACTAATTATAAAATATATTTTTTTATATATATTATAAAATAAAATGTAAGAATAAGAAAATCCAAATAATACATCACATCATTTTAATTTAATAAAAAAGAAAAGATATTTTCTAAAAATATAAAAATATTGGAAAAAAAATTAAACACATATAGTAATGAAAACCAAAAATTATTCATGTAAATATGTGTTTTAAAATATCGAATTATTTTTATTTTATGAAAATATGAAATAACGAAATAATTTATTTCTTATTAATTTTCATATAAATATTAAATAATAATATTTAAAATTTAATATAAAAACATGAGATAAAATTTTTTGGTTTTAATTAATTACTAATAGTGTTTTTATTTTTCCAAAAATAAAAATTTTTATATTTATTAAGAAAATATTAAAAAATTATTTTTTATTTTATTTATTTTTATAATTGCGACCTCAGAGTAGGTGAGATTACCCGCTGAATTTAAGCATATTATTAAGCGGAGGAAAAGAAACTAACTAGGATTCCCTTAGTAGCGGCGAGCGAACAGGGAAAAGCCCATCACTGAACCCCATGGCTAAATAAAAATGGTCATTCGGGGAATGTAGTGTTTGGGAGGATCCATAATTTTTTATATAACCTGTTATTTTATGTAATAAGTCCAAGTCCATCTTGAATGGGGCCATATACCCAGAGAGGGTGCCAGGCCCGTAGTGACTATATACTGAATAACAGGTGGATCTCTCCTTAGAGTCGGGTTGCTTGAGAGTGCAGCTCTAAGTGGGTGGTAAACTCCATCTAAGGCTAAATATAACCACGAGACCGATAGCGAACAAGTACCGTGAGGGAAAGTTGAAAAGAACTTTGAAGAGAGAGTTCAAGAGTACGTAAAACCGTTCAGGGGTAAACCTGAAAAACCCGAAAGGTCGAAAGATGAGATTCATTTACTTTTTATCGTATATTAACCAACTTGTATTTGTTAGTGACAAAATTTATTATTATTATATATTATAATTTTTTATGGTATATTTATAATTTATAAAATTATTGCACTACTATATGTTGTGTATAATAACGAGGTATGCACTTCTCATCTTGTAGGACGTCGCGACCCGTTAAATATTGATTTATGAAATATTTTTGTGCATTGTATATTATATTATAAATTTTTATTTATTTATATAATATATGCCTATATTATCTAATTAATTGTTTGACGGTATAAATATTCATAATATAAGATTAAGTGTAAAATTTTTTTTTTTTTTTTACACGTTCATTACCTAAAACGAGTATATATGGGTTTTATTAGGTTTTTTATATTTCTTAATAAAACATATGATTTTATTTGGTTTTTATACCAATAAATCATACCATATTACTGTCAGTTTTTAGGTATTAATTTGAACAATAATCTTTTTGTCAGCGACGCTATAGCTTTGGGTACTTTCAGGACCCGTCTTGAAACACGGACCAAGGAGTCTAGCATGTGCGCAAGTCATTGGGAATAAAATATTTTTTCATCGAAATATTAATAACTTTTATGAAACCCAAAGGCGAAATGAAAGTAAAATAATTTTTTTAAAAAAAAATTTTTTTTTTTTTTATTATAAATTTGAGGGAGGATATATTTTTATTATGTATTAAATATCGCACTCCCAGGGCATCTTATATTATTCTTATAATTTTTTTATAATTTTTATTATGAATAAAGGTGCACCTAGAGCGTACACGCTGGGACCCGAAAGATGGTGAACTATGCCTGGTCAGGACGAAGTCAGGGGAAACCCTGATGGAGGTCCGTAGCGATTCTGACGTGCAAATCGATCGTCGGAACTGGGTATAGGGGCGAAAGACTAATCGAACCATCTAGTAGCTGGTTCCCTCCGAAGTTTCCCTCAGGATAGCTGGCGTTCATCATTCAACGAGTCTCATCCGGTAAAGCGAATGATTAGAGGCCTTGGGGCCGAAACGACCTCAACCAATTCTCAAACTTTAAATGGGTGAGATCTCTAGCTTGCTTAAAATCATATATTGATTTTATTTTTAATTTTATATATATGTGAAGCTATGAGAATAATATTTTTAATTAAGATAATATTTATGGATCAGAATGCCAAGTGGGCCACTTTTGGTAAGCAGAACTGGCGCTGTGGGATGAACCAAACATAGAGTTAAAGCGCCAAAATCGACGCTTATGGGATACCATGATAGGTGTTGGTTGCTTAAGACAGCAGGACGGTGGCCATGGAAGTCGGAATCCGCTAAGGAGTGTGTAACAACTCACCTGCCGAAGCAACTAGCCCTGAAAATGGATGGCGCTGAAGCGTCGTGCTTATACTCTATCGTCAATTGTTATTATAGATATTTATTATTTTTATAAAAATTTTTAAATATCATGAAAACTTGACGAGTAGGAGGGTCGCGATGGTGTGCGCGGAAGGATTGGCCGTGAGGCTGTCTGGAGCCGCCATCGGTGCAGATCTTGGTGGTAGTAGCAAATACTCTAGCGAGGCCCTGGAGGACTGACGTGGAGAAGGGTTTCGTGTGAACAGCCGTTGCACACGAGTCAGTCGATCCTAAGCCCTAGGTGAAAACCGATGTTAATGTTGATGTGTTTTAATAAATTATATAATTATTTTTATAAATAATTATTATTTAAAATAATAAAATTTTATAAAATAAATAAATAAATAATAAATAATTACATCCATTGGGCGAAAGGGAAACCGGTTCCTATTCCGGTACCCGGCAGCGGAACCGTATATAAGTCGGGCCCTCATTCACATTATATATGTGTATATGAGTGTTCGTCGGGGTAACCCAAAGAGGCCTGGAGACGCCGTCGGAAGATCCAGGAAGAGTTTTCTTTTCTGCATGAGCGTTCGAGTTCCCTGGAATCCTCTAGCAGGGCGATAGGGTTTGGAACGCGAAGAGCACCGCAGTTGCGGCGGTGTCTGGATCATTCCCTCGGACCTTGAAAATCCAGGTGAGGGCCACGTGGAGGTGTCGCGCCGGTTCGTACCCATATCCGCAGCAGGTCTCCAAGGTGAAGAGCCTCTAGTCGATAGAATAATGTAGGTAAGGGAAGTCGGCAAATTAGATCCGTAACTTCGGGATAAGGATTGGCTCTGAGGACCGGGGCGTGTCGGGCTTGATTGGGATGTAGGTTATGGCTAACGTGCCGGGCCTGGGTGAGGTGATACCATATTACCTACTAAATGTTATACATATGTTTTGTAAATTTTATTTATTAAAATAATAAATAATTATAATGTGTGTATTTATGTATTATATAGAACAATTATTGGAAAAATCGATTTTATTTGTAATTATATTTAATTATTGTATGGTACAGTACTGATATATAAAAATCTGATTTTTTATTTTTGTTATTTTATTAATATGTACTCCATAAGAATAATTTATAAATTACATAATTTTCTAAGTAATTAGTTATTATGTGTATAATAAATGAATATTTGGGGATTTAATATATATTTGATAATAATCATTTATGTAAAATGATGGATAAAATTTTTATATACAAAGGCTGCATTATTTATATAATAAAACTAAATATGATTTATTTATAATAATTTCATTAAAAGTTTTTTTTGATTTGTTCGAAAAATACTTTACATATCTATGTAATTATTGAAAATTTTTTAAATTATTATTTACTTGTATGCTATTTAATGAATTAGTTTTGGGTATATGTTTTGTGGATCCGAACTCGGTCCCGTGCCTTGGCCACCTACGGAACTTTCTTGCTGCGAGACTTTACTCAACATATATATCATAATAATTTTTATATTTATATTTTTATTTATTTAATTATATTATATTAAAATGAAAAATATATATGCGTAAATGTTCTCTTCGGCCGCCATTTAACGGTTAACTCAGAACTGGCACGGACTAGGAGAATCCGACTGTCTAATTAAAACAAAGCATTGCGATGGCCCCAACGGGTGTTGACGCAATGTGATTTCTGCCCAGTGCTCTGAATGTCAACGTGAAGAAATTCAAGCAAGCGCGGGTAAACGGCGGGAGTAACTATGACTCTCTTAAGGGGTGGTGTCCGCGTCGCGAGAGTCGGGCAACTATCACCTGCTGGCGGGTGATAGGCTAATACCCCTTCAGTGATCGGGGTTGCCAGCCCAGGTCATCTAGTCATACTTGGCACGTCTATAAAGAACAAAGCCTCGGACGGGGAACCTGATGGTCTCCAGCGTTCCTCGCACAATTTGGAGACCGATGACGACGAACCCAGCGAGTCAAAGGTATTTAGAGTGCCGTGGCCCTTCAAACAAGATTTTTCATCCATATGCGAATATTGCGCCGAAGACGGAAGGGCCCGCTTTCTGCACCTCAGGATCCAGGATTTAGAGACATATAAATGAATATCATCCTGGATCTACAATATTATATATATGCGACAGTTGTAATAAAGAGTATAAAACAAGACGAGGTGCGGAAACTCATAGGCCCAAGTGCCCTGGGCCAAGACAGGAAGCTCACTTGCCACATGAGTGTCCATTATGTCAAAGAGCCTTTTTGACACCCAGGGCACTTACACAACATCAGCGACACGAACACCCGGACACCCGTAACACAGCTAGGGCGGCTCTGCAAGTCCCTGCAGTTAAAAGAGCTAGAGCAGGGTCTTGGACAGATAACGAAATGCGTGTTATGAAAGAATTAGAAGAACAGTACCCGGATGATAAAAACATTGCGGTACGCATTTCAGAAGCGTTGGGTACCAGAACCGCCAAGCAAGTTCGGGATAAAAGGGCCTATGAGCGTAGTCAGGCGGCAAAGCGCAACCGCACTGACAACCCGGAAGTTAATGTCTCACTTCCGGAAGATGACCTGCCGCAAGAAGCGGTGGAAATAGATGACCGGCCACGATTGCTTGTTGAGGTCCCGGCAGTCGTGGTTACAGAGGAAGAGGATAGGCCACCTGAGCATGCGATCAGCGACGATGACTCCAATGAGTGGGTTAGGAGTCTGATCGAGGTGGCCCAGGCAATTGAGATAAATGAAGAAGATCCCTTCCATAAAGCTGGCACCTCACTTGACCGCCTAGGCTGCCTTGTCCTCAGTGAGGACCAAAAGTTAAATACGCAAGCCGAGCTGGACTCGGCTTATAATGAAATTATAATTGCGCTAGGCGCCAGCGGTCCCAAGACGCGCGACAAAAGACCTCGCATAAGAGGTAAGGGCAAGAGAGCAAAAAGACGCTATATATATGCCAAAACACAAGATCTCTTTAAGAAAAATCCAGGTCGGCTCGCCAAATGTATACGCGAAAACGTCTCCCACATCGACTGCAGTTCTGTATCCCTCTCTGCGGTCGATGTTAAAGAATATTACAATAAAATTTGGGGCGAGCCATATCCCAGAAGCAATGTGTATCTGGGACACATTAACGAAGAAGGCATAGCTCTCAGCGACTCCCTCACCCCGATCACAGTAGAAGAAGTGAGGGGTCGCATTGCCCACGTCAAGGGAGACTCGGCAGCCGGTATAGACGGCCTAACAAAAGCGGCTGTCGTAAAAGTCCTGGCCAAATTGTTCAATATAGTGACTGCTACGCAAGTATTTCCGAGTAAATGGCAAGAGAATAGAACCACCCTGTTGCTAAAAGAGGGAAAAGACCCCAAAGAAGTAAGCAGTTATAGGCCCATTACCATCTCGGGCATTGTCGCGCGCATATATTGGGGAATCATTAATAAGCAACTCTGTAGGGTGGTCAAATTGACTACCAGACAAAAAGGCTTTGTCCCTGAGTCTGGTATTTTTAATAATGTGCACCTCCTAAGCGAAGTTATAGGTCAGGCAAAAAGCAGTCACAAAGGCCTGGTCGTAGTGCAATTAGATATTTCAAAGGCCTTTGACCGGATACCCCACCAGTCAATAGGACCTGCACTACGTCGTAAGGGGCTCCACGAGCATGTGGTGCGGCTCGTGGAAGAATCATATAAAGGGGTGCACACTACTATTCACTGTGGCAAAGAAAGTGCCACAATCAGTCTGGTCCGAGGAGTGAAGCAAGGGGATCCACTATCCCCTTTGTTATTTAATCTTGTTACTGAACCGCTTCTCCTCGCACTGGAAAAAATGTCGGGCTATACTCTGGCTGAAGGCAGCAGTCTCTCCTGTCTAGCGTTCGCAGACGACTTGATACTTTTGGCGGACAGTGCACCACAGGCTAGGAGACTCTTGTCGGAAACAGAACAGTATTTTAAGTATTTAGAAATGTCAATACAACCAACAAAATGTAAAGTTTTTGAAATTGTTCCGACAAGAGAGGCATGGTATATCCAGGATCCCGACATGTCGCTGTCTAGTGGTGAGCGGATTCCGTATACAGGGCCGGAATCATTAATAACATACTTAGGGGTCAGTATATCTCCATGGAGAGGTATAGAAATAGGTGAGGTTAAAGAGAACATTAGAAACTGCCTAACAAGAGTCAAGCGACTGGCTCTCAAACCTCACCAAAAGGTCGATTTGCTCACCACGCACCTAGTCCCACACTATTTGTTCACGCTTATCCTGGGCGTGGCTCCCGCAACACTGTTAAGAGAGATCGATAGGGACCTACGTGTTGCGGTGAAAGAAATCCTGCATCTCCCTCTTAGTACTTGTGATGGGTTCATTTATGCCGGCAAGAGGGACGGAGGACTAGGTTTCCCAAAGCTAGAAAATCTTGTAGCCACGATAACTTTGGGACATGGATTGAAATTCATGAAGAGTGAAGACCCTGCTATCAAGGCGCTTATAGCTTCCACAAATTTAGAGAATAAATTACGTAAATTGTGTAATGCACTTCGGTTGCCTTGGCCGGTTTCATTCCCCGAAGTGAGGAGGCATAAGCGTCGATTAAAAAAGTTAGAAGTGGCTAAGTGGGGGGAAAGCAAAACACAGGGGAGAGGGGTTCATGCTCACCTCGATGACCCGATATCAAATGCTTTCATGTACGATCCGACATTATTAAAGCCCGGCAGGTATTGTAGTGCCTTAAAACTCAGAACCAACACAACACCTACTAGAGTGGCACTACAAAGGATCAACCCCACTGCGGATGCAACATGTCGACAATGCAGGTCGCTTCCTGAGACTTTAGGGCATGTCATAGGCCAATGTACGGCCACGAAGGAAGCGCGCATCCGCCGTCACGATGAAATAGTTAATATCATCGTTGACAAATTGAGTAAAAACAGTGAAGTGACAATAGTTAAGGAACCCCGAATCCAGACGGACTCTATCCTCAAACCGGACATCCTCGTGAAAAAGGATGGAAGGGTCCTCGTGGTCGATGTTACCGTCCGCCATGAGGATGGGGATAGTATGATGTCTGGCAGGAGGGAGAAATTTCAAAAGTATAATAAAATTGTCACTCACTGTCAGGAGTTGCTTGGTGCAGAAAGTGGTGCGGTGGTACCGATAGTGGTAGGTACTCGGGGAGCACTGCCCAAGCAAACTCAGGAAGATCTCGCTAAACTTGGCATTAAAGATAGAAAGACACTCTTAACAATTTCCTTGACAGCACTGCGGTGCTCTATAGAGATCTTCCACCAGTTCATTGATTATGCTTCCCCAGGAGTGGAGCCTACTGGCCCAGGTCCTCCACTCCAACCCGACCGGCCAGGGTAAAGAAAGCAATGGGATGAAAATCTCCATGGTGCGTGCATGTGCATTTTAATTCTTTTGACGATTAGGCACATTTAAATATGTTGCTAATCACATCGGACGATTCGGCATGTTGAAGAACATTGCGGATCTCCTTCTTTTGACAGCTCAGCTGTATTTTAATTAATTTATTACCTAGTGTTCGGGGGCTTTTATTTTTGTAGTTGGCCCTTTACACCAACTACATCCTAACTGTGATATACCCCCGGCACTATTTTAATCGTTTTTAACTTTGACGAGGTGCAAGCGGCTTTTATTTTTTTTTTATCGAAGATTTTTACAAATCTTCAGTTGTGATATACACTGTGATACCACCGCTTTTACCAAACTTTTTAACATTTTAACTTATTTATTTTAGCTACTTGTAGCTATTTTAGACACGCACATGCACATCAAGTTAAACTGAGAATCGCGGTTGACTTG
>JAPWDM010000017.1:6607327-6627327 GCA_035578155.1 Brachynemurus nebulosus
TTAATACTAGTAAATATAATGTATAATTCTAATTTGATTTATTAATAAATATATTTTATTACTACACTGAAAGGGTTTTTTTTTTATTTTACAGCTACATTTAGATATACCTTCCACGTTAAGTTTGTCCCATTTATTAATGATAAGGTAAATTTTATTGATAATGTATAAAACTAATTTGATTTAATAATAAATATACTTTATTACTGTACTTAAAAGCTTTTTTTTATTTCATAGTTACCTCTAAATATACTTTCCACATCCAATCTATCCTATTAATTATCCATCTAATATATATTTTTTATATTCAGAAGTTTTAAATGTTGTAAAATAATATAACAATAGTGCTTTATATTTCTTAATATGTTATTTGTTAGTGAATAAAGGGTAAATAATATATAATAAAACATTATTTTCAATTTTATACTTTTTATTTGGAAAATAATATAAATAAAAAACTTTATTATACAATATTAAAAAAAAAAAAATTTGTATCATTTATAAATAATTATTTTTAAACATTTATATGGCAATATTTTCACAATTTATACATATATATGTATCACCAGTATTAAGCACGCATTTAATATGAGCCCAGTTTTTGCATAACTGACATTCAATCCACGGTTCTTTGGGGCGACTTTTTGAAAATAGTTCATTGCATATTAAGCAAGAAATCCTTGATAATAATATTAAGCAATTACTATTAATACAAATATCAATTTTTTTAGTAACTTTTTTACGCTTTTTTGCTATATTTTGTTCTTTCTCTAATGTTTTTATTTCTCTTGTATCGGTTAAAACAGTAGATTTTCTTTTCCTTTTAGTTTGACTCTGTTCTTTAGAAGCAGCCCTTGGGTAGGGTCGAACTATTTCTGGAGAAAATATTGTAGGCGTTGAATTTGATTGAGTATTCATTATCGATGATGTTAAAATTTGCGATTCTGCGGGATCAGTTACGAATGACGGAGCGAAATCATCTTGAGTAAAAATATTTTCATTATATGGAAATATTCCAGTCTTTTTAAATCCTTTTATGATATTTGTACTAGTTGTAGCTAATGGTAATGAATCTGCTACTATTTTTGGGATATCATATATTGTTATCGTTTTACCTGGATTATTTCGCAACCATAAATCTTGTGCAGTTGAAGCATATTTCTTAAATGGTCCATACACAGCCACATCAAGTGGTTGTAATTTATGGCTACAATGTGGTGGAAATGATAACATTACGATCCCATTATCTTTCGCTAAGTTTAAGGTTGGTACATGTAAATGTGAGGAATGATTATCTAATACGAGTAATACTGGATTATTAATAGATGGTTTAACGTGTGCGATGAAATGTTGCATGTACATAAAAAATTCTTCATTTGTTACCCAGCCGCTTGAATTGCCTGCACCAATACAACCTTTTGGTCCATTATTAATAAAATGATTTTTATATTTTTTTCGTGGAAATACGAACATAGGAGGCACTGTATTTCCGTTTGCGGAAACAGCACATATTAGTGTCACATTAGTACCCCGCTCAGCAGAAGTTATGGAGCCAACATTTTTTTTACCTTTCGCAGCAATTATTTTAGTAGGTTTAAGTACTGTGGAAATTCCAGTTTCATCTATATTCCAAATGTTTGATGCGGTAAATTGATATTTATTCATAACTTCAGCTAATTGAGTGAAAAATGGTTTTACATTTTCAATATTAAACGATGTCGCTCGTCCGATGCTTGTTGGTTCGGGTTTTCTAATTGACAACTCTCGATTCCTTTTTAGAAAACTAGAAAGCCACTCTTTGCCAGCTATTTTATTAAGTTTCCATGTTTCAGGCATTTTAATATTAAATTTTTCAGCACACTCATAAGCAAGCTGACGAACATCTTTTGGAGTCAATCCATAAAATATCGAAGCCATTTGTAGTAAATAATCTTTTAAAGCAATTTCCTGGTCCTTAGAAAATACTTGTCGAGGTTTTTTATAGCCCATTGTCGGTAAATCTTGCGTTTCCTTATTTTTATATGCTTTCAATTTAGTTAAATAACGCGTTAGCGTCGTACGTTTAATATTAAATTCCTTTGAAGCAGCATTTATACTTTTGTTCCCAAAAATTATTGTTCTTGCGGCGTCATTAAATGTTTCCATAGATATAAGACCTCTTTCGGTTTTGCGTTTATAATTTCTCATATCTAAAAGAAATAAAAAACAAAAATTTAATAAAAGAAGATCTTAATCATAGTTTTGTTAATGAAAAAATTTGTACTTACTTATTTATAAATGATACAAATTTTGACCATTCAATCGATGACGGACACGGTGATAAATTTAACCCTTAATTGGTCTACTGAATTACAAATATGCAAAAATACAAAAATACAATTTTATTTTTAAATTAATATTTCAATTCTATTTCTTTTTTTTTTTTTTTTTTTACTTTATTACTATTTAAATTCTAATTTCATATTCCTAGATATTTCCAGGAAAAATATTTGTGAAAACGATTAAATAAAATATGTTATGATCACAGGAAAATTTTTAATAATAGTATTTTTTTTTTAATAATATTTTTCTATTTTCAAAGCAGATTAACAAATAATTTAAGAAAATAACTTTTGTACTCCAGTAGACTACTTATGTTTCAAAAAGTGAGTAGACCAGTTAAGGGTTAAGGAAATTCAGTATACTCAGTAGTAAAAAAAATGGATAAATAAGCATCAATTGAATCCGTGGATGTAGAACTAATTGGTGTTCGAACAACAGACATGTACTCCGGTTGCTCTGTAGTTGGTGAATGAACTTGTACTGATGATTCAGTTGGTAAAATATTAGATTGAAAATTCGGTGGCGATTGTAATAAAATTTCCTGCGGTTTTATTTTTTCAGCTACGGTATCTTCTGATACTGATAACGACTGTTTTTCATTTTTCGAAATTATATCATATTTTTCTATCAATTGCATTATTTCGAGTTTTAAATTTTTCTTTAAATCTTCTGAAAATGTTTTTAATGTTGGCAACGAAGATAACAGAAATTTTTCATTTTCGTCATGAAACGTTTTATTTTTCGTTTCCAATAAATTGTCGTTTTTATTTAATTTTTGCGTTTTTTTAATTAAAAATTGTAGTTGATTTGCATATTTATATGGTTTTTTTTTCTTTTCAGGATTTAATTTTTTTTGTTTTATTACTGCAAAATATCTGTCCTTAATATTTTTCCAACGTTTCTGTAAGAATTCTCCAAATTTTTTTTTGTTATTAAAATTTACTTCTTCGTTGGAAAAACAATTTATGATTTGATTCCAAGCCAATTTTCTGTTATATATATCACTATGTATCCTTTGCGTGTCCCATATAATGGGTCGCTTTTCAACTTCATTTATTAATTTTAAATTATTAATTTTATATGCCATTATAACTTTGAAAATATACACTAGAAAATTTTAAGTAACAATGAAAAACTGAACAGTAGTGTTCACCGTGTCGGTCAGCGAGAAAATGGTATCGAAATTAATACAACTTCTGTATATAAAAGAAAGATTTATATAACACCAAAACCAGTCAAATCAAAAAAAGAGTTATATAATTAATAACGTCGCTTAAAATTGAAAATGTCGCTACTTTTTATTTAAAAAAAATACTTATTTATACTTGCAAATCTGAAAAACAAAAATAAAAAACGTCGCGGCGTTTTATTTAAAAAATAAAAGTACAACAAATATTAGCGATGCTTTTTATTTAAATAAAATTATGCATATTCCATAACATATTAAATAAAGTATTGCTCAAATTACCTCTTACAAATTTCATTGCCCAAATAACCCCGGTCTACCCTACAAAAAATCCTGCTAATTACAGGCCTATCACCTGCCTGCCTACAGTGTATAAGATTTTGACGTCCTGTCTGGCAGAAAAGATCGATGAGCATTGTCAGATTAACACCATACTGACAGAAGAACAAAAGGGATGTCGAAAGAGGTCACAAGGTTGCAAAGAGCAGCTTCTGATTGACTCTGTAGTACTGGAACAAGCGAAAGGGAGACAACGTAACCTGTACACAGCGTTTATTGATTATAAAAAGGCATTTGATTCGGTTCCGCACTCCTGGTTACGGAGAGTACTGGAGCTGTACAAAATACACCCAAGTATCGTGAACTTCCTTGGAATGATCATATCCGACTGGCGAACGACCTTACATTTGAATATTGGTAATGAAAAAACAACAAGCGACCTTATTCAAGTAAGACGCGGCATATTCCAGGGCGACTCATTGAGTCCATTATGGTTTTGTCTCGCAATGAATCCACTTTCTCGCCTGTTAAATGAAACCAAATACGGTTACAATGTAGGTACGCAAACGAATTCGCGTCATACCATTTCACATCTTATGTACATGGATGATATTAAGATCTATGCAGCTACTAAACATCAATTACAGCAGCTGCTGGGACTTTCTAGGGAAGTTTCGCGAGACCCCTGTATGGAGTTAGGAATCGAAAAATGTCGAACAAAATGTCGTTGTGGGGGAAAACGACATGCGGTCGCATTCGAACTCGAACCAGTCTGTTATTCAGCCCATGGCCGAGGGAGAGTCATACCGGTATCTCGGATTCAATCAGGATGAACGTATAGACCACAGCGCTGTAAAACAACACCTGATGCAGCAATACTTAACGCGTGTACGGAGATTACTGAACACCCACCTTGATGGAAACAAAACCATAAAAGCAATTAACACCTACGCAGGTGCTAACGTACTCATTTGGGGTGATCAAATGGACGCCTACGGACTTGAGAAACATCGAGATCAAGACCCGCGTCCTTATGACCAAATATCGAATTCATCATCCCAAAGCAGCGATAGAAGGATTGACGCTGCCAAGATCCGAGGGGGGTCGAGGTCTTATAGACATAAGGAACACGTATAATAAACAGGTTCATAACTTGCGAGAATACTTTTACACCAAAACACACACATCACACCTATACAATGCAATAATCCAAGCCGACAAGCCATACACGCCATTAAACCTCTCACACACAGAAATGCCAGATAGTTTTTGCCCTTTGGTCACGAAGGAGGACAAAATTCAGCAATGGATCCGGAAGCCTTTACATGGGAGACATCCACATGATCTTAATCAGAGTAACGTCGACAAAGCAGCGTCGCACGCCTGGTTGAGTCAAGGAAGTCTTTTCCCGGAGACAAAATACATACTTCGTGACTCGTCAATAACATCTGACTCATGCCGGAGATGCCATTCCAAACCCGAAACGATCCAACATATCACAGCTGCCTGTACTCAGCTCGCTCAGTCCGAATACAAACACCGTCACGACCAGGTTGGCAAAATTATATACCAGAAACTAGCGGTTAAGCACCACCTTATAACCGATAAAAGCCCTTGCTACAAACTCACACCAAAAGTAGGAGCGGAGAATGACTCCTGTAGACTTTACTGGGATCGGTCGATTATTACAGATAAGACCATAAATCATAATCGACCAGATATCACCCTCGTAATGAAAAAAACTAAGACCACCTATCTGATCGATATTGCGGTTCCGAATACACACAACTTACAAAAAACACACGCAGTCAAATTGGATAAATACACTGACCTCGCAGCCGAAATAAAACAACAATGGCGAATGGAACATGTCCACATTGTCCCAATAGTGCTCAGTGCCACCGGGGTCATTCCAAACACACTACACAATAGTTTGAGCCTCTTGGGTCTCCCAAAATACACATATGTCACTATGTAAAAGGCAGTGATCATAAACACGTGTCGTATAGTACGAAAGTTCCTCAGTAATACGAATTCGACTGCGATATGTGAAAGCACAAGATCTGCTTCTACTCCATCTGAACCATCTACAGTGAGCGAACAACACACTGACACTCATCTTACAGACACACAACACACATACATAAACACACAATACACTAACACTGAAACACAAACACTTAACACACATAAAGATCCAGATTCGTCTGATGAAGAGGGAGGATCAACCAACTGCCGTACTATCACTGTTACCGCTCTAGTGCACAATCCTCCCCAAACCAATAACATACAAGGTCCGTCAACCTCTGTTCCATCTAAACGCGCAATTCCAGGAACACCCGATCTTAATAAGCAATTTGATGAACCAGAACACATTTACACCAAGAAACGTAAAATAGAACGACACATCCACACACATACACGAACACACACACAAACACAAACAGTCCTTTCCCTTCCCTCTGTCCCTAATCCTACCTATTCTCTGAGGACACGAAAACGAACTAGGCATTCACAGCCGTCTGTCATTGAGCCAACATCTACGCTCCCACAAAAGTCTCGTCGTACGAACCAGTGTACACCAAAATAGACGCATAACACCTCGTTTCAAGCAACAACAACAACAATATAAGGAGTGATGTGGCAGGCCCGTCCGTGAATGTACTACGGTACTTTTACGGATTGGTTTGGCACATTACCCTTCCACAGAGCCTAATACCTTGCATAATGCCGGTATAGGTGAATGTTACCCAGTACTGTCCTACTGAGTAGTGAGCGCCAGGTTGGCGTAAAAGTCTATAATAATAATAATAATAATAATAATAATAATAATAATAATAATAATAATAATAATAATAATGCTTACAGGGGCTCTACGGTCGACGTCCCACCATAAGTCGACCAGTGGCCGTTCGAACGCAGGAGTTATTAGAGAGTCTGCAATTACAGTTCGCCAAGGTACTTCCCAAACGTCCTATGGAAGTACCTCCTTGGCTGATCCCTAACGTAAGGTGTCGTTTCGACCTGACTGGTCTCAACAAGGAGGAGATCAGTTCATTCGAATATCGATCCCGCTTCTACGAGATCATTAGCGAACTTGACTCTCTCTGCATATACACAGATGGTTCCAAAACAGCTACGGGTGTTGGAAGTGCCATCGTCATTCGTGACGATCCTCACGCTTGGACACTTCCTCCCCAGGCCACTGTGTATACTGCGGAATTATTTGCGATTTTGCAAGCCCTGCGATTCTGTCAAACATCTGAAGACAGCGCATTCCTCATTTGTTCCGACTCGTTGAGCGCGTTGCAAGCGATCTGCCACTCTCATACCATCGATCCACTGGTGCAGAACATCCGAACGTGTCTCTACATGCTCCGCCAAAAGTCTATCACCTTCTTTTGGATTCCCGGACATGTGGGGATACCTGGCAATGAACTTGCCGACCAGGCAGCACGTCATGCAGCCGAAGTCGGTGAGCCACAGGACATTGCCATACGCCCAGAGGATCTGAGAGTGAGCATACGATCCGCGATCGATCAGAAATGGCAACGTGAGTGGAACAACCTCACGGCTAAGCTCAGACAGGTGAAACCTGAGGTCCGAAGAACTCCGGCACCTGTAAATCTGAGCCGGCGAGAGAGTGTGGCCCTGACGCGTTTACGCTTGGGCCACACGGCGTTAACACATCGTCATCTTCTCGCCGGTGAGGATCAGCCAAGGTGCGCCGCCTGCGGGACGGCGCTAACCGTGAGGCATATAGTTGAGGAATGTGTAACCTTTGAGCCACTGCGCCAGAGGTTGCAGCTCCCGAATAATGTAGCCGACGCATTAAGTTATGATGCTGTCTCTGAAAGAAAGATGCTTGAATTTCTCCGAAATTCGCATCTTCTTCAGAGACTTTAGGGGCTTTACATCTCTAAATTTTATTGGAAGTCGTCTCTTGATTCTCCCCCGATATTTTAAACTTTTAATTCAGCTATGTTTTTAATTTATGTGTTAAAATGCTTTTGTGTTCGTCTTATTTATTAACCATACCCTGTTCCAGCTGGTCTGGCAGGGTACTTTTAGTATTGTCGTTATGCCACTAAGGGCCTTTTACACCCTTAGTGGTACTGTGTGTTATTTATACCTTGTTATTTATTTTTGTTATTGTTTTTTAATGATATACCACCGAAGGCCTTTTACACCCGAGGTGGTACATCAATTGTTTTTACTATCTGTGATATTTTGTTATGCCGCTGTAGACCTGTTGTTATGGTTCTACAGCGGTATTGTTTTAATTCCTTATTGCTTCACTGGTCAGCCTGTGGCTTCCCAGTGATGTAATAAGTATTGTCTGTGATTTTTTTACTGTGATATTTATCTGTGATACTTAGTGATTGTCTAGTCAGGTTTCTCCACTCCGAGGCCTTTTGCACCTCGGAGGGAGTCCCAGCGATGGCCTCCAGGCCTTGGTGACCGGACGCTTTGTCTAGTACTTATCGTACCGTCACCAAGGTCTGTCCGCTCTTTTTAAGCCCTGGGATGGCAGGGCCCATCGTTGGTTTTTACTTGTATATGTTTGTCCGTTGTCTATTGCATTTATGTGTTCCTGTCTATTTTGTGTATGTTTTTTTATTTTTACTGTTTATGGCGGCGCATGCCCTTAGTTGGCGATGCCGCCGGGTGCTGCTGGCCGCGCCATCCACCGGCAGCAGTTCCCCAATTTTAATTAAAAAAAAAAAAATAATAATAATGCTGGGCTAGAATCCAACCTTCACGTCCCCGTTCGTGCCCGGCGGGTAACTGTTAGCTTCGGCTAGCAGGCTGACGAAGCTCTGGTACTGTGTTTCGACAAGAATGATCGTGTGGAGGGGACGATGTTGTATCCCCCGAGTGAGTGTTATGCCTGCGTCAGTTTGATTTGGTTTAATTGGTACCTTGACCGGAATTCAATGCGTCGTCAGTGCTGTCTACTCCCATGGGCGTGATCTTCGGAGTCCGACGAGACCGTTCAGACGAGTTGAAATGGGTGATGTTACATCTGTGATTTTGTTTAACCTATCTGTGATACTTTTATATCTGTGATACTTATTATGCCACTTGAGGTTTTCATGCCTGCCGTGGTATTGTCTAGCTGCTCGGTCTGTGATATTTCCCTGGCCTTGTTCTTGTCATTTCGATGGGTAGGAATGCGGCTCTCGACGCACTCGTTCTCATCGGCCACGCGTGCGGGTCGACGTCTGCCCGAAAGCTTGAGCGAGCTCGCCCAGTAAGGAGACGTCGTTGTCCCTCGTACGGTTGCGTTCGTGGGCGTTGATATGGCGGCTTCCGCCCCGTCGAAGTGATACGAACACAGGTCAGATGTTGGCTCTGTGATACTCTGTGGCATTGTCCCGTTCTCTGTAGCCTCGACTCGGACGAACGTGGCCTAGTCATCGTACCGGTCTCCCGTGTAGGTTGACCCCGACATCTGACAGAACGGCACATGTACCCAGTAATCAGTTATCTGACAGAACAGTACATATTGCTCAGTAATCAGATGTCACTGTCCCTACACATGTGAGTTCCTAAGTGTTGACGAAGCCATTTCGGAACTGTCGAGACTATGGGGAGCGGAATCGTGTCACAGAGCAAGAAATTTTTTAAATCTGTGATATTGTTGTTTTTATTTTTTAATAAGATTGTTTTTAATCCGTTTTGTTTTTACGATGTACCACTGAGGTCCTTTTCCACCCGAGGTGGTACATCATTTTTTTTTTATTCTTATCTGTGATATTTTATTGTGCCGCTGTGGGCTTGCTGTTGTAGCCTTTCAGCGGTTTTGTTTTTAACTACTTATTGCGGCACTGGTCGGCCTGTGGCTCCCCAGTGACGTAATAAGATTTTCCTCTTATATTTTTTTTTCCTTGTGATATTATTGTGTTGTTGTTATCTGTGATATTTATACTCAGTATTCTCCACTTCGAGGCCCTTTACACCTCGGAGTTTCATCGTTGGTTTTCAGTCCTTGGTGACCGGACGTTCTGGCTAGTACTTAGCGTACCGCCACCAAGGACTTGTCCGCTCGTTATGAAGCCCTGGGATGGCAGGGCTCATCGGTGAATTTTATCATGTGTATGTTTGTCCGTTGTCTAATGCATTTATGTGTTCCTGTCTATATGTGTCGTTTTTATCATTTTCCCGTTTTGGCGGCGCATGCCCTTCGATGGCGATGCCGCCGGACACTGCTGGCCGCGCCATCC
This sequence comes from Brachynemurus nebulosus, assembly GCA_035578155.1. NCBI lineage: Eukaryota > Metazoa > Arthropoda > Insecta > Neuroptera > Myrmeleontidae > Brachynemurus > Brachynemurus nebulosus. The sequence goes on from JAPWDM010000017.1 coordinate 6,617,342, forward strand.
ACCGGCAGCAGTGTCCCATTAAAAAAAAAATAATAATAATAATAATAATAATATTTATTTATTCGTTTTTAAAAATTTACATTTGTGTGAAGAGCGTCAACAAAATTAATTTAAAAATTCACTTAAGGTATAAAAAATTCTTTTGCAATAAATACTGTTTCAGTGTTATTCTGAACTTTTTGTGACACTGAGCAATTTTTATGTCATTACTTATTTTATTATATATTCGGATCATAGAGCTACGTGCATTTTTAAAGGAAACGTCAAGTCTAACTGCATCCAATATCAGTTTGTCTTTACATCGTGTTGAATAATCGTGTGTTAAACTATTACTCTCAAACAATTTAGGATTTCCTTTTATAAAACATGCGGACTCTAATATGAAAGTATCAATAACCGTCAGAATGCGATATTTCTTGAATAGCTTTCTACAGTGACTTCGTGCATTAACTCCCGCTATTGTTCGACGGCATCTCTTTTGTATTTTGAAAATTTGCTCCGCGGCTGTTGAGTTGCCGCAGAAAATAATCCCGAATTGGATTCGGGAATGCATAAGTGCATGGTAAATCATTGTCATAGATTGAATAGGCATTCGTGATTTTAAAAATCGTATTACGTATAAAGTTTTACTAAGATTTGTACTTAGTGTATCAATATGATTCTTCCAATTAATTTTGAAATCTATTTCAATTCCTAGAAATTTTACATGTTCGGAAATAGATAAGTCAGTTCCTAACAGCGAAATCTCCTCTGGAAAGTCAAAGTATTTACCGAATTTAATTAATTCTGTTTTACTTATAATAAGCGCTAAGCCATTAACCATAAGAGGGCTGGAGCAGCTGAACGACGTATTTTTATATGCGATAGGCGCTCTTGAGCACTGAGCTTGTATTTATCACTTAATGAACTTTCTGTTTATTATAATTTTTGTTATTTGTTGTTACTTATAAATGTTAAATGACCTTCCCTGGTATAAAAGATTTTCTTAAGCAATAAAAATCATCATTATTGTTTTTTTTTTTTGGTGGATGGCGCGGTCAGCAGTGTCCGGCGGCATCGCCAACTAAGAGCATGCGCCGCCAAACACGATATAAATAAAAACAACACATAAAGACAGGGACACATAAATGCACTAGACAACGGACAAACATACAAATAATAAAATCCATCGATGGGCCCTGCCATCCCAGGGCTTAAAAAGAGCGAACAGTCCTTGGTGACGGTACGATAAGTACTAGACAGAGCGTCCAGTCACCAAGGCCTGGAAGCCATCGCTGGAACTCCCTCCGAGGTGTAAAGGACCCCGGAGTGGAGAGAACCGACTAGAAATACACAAATATCACAGACAATTATCACAGTAGAAGATCACAGAGAAACTTATTGCGTCACTGGGAGGCCACAGGCCGACCAGTGAAGCAATAAGGAGTTAAAACAATACCGCTGTAGAGCCATAACAACAAGCCTACAGCGGCATAACAAAATATCACAGATAGTAAAAACAAATGATGTACCTCCTCGGGTGTAAAAGGCCTTCGGTGGTACATCGATAAAAAACAATAACGAAAACAAATAACAAGGTATAAATAACGAAGTACCACTAAGGGTGTAAAAGGCCCTTAGTGGCATAACGACAATACTAAAAGTACCCTGCCAGACCAGCTGGAACAGGGCATAGGTAATAAATAAGACGCACACAAAACATTTTAACACATAAATTAAAATAAAATGAAGCTGAAAATAAAATTTAATGTCGGGGGAGAATCAAGAGACGACTTTCTAAAATTTAGAGATGTAATGCCCCTAAAGTCTCTGAAGAAGATGCGAGTTTCGGAGAAATTCAAGCATCTTTTTTTCAGAGTCAGCATTATAAGCAAGAGCTTCGGCTACATTATTCGGGAGCTGAAACCTCTGGCGCAATGGCTCAAAGGTTACACATTCCTCAACTATATGCCTCACGGTCAGCGCCGTCCCGCAGGCGGCGCACCTTGGCTGATCCTCACCGGCGAGAAGATGACGATGTGTTAACGCCGTGTGGCCCAAGCGTAAACGCGTCAGGGCCACACTCTCTCGCCGGCTCAGATTTACAGGTGCCGGAGTTCTTCGGACCTCAGGTTTCACCTGTCTGAGCTTAGCCGTGAGGTTGTTCCACTCACGTTGCCATTTCTGATCGATCGCGGATCGTATGCTCACTCTCAGATCCTCTGGGCGTATGGCAATGTCCTGTGGCTCACCGACTTCGGCTGCATGACGTGCTGCCTGGTCGGCGAGTTCATTGCCAGGTATCCCTACATGTCCGGGAATCCAAAAGAAGGTGATAGACTTTTGGCGGAGCATGTAGAGACACGTTCGGATGTTCTGCACCAGTGGATCGATGGTATGAGAGTGGCAGATCGCTTGCAACGCGCTCAACGAGTCGGAACAAATAAGGAATGCGCTGTCTTCGGATTTTTGACAAAATCGCAGCTCTTGCAAAATAGCAAATAATTCCGCAGTATACACAGTGGCCTGGAGAGGAAGTGACCAAGCGTGAGGATCGTCACGAATGACGATGGCACTTCCAACACCCGTAGCTGTTTTGGAACCGTCTGTGTATATGCAGAGAGAGTCAAGTTCACTAATGATCTCAAAAAAGCGGGATCGATATTCGAGTGAACTGGTCTCCTCCTTGTTGAGACCAGTCAGGTCGAAACGACACCTTACGTTAGGGATCAGCCAAGGAGGTACTTCCATAGGACGTTTGGGAAGTACCTTGGCGAACTGTAAGTGCAAACTCTCTAATAACTCCTGCGTTCGAACGGCCACTGGTCGACTTATGGTGGGACGTTGACCGTAGAGCCCCTGTAAACGGTATCTGAACAGAGTCGGGTAGTTTATATGTGTAGGTGTTGCATATACCCCCGCTGCATAATTGAGCAAGAGACGCTCACGTTTCAGTCGCAGCGGAGGAGGGCCCGACTCTACGCAGAGGCTCATAGAAGGGCTCGTTCGAAATGCTCCCGTAGCCAGTCGTATGCCTGCATGGTGAACAGGATCCAGGAGTAGAAGCGCAGACGCCCGGGCGGAGGAGTAAGCAATGCTGCCGTAATCATTCCTAGTCAGAACTAGCGATTGGTACAGGCGAAGCAACGACTCCCGGCCCGCACCCCACGATGCACCAGCCAAGCACTTAAGCATGTTGATTGTCCTGCGACAACTCGCAGCTAAGGCTTGGAGGTGTGAGCGCCACGTAAGTTGTTTATCAATTATAAGTCCTAGAAACCTGACGCTATCGACGCACTGAAGGTTGGATCCTTTCAATGTGAGAACAGGATCCGGATGTGCGTTGCGCTTTCTGCAGAAGTGAACCGCCGATGTTTTTTGTGGTGAGAAACGAAAACCAAGAGCTTCTGCAGAAGTCACCAGTTCGTTGATGCCTTGTTGCAGCCGTTGGTGGATATCCTCAATGGAATCGGCTGCATAAAAAATTGTGAGGTCATCAACGTAGAAGCAACGACGAATTGGGGCTGAAGCTGCAATATGACTGACTGCGATGGAGAACAAGGTGACACTAATGGTGGAGCCTAGAGGAACACCGTTCTCCTGGGAATGGGCCTCAGACTCAGTGTCACCTACCCGGACACGAAAAGAACGGTCAGTCAGAAAACTTTTTACGAACTGAGGGAGGTTACCTCTTAAACCCCAGTCGTGCAGCTTCTTGAGAATGCCATACCTCCAGGTCATATCATAAGCTTCCTTCAAATCGAAAAACACGGCCACAAGGTGTTTTCGTTGGAGAAAGGCGTCTTGAGTGGCATTCTCGAGGCGAACAAAATGGTCCGTAGTCGAATGGTATCGGCGGAACCCACATTGATGTTTAGGTATAAGGTTGTGGGATTCCAGCCACCAGACGAGACGGTTGTTCACCATTTTTTCCAATACCTTGCTGAAACAGCAAGTCAAGGATATTGGACGATAGCTAGTTAGTTGCGATGAATCTTTACCCTCTTTTAGCAGCGGAATGATGGTAGCTTCTCGCCACTGTGGAGGGTAAACGCCTTGCCTAAAAATTTCATTGTAAAGATCCAGTAACCTACACTTACCAGGATAAGGCAGGTTCCGGATCATGGCGTAGGGGATCTCATCAGGTCCAGGGCAGGTGTCCCCAGATCCCCGAAGCGCCTCCAGTAATTCTTGCATAGAAAACGGTTGGTTATACTGGAGGGATTCATCTGAGAAAAAATCAAGATCATTTTGTTCATGTTCGATCTTGATCCGCAGGAAGTCCGGGTCATAATTCTGGGAGCCACTGACGCGCTCAAAGTGCTTAGCTAAGCAATTCGCTATTTCTGCGCTATTCGCGTTCCGACCGTCGACGATGAGAAGGGAGGGCATAGGTGAACGGGAGGATTTCCCAGTAATGGCCCTCACTCTTCTCCATACCTCTGATGTGCTGGTGGAGGTATTAATGGCCAAAACATATTGCTCCCATGATAACCTCTTCTGTTCTTTTATAGTGCGTTTACAGCGTGCTTGCGCACGCTTGTAGGCTATCACATTTTCCTGCGTGGGGCGACGTCTAAGTTCGTTGTAGGCCCGCTTTTTCTCTGCAACTGCTATGCTCACGACTTCATTCCACCATGGTACTTGACGTTTGGGTGGAATGCTGGACGACTTTACTCTTATGTATACTCTTATGTGCTGCTTCAATGACACTGGAGGACATTTGCTCCACATCATCTTCTACGTCTCCAGTCAGCTCGGGTGTACGGAATGAATCAACGTACATGTCCCAGTCAGCTTGACGGAGACGCCATCTCGGCGAAGACGATTGTGGAGTTATCGGCGTGGTACTATTCAAAATAATGGGTATATGGTCGCTACCGTATGAGTCTGACGCCAGCGTCCACTCATAACGGTGCGCCATGACCGGTGAGCCGAGTGATAAGTCGATAGCCGACAGCTCACCGGTTCTTGCGTTAATGAAAGTACCTTGACCGGTATTCAACAAGACCGCTTCAGACTCGTCTAAAAACCGTTCTATGTGTCTTCCACGGGCGTCTCTTGTGCTACAGCCCCACATGGGGCTGTGAGCGTTAAAATCTCCTAGTAACAAAAATGGACGTGGTAACTGTAAGGTAAGCTCGGTCAGGGATTCGACATTCCAGTCGAAGTCTGGTAGGTAGACCGAGCATACTGTGAACTGGGGCGGTTTTAATAATTGTACTGTCTATTTTGTACTGCAATAGCTTGTAGGGGGGTGTTTAATGGATGGTCCCGGAATGGGACGCCATCTTTAATGATGATGGCAACACCCACCCTCGCCCGGATGTCTGGCTGTACATTGTGCCGGCGGATGTGATAGTTTCTTATCGAAAATTGTTCCGCCGGCTTTAAGTGTGTTTCTTGTAAGCACACGCACATGGGCGTGTGCTCAGCCAGAAGCATCTGCAATTCACAGTAATGATGTTTTACACCATTACGGTTCCATTGAATAATCGCCATTTTTGCTACTACGTAGGGTTGCGCCCTGGGAAGTGTGGCTACTTCCTAGGTTTGTCCTTTGGCCAACCTTTCTTCTTTTTTATTACTTGCACCTCGGCATCGGAGTTATCCGACTCCGTGGCCGAGGTATTTGTATAAGCGTCGGACGTCGGGCGTTTAACACCCGTCCGGACCGACGCCGTCGACATGTCTGAGTCGCTCACTGGTGTCGTTGTAGAGCGACTCGGGAGAGGGGTGACCGGGCGTGTTGGTGTGCCCGGTCTGGACGGCCGCTGTGGTAGCGGAGCCGTCAATGGTGGGAGCGGAATGAATTTCGCCTCCGGTTGTGAGGTGGCAAGTCCCTTTTTGGGGGACCGGAATTTGGCCACCTCCTTTTCCCCCTCGCTGTATTCTCTCCTGCATTCGTTGCATGGTTACTTGCATTTGCCTCATCGCTTCCTTAATTTCAACAATTTCTCTTGATTTCTCAACCGCTGTAGTGACAGGGGCTGCAGCAGCGCGCGCGTAACCATCCAAGGCGGAGCGGCGAGGCATGTTGCCCAGTAGTTTTCGCCTTGCCTCTGGGTATGTTATTTTTTCCAGGGCTCTCAGCTCTTGGATGGCTGCTTCTTCTTTAAATTTGGGGCAATTCCTCGACTTAGCCGAGTGATTGCCCCCGCAGTTAACACACTTTACCGGCTCGTCACACGGTTTTCCCTCGTGTCACGGCCTTCCGCAAACGCAAATCTGCTGCTCGACGCTACATTTTTGTGAAACATATCTGTATTTTTGGCACCGGTAACAGCGCATTGGTGCCGGAATATACGGACGAACGTCGATTTTTTCAAAGAGGCCCAAGACCACTTCTTTTGGTAACGTGGTCTTGTTAAAAGTCAATAGTATAAGAGGGGAATTTGGATATTTGTTCCCCCTGTTAAATTTAAGCCTCTTTGCTTCTAAAACCCCTTGTGGAGACATCTCCGACACTATCTCTTCAAGGGAACAGTATGCAAGTGCAGGGTGCATTATAACACCGCGGGAGTAATTTAATACCCCACGAGGTGATACCTCCACCGCATACTGTCCAAGGCTCTTCAAACTCGTTATCTTTTCGGACTGTGTCGTTGAGAATGCCTCCACGAGCAACCCTTTGCCCGACAGTTTGGCATTCTTAACATGGCCAATATTTTCTCTCACCAACTTAGCCAACTGGAAGGGACTCATTTTACTAAAGTCGCCTTCCGTTGGTTTCACTACGAGATATTTAACAAAAGTCTCTTGCATTCCTGGGGCATCAAAAGGCATTTGACGCCCACGACGATTCCCTTTTTTGGGGGGAGGGTTACCCCTTTTGGACTGTGTAGCCGACCCGTTGACATGTGGAGCGGCTACATTTTGAGGAGTAGCGGAACAAGTTTCGCTACTTTTGCTCTCACCGGATGTTTTTGGTGGAGCTTGGTTCGCGTCCGGTTTGACGGGCCCGGACTCGCCCGAAGAAAGAATGTTTTTGTCACCCATAAAAGTTAACACAATAAATCCCCCACCCCGCTCCCCACCCTCCACGGAGCCTCATAAGGGACGTGGGACTCCCACGCCAGGGATACGGGAATGAGGGGCCCTAGGGATGAAGCCCATTGCCCCAGTGACACGCACGACCCCGGGGCGCTCGAATTTACTACCTACCCCTGGAACCCTTAGCCTCCTTGACACCAATGGGGGATAAATATCCCTCACGGGTGCCAAGGGCAGCTGCTATAGGTCTCCTCACCACCATCATTATTATTATTATAGACTTTTACGCCAACCTGGCGCTCACTACTCAGTAGGACAGTACTGGGTAACATTCACCTATACCGACATTATGCAAGGTATTAGGCTCTGTGGAAGGGTAATGTGCCAAACCAATCCATAAAAGTACCGTAGTACATTCACGGACGGGTTTGTCACATCACTCCCTGTATTGTTGTTATTGCTACTTGAAACGAGGTGTTTGTTATTCGTCTATTTTGGTGTACACTGAGTCGTACGGCGAGACTTTTGTGGGAGCGTAGATGTTGGCTCAATGACAGAGGAGGGCTGTGAAAGCCTAGTTCGTTTTCGTGTCCTCAGATGGTAGGTAGGAGTAGGGACAGAGGGAACGGAAAGGACTGTTTGTGTTTGTGTGTGTGTTTGTGTATGTGTGTGGATGTGTCTTTCTATTTTACGTTTCTTGGTGTAGATGTTTTCTGGTTCATCAAATTGCTCATTAAGATCGGGTGTTCCTGGAACTGTGCGTTTAGATGGTACAGAGGTTGACGGACGTTGTGTGTTATTGAATTGGGGAGAATTGTGCACCAGAGCGGTAACAGTGACAGTGCGGCAGTTGTTCGATCCCCCCTCTCCATCAGACGAATCTGGATCTGTATGTGTGTTAAGTGTTTGTCTTTCAGTGTTAGTGTATTGTGTGTTTATGTAAGTGTGTTGTGTGTCTGTAAGATGAGTGTCAGTGTATTGTTCGCTCACTGTAGATGGCTCAGATGGAGTAGAAGCAGATCTTGTGCTTTCGCATATCGCAGTCGGATTCGTATTACTGAGGAACTTCCGTACAATACGACACGTGTTTATGATCACTGCCTTTTGCATAGTGACATATGTGTATTTTGGGAGACCCAAGAGGCTCAAACTATTATGTAGTGTGTGTGGAATGACCCCGGTGGCACTGAGCACTATTGGAACGATGTGGATATGTTCCATTCGCCATTGTTGTTTTAATTCGGCTGCGAGGTCAGTGTATTTATCCAATTTAACTGCGTGTGTTTTTTGTAAGTTGTGTGTATTTGGAACCGCAATATCGATCAGATAGGTTGTCTTGGTGTTTTTCATTACGAAGGTGATATCTGGTCGATTATTATTTATGGTCTTATCTGTAATAATCGACCGATCCCAGTAAAGTCTACAGGAGTCATTCTCCGCTACTACTTTTGGTGTGAGCTTGAAGTAAGGTGTTTTATCGGTTATAAGGTGGTGTTTAACCGCTAGTTTCTGGTATATGATTTTGCCAACCTGATCGTGACGGTGTTTGTATTCGGACTGAGCGAGCTGAGTACAGGCAGCTGTGATATGTTGGATCGTTTCGGGTTTGGAATGGCATCTCCAAACCCGAAGAAACACATTCGTGAAGCATCTGAAGTTGTCTGCACTAAATACATATTTAGGTCTGTTCCCGTACTTTCTTTTAATCTGCTTATGTAATAATGTGAATAGGCTATAAATAAACAGCTTCCTTCTGCTTATTGAATTAAACAGGTTAATCTCTGATGTTTTAAATTTCAGACGCCAAGTACAATCTTAAATTATTCAAAATCATTAATTTTTTTTTAAATTTATGTACAATCACTTTTGTAAATATAATTGATAAATTTAAAAATTTAAATATGAGACTTGGAAGGAACAAGTAGGAATTCTGAAGTCACTTCTAATTTATATATTTGCCTACCGAAAAGAACGTGAACTAATTGAAATTTCGATGTAGGGTAGACCGGGGTCATTTGGGCAATGAAATTTGTACGAGGTAATTTGAGCAACGATAAATATAAATATAAAAACTTAAATATATATTATAAATAAAAATTGTATACGGTAGACCGGGGTTATTTGGGCAATGAAATTTGTACGAGGTAATTTGAGCAACGATAAATATAAATATAAAAACTTAAATATATATTATAAATAAAAATTGAATAATAAAATTTTTTAATTATGTACATATTATTTTCAAAATAAAAATTATAAAATTAAAAATAATGTTTTATTATATATTATTTACCCTTTATTCACTAACAAATATATTAAGAAATATAAAGTATTATTTTTATATTATTATACAACATTTAAAACTTCTGAATATAAAGAATATATTGGATGGATAATTAATAGGATAAATTGGATGTGGAAAGTATATTTAGAGGTAAATATAAAATAAAAAAAAAAGCTTTTAAGTACAGTAATAAAAAATATTTATTAATAAATGAAATTAGAATTATACATTATTATTACTGGTATTACTTATAAAACTATATATTTTTACAAATATCGTATCCACAATCAGACAACGATCATACCATGTTGAAAACACCGGTTCTCGTTCGATCACCGAAGTTAAGCAACATCGGGCATGGTAAGTACTTTCATGGGTGACCAGTTATGGAACGCCATGTGTTGTTGTCAATAGTTTTCCTTTTTTTATCATCTATAAATAATAGATAAAATTAGCTAACAGGTTAAATTGGTAACACTTATTGTTAAAAACATTAATCTACATAAAATAAAAGTTAATAGGTTAAATTGGTAACACTTATTGTTAAAAACATTAATCTACATAAAATAAAAGTTAATAGGTTAAATTGGTAACACTTATTGTTAAAAACATTAATCTACATAAAATAAAAGTTAATAGGTTAAATTGGTAACACTTATTGTTAAAAACATTAATCTACATAAAATAAAAGTTAATAGGTTAAATTGGTAACACTTATTGTTAAAAACAT
>JAPWDM010000017.1:6632327-6649827 GCA_035578155.1 Brachynemurus nebulosus
TGCTATGTCTAGTTGCACTACGACCAGGCTCTTTTGCTCACGTTTTGCGGATTGTAATAACTCCGCAAGGATGGGCACATTGTTAAAACACCCACCTTCCGGGACAAAGCCCTTCTGGCGGGGAGAGAAACGAACGACCCTCCTCAGGGATTCATCAATAATTCCCCAATAAATTCTTGATACGATAGATGATATGGTAATTGGCCTATAGCTCCCCACTTTCGTAGGGTCTTTGCCTTCTTTCAGGAGGAGTGTCGTTCGGTTCCCGGTCCATCTCACTGGTGTCTTTCCGGTAGAAAGAAGTATATTGAAGAAGAGATGGAGGAGTCTTAAAACCCCCGGGCTGTTGAGCGCTCTCACCGAGATATTATCTGGCCCGGCGGCTGTGTCTTTCTTCGTGCGGGCGACACGTTTGCGCACCTGTTTTAAAGTAATACGGGGGCAAACGTCGTCAAGCTGCTTCGGCGTATGCTCCTGCAGCTTATAAGAGGCTGGAACAACGGGGTCGGAAGTCTTACCCCAGATTTCGTTGTAATGCTGTTCCACCTCGAGGCCAGTGAGGGGACAAACTGGTCTCTCCCACACGGACACATTCTCGCGCACCAGTTTCGCGAGTTGGCCTGGACTTTTGTTGTAGATGTCCTGTGTACGGGCATAGATAAACTTTCGTTGCGCCCTTTTGCCCGTTCCCCTTTTTCTTGGACGCCGCTTCTCTTTATTGTCAGGATGATTAATTAAAATCTCGTGTATTAATTCATACGTGTCATCGATTAGTCTTTGTGATAAAATTCCGTGGTTGACAGTGGTAAAATCAATTAGCTGTAGAAGCTGGCGTTCCACGGGATGTAATGAAGGCTTGGTGGTATTAAAATCGTATTCCGCCAAGGTGGATTCTAGTAATTCCACTGCCCAATTGATAGTAGACTGGGCCCCTTCATCAACATCCTCAATCAGCACCGCCGGGACACCTAAATCGGCGGGTGATTGCTTCCCTGCAGGTCCGATTGGAGGCTCTGGTGGTGGATCGGTACCTTGAGGTTCGGCAGGGGGAGGACCCTCTGGACCTAGGGTATCCTCGCCAGACGCACGCCCCAGTGTGCGCTGGTCCTTTCTCTTTATCTCTGCCCTTTTGTCCCTAATTTGTTGAGTTGTCTTGGTTGTTAAAATTTCGCCAATTTTGGCGTTTATATTCTTTTCATTCGAAAATCTTTGGTCTAAATCATTTAATAGTTGTAGCTCCTCGTCGGTCCAGCTTCGTCGACGGTTCTGACGAGGAGCAGGGACGAGCACAGCCTGAGGTTTCTCTTGCCTTGCTATATTTCTTTCCTCAGGGTGTGCATGCCTCTGGTGTGTACTTACAGCTCTTTTACTAACAAATTTAAGTTCACAGTTAGGACATTGGACGCCCTCCAAGTTTCCAATGTCCCCACCAGGGCATTTGGGCAGGTGCGTCAGCGCGGCATGCCTCCTCAGATAGTTCTTGCCGCAGGTCTGGCAGACGTACGTCACCCTCACCAGTGGGTGACGCTGTTTTAAATGGCTTTCTTCGTCTACCAGACTCAGATGTATATAGTTCCCCTTGTTTGTGCTGACGCATATAGAACAGTTTCTTTGTGCAAAGGGAACTTTAATAAGGTAGTCCGGGCCGTCATCAATGTTCCCCTGAATTTCCCGCGAGGTACCGGGAACGTGGTCCCCGCGGGCCGAGGCCATATCGTCGTTTTTAGGAGCCATATGGACCTAGAATGGTGGATGGCTAGTCCCCCATCTGTTCTCTGCCTTACGCTTGCCGAACACATGTCGTTGCCCAGGTCTCACCACGAGGAGGTGCGTAAGGAACCAATCGCCGTGTGTGTGTGTCCCCTCATTGGCGACACAGACACACGACGATTAGCTGGTGCCTAGGAGAGACTCCGCACCGAGACCCAAAAGAGAGTCATAGTTACTCCCGCCGTTTACCCGCGCTTGCTTGAATTTCTTCACGTTGACATTCAGAGCACTGGGCAGAAATCACATTGCGTCAACACCCGTTGGGGCCATCGCAATGCTTTGTTTTAATTAGACAGTCGGATTCTCCTAGTCCGTGCCAGTTCTGAGTTAACCGTTAAATGGCGGCCGAAGAGAACATTTACGCATATATATTTTTCATTTTAATATAATATAATTAAATAAATAAAAATATAAATATAAAAATTATATGATATATATGTTGAGTAAAGTCTCGCAGCAAGAAAGTTCCGTAGGTGGCCAAGGCACGGGACCGAGTTCGGATCCACAAAAACATATACCCAAAACTAATTCATTAATAGCATACAAGTAAATAATAATTTAAAAAATTTTCAATAATTACATAGATATGTAAAGTATTTTTCGAACAAATGAAAAAACTTTTAATGAAATTATTATAAATAAATCATATTTAGTTTTATTATATAAATAATACAGCCTTTGTATATAAAAACTTTAGCCATCATTTTACATAAATGATTATTATCAAATATATATTAAATCCCCAAATATTCATTTATTATACACATAATAACTAATTACTTAGAAAATTATGTAATTTATAAATTATTCTTATGGAGTACATATTAATAAAATAACAAAAATAAAAAATCAGATTTTTATATATCAGTACTGTACCATACAATAATTAAATATAATTACAAATAAAATCGATTTTTCCAATAATTGTTCTATATAATACATAAATACACACATTATAATTATTTATTATTTTAATAAATAAAATTTACAAAACATATGTATAACATTTAGTAGGTAATATGGTATCACCTCACCCAGGCCCGGCACGTTAGCCATAACCTACATCCCAATCAAGCCCGACACGCCCCGGTCCTCAGAGCCAATCCTTATCCCGAAGTTACGGATCTAATTTGCCGACTTCCCTTACCTACATTATTCTATCGACTAGAGGCTCTTCACCTTGGAGACCTGCTGCGGATATGGGTACGAACCGGCGCGACACCTCCACGTGGCCCTCACCTGGATTTTCAAGGTCCGAGGGAATGATCCAGACACCGCCGCAACTGCGGTGCTCTTCGCGTTCCAAACCCTATCGCCCTGCTAGAGGATTCCAGGGAACTCGAACGCTCATGCAGAAAAGAAAACTCTTCCTGGATCTTCCGACGGCGTCTCCAGGCCTCTTTGGGTTACCCCGACGAACACTCATATACACATATATAATGTGAATGAGGGCCCGACTTATATACGGTTCCGCTGCCGGGTACCGGAATAGGAACCGGTTTCCCTTTCGCCCAATGGATGTAATTATTTATTATTTATTTATTTATTTTATAAAATTTTATTATTTTAAATAATAATTATTTATAAAAATAATTATATAATTTATTAAAACACATCAACATTAACATCGGTTTTCACCTAGGGCTTAGGATCGACTGACTCGTGTGCAACGGCTGTTCACACGAAACCCTTCTCCACGTCAGTCCTCCAGGGCCTCGCTGGAGTATTTGCTACTACCACCAAGATCTGCACCGATGGCGGCTCCAGACAGCCTCACGGCCAATCCTTCCGCGCACACCATCGCGACCCTCCTACTCGTCAAGTTTTCATGATATTTAAAAATTTTTATAAAAATAATAAATATCTATAATAACAATTGACGATAGAGTATAAGCACGACGCTTCAGCGCCATCCATTTTCAGGGCTAGTTGCTTCGGCAGGTGAGTTGTTACACACTCCTTAGCGGATTCCGACTTCCATGGCCACCGTCCTGCTGTCTTAAGCAACCAACGCCTTTCATGGTATCCCATAAGCGTCGATTTTGGCGCTTTAACTCTATGTTTGGTTCATCCCACAGCGCCAGTTCTGCTTACCAAAAGTGGCCCACTTGGCATTCTGATCCATAAATATTATCTTAATTAAAAATATTATTCTCATAGCTTCACATATATATAAAATTAAAAATAAAATCAATATATGATTTTAAGCAAGCTAGAGATCTCACCCATTTAAAGTTTGAGAATAGGTTGAGGTCGTTTCGGCCCCAAGGCCTCTAATCATTCGCTTTACCGGATGAGACTCGTTGAATGATGAACGCCAGCTATCCTGAGGGAAACTTCGGAGGGAACCAGCTACTAGATGGTTCGATTAGTCTTTCGCCCCTATACCCAGTTCCGACGATCGATTTGCACGTCAGAATCGCTACGGACCTCCATCAGGGTTTCCCCTGACTTCGTCCTGACCAGGCATAGTTCACCATCTTTCGGGTCCCAGCGTGTACGCTCTAGGTGCACCTTTATTCATAATAAAAATTATAAAAAAATTATAAGAATAATATAAGATGCCCTGGGAGTGCGATATTTAATACATAATAAAAATATATCCTCCCTCAAATTTATAATAAAAAAAATAAAAATCTTTTTTAAAAAAATTATTTTACTTTCATTTCGCCTTTGGGTTTCATAAAATTTATTAATATTTCGATGAAAAAATATTTTATTCCCAATGACTTGCGCACATGCTAGACTCCTTGGTCCGTGTTTCAAGACGGGTCCTGAAAGTAGGGTAGACCGGGGTTAGTTGGGTACAGAGGTAAGTTGAACATGTAAAAATTACCCCACACAAAAGATATGGTCAAATTACCACACTTAAATAAATCAGTTTTATCCAATTAACGACATTACAGAGGTAAGTTGAACATATAAAAATTACACCACACAAAAGATATGACAAAATTACGGTTATTTGGATAAGGGTGACTTAAATAAGTTAGGGTAGACCGGGGTTAGTTGGGTACAGAGGTAAGTTGAACATGTAAAAATTACCCCACACAAAAGATATGGTCAAATTACCACACTTAAATAAATCAGTCTTATCCAATTAACGACATTACAGAGGTAAGTTGAACATATAAAAATTACACCACACAAAAGATATGACAAAATTACGGTTATTTGGATAAGGGTGACTTAAATAAGTTAGGGTAGACCGGGGTTAGTTGGGTACAGAGGTAAGTTGAACATGTAAAAATTACCCCACACAAAAGATATGGTCAAATTACCACACTTAAATAAATCAGTCTTATCCAATTAACGACATTACAGAGGTAAATTGAACATATAAAAATTACACCACACAAAAGATATGACAAAATTACGGTTATTTGGATAAGGGTGACTTAAATAAGTTACCCTTATCCAATTAACCATATTAAAGAAATTTGTATCATTTATAAATAACTTTTTTGGAAATATTTATATGGAAATATTATCACAATTAATACATATATATGTATCACTAGTATTAGGTACGCAATTAATATGCGCCCAATTTTTGCACAACTGACATTCAATCCACGTTTCTTTGAGGCTACACTTTGAAAATAGTTCATTGCATATTAAGCAAGAAATCCTTGGTAATAATATTAAGCAATTACTATTAATACAAATATTAATTTTTTTAGTAACTTTTTTACACTTTTTTTTTATATTTTGTTCTTTCTCTAATGTTTTTATTTCTATTGAATCGGTTAAAACACTAGATTTTCTTTTCCTCTTGGTTTGACCCTGTTCTTTTGTTGCAGCCCTTGGGTACGGTCGAACTATTTCTGGAGAAAATATTGTAGGTGATGATGTTAAAATTTGCGATTCTGGGGGATCAGTTACGAATGACGGAGCGAAATCATCTTGAGTAAAAATATTTTCATTATATGGAAATATTCCAGTCTTTTTAAATCCTTTTATGATATTTGTATTAGTTGTAGCTAATGGTAATGAATCTGCTACTATTTTTGGGATATCATATATTGTTATTTTTTCACCTGGATTATTTCTTAACCATAAATCTTGTGCAGTTGAAGCATATTTCTTAAATGGTCCATACACAGCCACATCAAGTGGTTGTAATTTATGGCTACAATGTGGTGGAAAGGATAACATTACGATCCCATTATCTTTCGCTAAGTGTAAGGTTGGTACATGTAAATGTGAGGAATGATTATCTAATAAGAGTAATACTGGATTATTAATAGATGGTTTAACGTGTGCGATGAAATGCTGCATGTACATAAAAAATTCTTCATTTGTTACCCAACCGCTAGAATTTCCTGCACCAATAGAACCTTTTGGTCCATTATTAATAAAATGATTTTTATATTTTTTTCGTGGAAATACGAACATAGGAGGCACTGTATTTCCGTTTGCAGAAACAGCACATATTAGTGTGACATTAGTGCCCCGTTCAGCAGAAGTTATGGAGCCAACATTTTTTTTCCCTTTGGCAGCAATTATTTTAGGAGGTTTTAATACAGTACTAATTGAGGTTTCATCAACATTATAAATATTTGATGCGGTAAATTGATATTTATTCTTAACTTCAGCTAATTTTGTGAAAAATGGTTTTACATTTTGAACATTGAATGATGTCGCTCGTCCGATACTTGTTGCTTCTGGTTTTCTAATTGATAATTCTCGATTCCTTTTTAGAAAACTAGTAAGCCACTCTTTGCCAGCTATTTTATTAATTTTCCATATTTCAGGCATTTTAATATTAAATTTTTCAGCACACTCATAAGCAAGCTGGCGAACATTTTTCGGAGTCAATCCATAAAATATCGAAGCCATTTGTAGTAAATAATCTTTTAATGCAATTTCCTGGTCCTTAGAAAATACTTGTCTAGGTTTTTTATAACCAATTGTCGGTAAATCTTGCGTTTCCTTATTTTTATATGCTTTTAACTTAATTATATAACGTGATAGTGTCGTACGTTTAATATTAAATTCCTTTGAAGCAGCATTGATACTTCGGTTTCCAGAAATTATTGTTTTTGCGGCATCATTAAATGTTTCGATAGATATAAAACCTCTTTCAGTTTTACGTTTATAATTTCTCATATCTAATAGAAATAAAAAACAAATATATAATAAAAGAAAATCTTAATCATAGTTTTGTTAATGAAAAAAATTTTACTTACTTGTTATTTGTAAATGATACAAATTGATAATTGAAACTGATGTATTTTGTTAAGATAAATCTATTACTGTTTTATATTAAAAATTTATATATTTGAAGAAAATTTCAATTTTTGTAAAATGAGTGTACATTATAATATATAAAATAGCATTGTGAAATAAAAGCACATAATATATGAAGGTATATGCACTTAAACTTTGTAATTAAACAATTACGGTCACATACAAAAAGTAGTCACAAACGCCACAAACTTCACAAACACAAATCGTTCACATTTTTATATGTAAAATTTATAATTTTGAAGAAAATTTCAATTTTTGTAAAATTAATATATATTAAAACCACTTTTTAAGTAATAGTTTAAAAAAATAGAAACAAGTTCGCATTTACATGTATTTTGTTAAAAGTAACACAATTCGTTCACTTTTATTATATATAAAATTTATAGTTTTGGAAAAAATTACAAATTTTTTTAAAATTAATAATGGTTGTAACCACTTGTAAGAATAATTGAAAAAAATAATAAAAACAAGTTCACAAAAAACAATGTTTAAGTGCATATAACAACACATATTATGTGCTTTAACTTCACGACGGTTTATCGTACACTAAACTTTTTATGTTTCCTATCATTTAATATATTCTGGTTTATAAAAAAAGGGGGAAACATCACAAACACATACGTGTTACTAAACATATATATATGATATATGTGGTATGTTATTATGTATATGTATTATTATTTAAAGAAGGGTGCCACCCTAACACATCTTACTGAATATATATATGTAAAACTTTTTATGTTTCCTATCATTTAATATATTCTGGTTTATAAAAAAGAGGGAAACATCACAAACACATACATGTTACTAAACATATATATATATGATATATGTGGTATGTTATTATGTATATGTATTATTATTTAAAGAAGGGTGCCACCCTAACACATCTTACTGAATACATATATGTAAAACTTTTTATGTTTCCTATCATTTAATATATTCTGGTTTATAAAAAAGAGGGAAACATCACAAACACATACATGTTACTAAACATATATATATGATATATGTGGTATGTTATTATGTATATGTATTATTATTTAAAGAAGGGTGCCACCCTAACACATCTTACTGAATATATATATATATATATATATATATATATATATATATATATATATATATATATATATATATATATATGTAGTATGTATGAATATATACATATGTAGTTAAAATACAAATATTGATTTTTATTTTTCTTACATATTTAGAAAGGTTTTTTATATGATATTGTATGTATACTGTACATTGTATGTATACAGTAATGAAATATAAAGTATTGAAATGGCTTTTTATCTTATGATAATGTATGAAAAATGTAGATTTAAAATACTAATGTAAGTAAGATATTGTAATACGTTAACAAAAGTCAGGTGAATGTATAATATTTTAACCAAAAGTAAGTTAAAGTATTGAAATATTGGTATATGTGAATGTTTTATTATGATTTTTCTAACTATTCATAAAAGTTGATAAAACGTACATCATAAATAACAAATTATAAATTTACTCTTAAACTATTATTTTTACATAAAAAATACTTATCCACATTTGTTTATTTTAAGAAAATACATGATAATTTTAAAAAAAGTTTTATAATTTATGAATTTTTAATAGTTTTGTATCTTATGATAATGTATGAAAAATGTACATTTAAAATACTAATGTAAGTAAGATATTGTAATACGTTAACAAAAGTCAGGTGAATGTATAATATTTTAACCAAAAGTAAGTTAAAGTATTGAAATATTGGTATATGTGAATGTTTTATTATGATTTTTCTAACTATTCATAAAAGTTGATAAAACGTACATCATAAATAACAAATTATAAATTTACTCTTAAACTATTATTTTTACATAAAAAATACTTATCCACATTTGTTTATTTTAAGAAAATACATGATAATTTTAAAAAAAGTTTTATAATTTATGAATTTTTAATAGTTTTGTATCTTATGATAATGTATGAAAAATGTACATTTAAAATACTAATGTAAGTAAGATATTGTAATACGTTAACAAAAGTCAGGTGAATGTATAATATTTTAACCAAAAGTAAGTTAAAGTATTGAAATATTGGTATATGTGAATGTTTTATTATGATTTTTCTAACTATTCATAAAAGTTGATAAAACGTACATCATAAATAACAAATTATAAATTTACTCTTAAACTATTATTTTTACATAAAAAATACTTATCCACATTTGTTTATTTTAAGAAAATACATGATAATTTTAAAAAAAGTTTTAAAATATATGAATTCTTAAAAATTTTGTATCATTTACTATTAATATGTAAAAATTTTTTCTAAGTTCAAATATACATTGATTTTGTATGTAAGCGATGTTGTTGCAGTCATCTGACTTATATTGAGTACAAACATCGTCTTACGATGTGTGTTGTTACTGTACTATGTTTTATGTGTCTATATAAAAATCAAAAAAAATGAAAAAAAAATGAAAAATTTTAAAAAAAATTCTTATATTTTAATATAAACTTTAAAAAACTTCATTAATAATTATATATTTTATAGTTTTTATCATTTTTATAACAAATTAAAACAAAAAAATATAAAAAAAAAAGTAAAATTTACCACGCTGCAAAATCCAAAACTTATATATGATGATGGTACCTTTTTAAATATCGATGTGTGTAGTTGACTTAAACATTATGAACGGTTCGGTCAAAGTATATATAGCTATTATGTATGTGTGTAAGACCATTACATTAATAGTTTTATTTTGACTAAGTTCTGTTCTTTTGAAAATATTATTTTTTGTTAAGTTGATATTTTCAAATAATTTTTATTTACTACAGTAACATCGTAAAGGTACTTCATCGAAAAATTATGAAAATATATAAAGTAAGTGTTTTGGTATTAAAAAAAATATGTGTTTTTATTTATTAAAAATTTTTATGATTTTTATTAATAATTCACATATATTTTTATTAACCCAAAACCATTTATATATAATTTTTATAATTTTTTAATATTATCCTATATTATGTCAAAGCAAGTCCATGGGCTATAGGTGTTAAGCCTTAGGCTCTTATGTGGACAAACAATTTTATAAAATAAATTTTTTAATAAATTTATAATGCAGAAACTCACTACATACCAAGCGCGAATGAAGTGTGTTATTCGAACGTTAAATAAATATATATTTTATATATTTAAAAATTGTCGCATACAATCTAGCGAAGAGTTATGAGCAAATGTTTGAATTATTTCAATAAAACTATATTACTTAAAATATATGGTAATAGTTTTTATTCAAATATGAATATTTTCAAAAAAGAATTTTTTTTATTTTTTTAAATATTAAAAATTTTAGAAAATATTTTTTATATAAAAAGTAACAAAAGAAATAAATTTATTTTTATTTCAATTTTTGTTATAATTTTTATATGTTTATATCAGTTTATGAAGAAATTTCATACTGATTAATAAATGAAAAACTTTTTAAAATATTTCTTTTTTTTTTAAATTGGAATAATTTTATTAAGTTGGAACATACAGTTCCCTGGTTGATCCTGCCAGTAGTCATATGCTTGTCTCAAAGATTAAGCCATGCATGTCTCAGTACAAGCCATATTAAGGTGAAACCGCGAAAGGCTCATTATATCAGTTATGGTTCCTTAGATCGTACATACATTTACTTGGATAACTGTGGTAATTCTAGAGCTAATACATGCAAACAGAGTTCCGACCAGAGATGGAAGGAATGCTTTTATTAGATCAAAACCAATCGATGTTAACATATTTTTATAATATATTTTATGTTTTTTTATAATTTCATATATATATTTAATATATGTGCATCGTAATAATTTGGTGACTCTGAATAACTTTTAGCTGATCGCACGGTCTTTATAGTACCGGCGACGCATCTTTCAAATGTCTGCCTTATCAACTGTCGATGGTAGGTTCTGCGCCTACCATGGTTGTAACGGGTAACGGGGAATCAGGGTTCGATTCCGGAGAGGGAGCCTGAGAAACGGCTACCACATCCAAGGAAGGCAGCAGGCGCGCAAATTACCCACTCCCGGCACGGGGAGGTAGTGACGAAAAATAACGATACGGGACTCATCCGAGGCCCCGTAATCGGAATGAGTACACTTTAAATCCTTTAACGAGGATCCATTGGAGGGCAAGTCTGGTGCCAGCAGCCGCGGTAATTCCAGCTCCAATAGCGTATATTAAAGTTGTTGCGGTTAAAAAGCTCGTAGTCGAATTTGTGTCCTACACTGTCGGTTCACCGCTCGCGGTGTTTAACTGGCATGTTTTGTGGGACGTCCTACCGGTGGTGAGGTATAAATTATATATTGTATAATATGGTTATAAATACTTGTATTTTTATTTAAATTTTTATTTTTATGGTAAGTTATTATTTATATTTTTACTTGCTTGAAAAGTTTAAAGTATACTAGTTAAATTTTATATACTAATATGTACATTAAAGTATAATTTATCGTAAGTGTTAAAGTTATTTATTTTTTATAATTTAAATAATGGAGACAGCCTCCCAATTATAATCCTATCGCGGTGCTCTTAATTGAGTGTCGAGATGGGCCGGTACGTTTACTTTGAACAAATTAGAGTGCTTAAAGCAGGCTTTAAAATTTAAATAGTGCCTGAATATTGTGTGCATGGAATAATGGAATAGGACCTCGGTTCTATTTTGTTGGTTTTCGGAAGTTTTTCCGAGGTAATGATTAATACGGACAGATGGGGGCATTCGTATTGCGACGTTAGAGGTGAAATTCTTGGATCGTCGCAAGACGGACAGAAGCGAAAGCATTTGCCAAAAATGTTTTGATTGATCAAGAACGAAAGTTAGAGGTTCGAAGGCGATCAGATACCGCCCTAGTTCTAACCATAAACGATGCCAGCTAGCGATCCGCCAAAGTTCCTCCGATGACTTGGCGGGCAGCTTCCGGGAAACCAAAGCTTTTGGGTTCCGGGGGAAGTATGGTTGCAAAGCTGAAACTTAAAGGAATTGACGGAAGGGCACCACCAGGAGTGGAGCCTGCGGCTTAATTTGACTCAACACGGGAAACCTCACCAGGCCCGGACACCGGAAGGATTGACAGATTGAGAGCTCTTTCTTGATTCGGTGGGTGGTGGTGCATGGCCGTTCTTAGTTGGTGGAGCGATTTGTCTGGTTAATTCCGATAACGAACGAGACTCTAGCCTACTAAATAGACGTACTTTATTACCGGCATCTCAAGGCCCATCGGCTGTATTGTTACTGAATGTTA
Source organism: Brachynemurus nebulosus (assembly GCA_035578155.1). NCBI lineage: Eukaryota > Metazoa > Arthropoda > Insecta > Neuroptera > Myrmeleontidae > Brachynemurus > Brachynemurus nebulosus. Next base: position 6,644,624 of record JAPWDM010000017.1, read on the forward strand.
TTTGTATATTTTGTTTTAATATATTTATAATATGTATGATTGATAATATTCATTTATGTTTTTTATTTCTTTGGGGATAAATTTCTATGTGTAATTACTTAATCTGCATTAATGATATATTTAACATGATACATTAACTAAAGTGACATCAGTTTTTTGATGTGGTTTTTACTGCCGGCGTACAAATAATTCTTCTTAGAGGGACAGGCGGCTTCTAGCCGCACGAGATTGAGCAATAACAGGTCTGTGATGCCCTTAGATGTTCTGGGCCGCACGCGCGCTACACTGAAGGAATCAGCGTGTTTTCCTCTGGCCGAAAGGTCCGGGTAACCCGCTGAACCTCCTTCGTGCTAGGGATTGGGGCTTGCAATTATTCCCCATGAACGAGGAATTCCCAGTAAGCGCGAGTCATAAGCTCGCGTTGATTACGTCCCTGCCCTTTGTACACACCGCCCGTCGCTACTACCGATTGAATGATTTAGTGAGGTCTTCAGACTGGTGCGCGGCAATGTTTTTAAAAGACATTGCCGATGATGCTGGAAAGATGACCAAACTTGATCATTTAGAGGAAGTAAAAGTCGTAACAAGGTTTCCGTAGGTGAACCTGCGGAAGGATCATTAACGAAATATAACAAAACTTGATTTTTGTGATTTTTTATATATATTAATGTTTTGTTAAAATATTTTGTTTATAAATTCCTTATATTTTTATGTAAGTAAAAGAAAAATTTACTTTTTTTCTATAACTTACTTTATAAAATATATAATTTTTATAATATAAAAATTATAATATTGTAATAAATAAACACGTATTTGGATACCAATTTTTAATATATTAAATATATTATTGGTTATAAAGTTTTACATCCAAATGTTAATTTGATTTTTTAATTTTTTTTTTTTTTTGATATGTGTTTATTTTTATATATCAATATATAAATTTTTTTTTTTTATATTAACAATATTAAAAATTTATTGAATCTATATAAAATAAATAGCATATTCGTAAAATAACAAAACAAGTTATTTTCAATATGTCTTATTTATAATATAGTTATTTAATAAATGAGTTTTCTTTAAAAAAAAATTTTTTTTTTTTTTTAATGTTTTGTCAAATAAACAAGCAAGCACTGTATCTAATAAAATTTTATTAAATATTATTATTTATTCTTTTATACAAATGTAAGTCAATATAAAACAAACAAAAAAATTGTTTTTTTATTGCAGTCTTTTTATTATTATTTTATAATAATAAAAAAAGTATAAATTTTTATTTAATATAAATATTTCTTAAAATTTAATAATATAAAGATTACCCTGAACGGTGGATCACTTGGCTCGTGGGTCGATGAAGAACGCAGCTAATTGCGCGTCAACTTGTGAACTGCAGGACACATGAACATCGACATTTCGAACGCACATTGCGGTCCTTGGATACTGTTCCCGGACCACACCTGGCTGAGGGTCGTATACAATAATATATTAAAAGATTATTTTTAATAAAAGATAATATATTTTTTAAAATATATATCTTAAAAATAATAAAATGAATGTTCGTATATTTTTTTAATTTATACGTCATTCTAAATTATATGATGTTTTTAATGTATGTATTTTTAATATTATTTTTCTATATCTTACTTATTATAAATGTGTAAGAATAAGAAAATCAAATAATACATCACATCATTTTAATTTAATAAAAATGAAACAATATTTTCTAAAAAAATATAAAAATAAATTTAAACACATATAGTAATGAAAACCAAAAATTATTCATGTATATATGTGTTTTAAATATCTAATTATTTTTATTTTATGAAAATATGAAATAACGAAATAATTTATTTCTTATTAATTTTCATATAAATATTAAATAATAATATTTAAAAATTTAACATAATAACATAAGATAAAATTTTTTGGTTTAAGTAATTACTAATAGTGTTTTTATTTTTTCAAAATAAAATTTTTTTATATTTATTTATAAAGAAAATATTGAAAAAAAAAACATTTTTATTTTATTTATTTATAATTGCGACCTCAGAGTAGGTGAGATTACCCGCTGAATTTAAGCATATTATTAAGCGGAGGAAAAGAAACTAACTAGGATTCCCTTAGTAGCGGCGAGCGAAGAGGGAAAAGCCCATCACTGAACCCCATGGCTAAATAAAAATGGTCATTCGGGGAATGTAGTGTTTGGGAGGATCCATAATTTTTTATATAACCTGTTATTTTATGTAATAAGTCCAAGTCCATCTTGAATGGGGCCATATACCCAGAGAGGGTGCCAGGCCCGTAGTGACTATATACTGAATAACAGGTGGATCTCTCCTTAGAGTCGGGTTGCTTGAGAGTGCAGCTCTAAGTGGGTGGTAAACTCCATCTAAGGCTAAATATAACCACGAGACCGATAGCGAACAAGTACCGTGAGGGAAAGTTGAAAAGAACTTTGAAGAGAGAGTTCAAGAGTACGTAAAACCGTTCAGGGGTAAACCTGAAAAACCCGAAAGGTCGAAAGATGAGATTCATTTACTTTTTATCGTATATTAACCAACTTGTATTTGTTAGTGACAAAATTTATTATTATTATATATTATAATTTTTTATGGTATATTTATAATTTATAAAATTATTGCACTACTATATGTTGTGTATAATAACGAGGTATGCACTTCTCATCTTGTAGGACGTCGCGACCCGTTAAATATTGATTTATGAAATATTTTTGTGCATTGTATATTATATTATAAATTTTTATTTATTTGTGTAATATATGCCTATATTATCTAATTAATTGTTTGACGGTATAAATATTCATAATATAAGATTAAGTGTAAAAATTTTTTTTTTTACACGTTCATTACCTAAAACGAGTATATATGGGTTTTATTAGGTTTTTTATATTTCTTAATAAAACATATGATTTTATTTGGTTTTTATACCAATAAATCATACCATATTACTGTCAGTTTTTAGGTATTAATTTGAACAATAATCTTTTTGTCAGCGACGCTATAGCTTTGGGTACTTTCAGGACCCGTCTTGAAACACGGACCAAGGAGTCTAGCATGTGCGCAAGTCATTGGGAATAAAATATTTTTTCATCGAAATATTAATAAATTTTATGAAACCCAAAGGCGAAATGAAAGTAAAATAATTTTTTTAAAAAAGATTTTTATTTTTTTTATTATAAATTTGAGGGAGGATATATTTTTATTATGTATTAAATATCGCACTCCCAGGGCATCTTATATTATTCTTATAATTTTTTTATAATTTTTATTATGAATAAAGGTGCACCTAGAGCGTACACGCTGGGACCCGAAAGATGGTGAACTATGCCTGGTCAGGACGAAGTCAGGGGAAACCCTGATGGAGGTCCGTAGCGATTCTGACGTGCAAATCGATCGTCGGAACTGGGTATAGGGGCGAAAGACTAATCGAACCATCTAGTAGCTGGTTCCCTCCGAAGTTTCCCTCAGGATAGCTGGCGTTCATCATTCAACGAGTCTCATCCGGTAAAGCGAATGATTAGAGGCCTTGGGGCCGAAACGACCTCAACCTATTCTCAAACTTTAAATGGGTGAGATCTCTAGCTTGCTTAAAATCATATATTGATTTTATTTTTAATTTTATATATATGTGAAGCTATGAGAATAATATTTTTAATTAAGATAATATTTATGGATCAGAATGCCAAGTGGGCCACTTTTGGTAAGCAGAACTGGCGCTGTGGGATGAACCAAACATAGAGTTAAAGCGCCAAAATCGACGCTTATGGGATACCATGAAAGGCGTTGGTTGCTTAAGACAGCAGGACGGTGGCCATGGAAGTCGGAATCCGCTAAGGAGTGTGTAACAACTCACCTGCCGAAGCAACTAGCCCTGAAAATGGATGGCGCTGAAGCGTCGTGCTTATACTCTATCGTCAATTGTTATTATAGATATTTATTATTTTTATAAAAATTTTTAAATATCATGAAAACTTGACGAGTAGGAGGGTCGCGATGGTGTGCGCGGAAGGATTGGCCGTGAGGCTGTCTGGAGCCGCCATCGGTGCAGATCTTGGTGGTAGTAGCAAATACTCCAGCGAGGCCCTGGAGGACTGACGTGGAGAAGGGTTTCGTGTGAACAGCCGTTGCACACGAGTCAGTCGATCCTAAGCCCTAGGTGAAAACCGATGTTAATGTTGATGTGTTTTAATAAATTATATAATTATTTTTATAAATAATTATTATTTAAAATAATAAAATTTTATAAAATAAATAAATAAATAATAAATAATTACATCCATTGGGCGAAAGGGAAACCGGTTCCTATTCCGGTACCCGGCAGCGGAACCGTATATAAGTCGGGCCCTCATTCACATTATATATGTGTATATGAGTGTTCGTCGGGGTAACCCAAAGAGGCCTGGAGACGCCGTCGGAAGATCCAGGAAGAGTTTTCTTTTCTGCATGAGCGTTCGAGTTCCCTGGAATCCTCTAGCAGGGCGATAGGGTTTGGAACGCGAAGAGCACCGCAGTTGCGGCGGTGTCTGGATCATTCCCTCGGACCTTGAAAATCCAGGTGAGGGCCACGTGGAGGTGTCGCGCCGGTTCGTACCCATATCCGCAGCAGGTCTCCAAGGTGAAGAGCCTCTAGTCGATAGAATAATGTAGGTAAGGGAAGTCGGCAAATTAGATCCGTAACTTCGGGATAAGGATTGGCTCTGAGGACCGGGGCGTGTCGGGCTTGATTGGGATGTAGGTTATGGCTAACGTGCCGGGCCTGGGTGAGGTGATACCATATTACCTACTAAATGTTATACATATGTTTTGTAAATTTTATTTATTAAAATAATAAATAATTATAATGTGTGTATTTATGTATTATATAGAACAATTATTGGAAAAATCGATTTTATTTGTAATTATATTTAATTATTGTATGGTACAGTACTGATATATAAAAATCTGATTTTTTATTTTTGTTATTTTATTAATATGTACTCCATAAGAATAATTTATAAATTACATAATTTTCTAAGTAATTAGTTATTATGTGTATAATAAATGAATATTTGGGGATTTAATATATATTTGATAATAATCATTTATGTAAAATGATGGCTAAAGTTTTTATATACAAAGGCTGTATTATTTATATAATAAAACTAAATATGATTTATTTATAATAATTTCATTAAAAGTTTTTTCATT
>JAPWDM010000017.1:6654827-6692678 GCA_035578155.1 Brachynemurus nebulosus
ATACTTTCCACATCCAATTTATCCTATTAATTATCCATACAATATATTCTTTATATTCAGAAGTTTTAAATGTTGTATAATAATATAAAAATAATACTTTATATTTCTTAATATATTTGTTAGTGAATAAAGGGTAAATAATATATAATAAAACATTATTTTTAATTTTATAATTTTTATTTTGAAAATAATATCTACATAATTAAAAAATTTTATTATTCAATTTTTATTTATAATATATATTTAAGTTTTTATATTTATATTTATCGTTGCTCAAATTACCTCGTACAAATTTCATTGCCCAAATAACCCCGGTCTACCGTATACAATTTTTATTTATAATATATATTTAAGTTTTTATATTTATATTTATCGTTGCTCAAATTACCTCGTACACATTTCATTGCCCAAATGACCCCGGTCTACCCTACCCAAAGCTATAGCGTCGCTGACAAAAAGATTATTGTTCAAATTAATACCTAAAAACTGACAGTAATATGGTATGATTTATTGGTATAAAAACCAAATAAAATCATTTGTTTTATTAAGAAATATAAAAAACCTAATAAAACCCATATATACTCGTTTTAGGTAATGAACGTGTAAAAAAAAAAATTTTTACACTTAATCTTATATTATGAATATTTATACCGTCAAACAATTAATTAGATAATATAGGCATATATTACACAAATAAATAAAAATTTATAATATAATATACAATGCACAAAAATATTTCATAAATCAATATTTAACGGGTCGCGACGTCCTACAAGATGAGAAGTGCATACCTCGTTATTATACACAACATATAGTAGTGCAATAATTTTATAAATTATAAATATACCATAAAAAATTATAATATATAATAATAATAAATTTTGTCACTAACAAATACAAGTTGGTTAATATACGATAAAAAGTAAATGAATCTCATCTTTCGACCTTTCGGGTTTTTCAGGTTTACCCCTGAACGGTTTTACGTACTCTTGAACTCTCTCTTCAAAGTTCTTTTCAACTTTCCCTCACGGTACTTGTTCGCTATCGGTCTCGTGGTTATATTTAGCCTTAGATGGAGTTTACCACCCACTTAGAGCTGCACTCTCAAGCAACCCGACTCTAAGGAGAGATCCACCTGTTATTCAGTATATAGTCACTACGGGCCTGGCACCCTCTCTGGGTATATGGCCCCATTCAAGATGGACTTGGACTTATTACATAAAATAACAGGTTATATAAAAAATTATGGATCCTCCCAAACACTACATTCCCCGAATGACCATTTTTATTTAGCCATGGGGTTCAGTGATGGGCTTTTCCCTCTTCGCTCGCCGCTACTAAGGGAATCCTAGTTAGTTTCTTTTCCTCCGCTTAATAATATGCTTAAATTCAGCGGGTAATCTCACCTACTCTGAGGTCGCAATTATAAATAAATAAAATAAAAATGTTTTTTTTTTCAATATTTTCTTTATAAATAAATATAAAAAAATTTTATTTTGAAAAAATAAAAACACTATTAGTAATTACTTAAACCAAAAAATTTTATCTTATGTTATTATGTTAAATTTTTAAATATTATTATTTAATATTTATATGAAAATTAATAAGAAATAAATTATTTCGTTATTTCATATTTTCATAAAATAAAAATAATTAGATATTTAAAACACATATATACATGAATAATTTTTGGTTTTCATTACTATATGTGTTTAAATTTATTTTTATATTTTTTTAGAAAATATTGTTTCATTTTTATTAAATTAAAATGATGTGATGTATTATTTGATTTTCTTATTCTTACACATTTATAATAAGTAAGATATAGAAAAATAATATTAAAAATACATACATTAAAAACATCATATAATTTAGAATGACGTATAAATTAAAAAAATATACGAACATTCATTTTATTATTTTTAAGATATATATTTTAAAAAATATATTATCTTTTATTAAAAATAATCTTTTAATATATTATTGTATACGACCCTCAGCCAGGTGTGGTCCGGGAACAGTATCCAAGGACCGCAATGTGCGTTCGAAATGTCGATGTTCATGTGTCCTGCAGTTCACAAGTTGACGCGCAATTAGCTGCGTTCTTCATCGACCCACGAGCCAAGTGATCCACCGTTCAGGGTAATCTTTATATTATTAAATTTTAAGAAATATTTATATTAAATAAAAATTTATACTTTTTTTATTATTATAAAATAATAATAAAAAGACTGCAATAAAAAAACAATTTTTTTGTTTGTTTTATATTGACTTACATTTGTATAAAAGAATAAATAATAATATTTAATAAAATTTTATTAGATACAGTGCTTGCTTGTTTATTTGACAAAACATTAAAAAAAAAAAAAAATTTTTTTTTAAAGAAAACTCATTTATTAAATAACTATATTATAAATAAGACATATTGAAAATAACTTGTTTTGTTATTTTACGAATATGCTATTTATTTTATATAGATTCAATAAATTTTTAATATTGTTAATATAAAAAAAAAAAATTTATATATTGATATATAAAAATAAACACATATCAAAAAAAAAAAAAAATTAAAAAATCAAATTAACATTTGGATGTAAAACTTTATAACCAATAATATATTTAATATATTAAAAATTGGTATCCAAATACGTGTTTATTTATTACAATATTATAATTTTTATATTATAAAAATTATATATTTTATAAAGTAAGTTATAGAAAAAAAGTAAATTTTTCTTTTACTTACATAAAAATATAAGGAATTTATAAACAAAATATTTTAACAAAACATTAATATATATAAAAAATCACAAAAATCAAGTTTTGTTATATTTCGTTAATGATCCTTCCGCAGGTTCACCTACGGAAACCTTGTTACGACTTTTACTTCCTCTAAATGATCAAGTTTGGTCATCTTTCCAGCATCATCGGCAATGTCTTTTAAAAACATTGCCGCGCACCAGTCTGAAGACCTCACTAAATCATTCAATCGGTAGTAGCGACGGGCGGTGTGTACAAAGGGCAGGGACGTAATCAACGCGAGCTTATGACTCGCGCTTACTGGGAATTCCTCGTTCATGGGGAATAATTGCAAGCCCCAATCCCTAGCACGAAGGAGGTTCAGCGGGTTACCCGGACCTTTCGGCCAGAGGAAAACACGCTGATTCCTTCAGTGTAGCGCGCGTGCGGCCCAGAACATCTAAGGGCATCACAGACCTGTTATTGCTCAATCTCGTGCGGCTAGAAGCCGCCTGTCCCTCTAAGAAGAATTATTTGTACGCCGGCAGTAAAAACCACATCAAAAAACTGATGTCACTTTAGTTAATGTATCATGTTAAATATATCATTAATGCAGATTAAGTAATTACACATAGAAATTTATCCCCAAAGAAATAAAAAACATAAATGAATATTATCAATCATACATATTATAAATATATTAAAACAAAATATACAAATAACATTCAGTAACAATACAGCCGATGGGCCTTGAGATGCCGGTAATAAAGTACGTCTATTTAGTAGGCTAGAGTCTCGTTCGTTATCGGAATTAACCAGACAAATCGCTCCACCAACTAAGAACGGCCATGCACCACCACCCACCGAATCAAGAAAGAGCTCTCAATCTGTCAATCCTTCCGGTGTCCGGGCCTGGTGAGGTTTCCCGTGTTGAGTCAAATTAAGCCGCAGGCTCCACTCCTGGTGGTGCCCTTCCGTCAATTCCTTTAAGTTTCAGCTTTGCAACCATACTTCCCCCGGAACCCAAAAGCTTTGGTTTCCCGGAAGCTGCCCGCCAAGTCATCGGAGGAACTTTGGCGGATCGCTAGCTGGCATCGTTTATGGTTAGAACTAGGGCGGTATCTGATCGCCTTCGAACCTCTAACTTTCGTTCTTGATCAATCAAAACATTTTTGGCAAATGCTTTCGCTTCTGTCCGTCTTGCGACGATCCAAGAATTTCACCTCTAACGTCGCAATACGAATGCCCCCATCTGTCCGTATTAATCATTACCTCGGAAAAACTTCCGAAAACCAACAAAATAGAACCGAGGTCCTATTCCATTATTCCATGCACACAATATTCAGGCACTATTTAAATTTTAAAGCCTGCTTTAAGCACTCTAATTTGTTCAAAGTAAACGTACCGGCCCATCTCGACACTCAATTAAGAGCACCGCGATAGGATTATAATTGGGAGGCTGTCTCCATTATTTAAATTATAAAAAATAAATAACTTTAACACTTACGATAAATTATACTTTAATGTACATATTAGTATATAAAATTTAACTAGTATACTTTAAACTTTTCAAGCAAGTAAAAATATAAATAATAACTTACCATAAAAATAAAAATTTAAATAAAAATACAAGTATTTATAACCATATTATACAATATATAATTTATACCTCACCACCGGTAGGACGTCCCACAAAACATGCCAGTTAAACACCGCGAGCGGTGAACCGACAGTGTAGGACACAAATTCGACTACGAGCTTTTTAACCGCAACAACTTTAATATACGCTATTGGAGCTGGAATTACCGCGGCTGCTGGCACCAGACTTGCCCTCCAATGGATCCTCGTTAAAGGATTTAAAGTGTACTCATTCCGATTACGGGGCCTCGGATGAGTCCCGTATCGTTATTTTTCGTCACTACCTCCCCGTGCCGGGAGTGGGTAATTTGCGCGCCTGCTGCCTTCCTTGGATGTGGTAGCCGTTTCTCAGGCTCCCTCTCCGGAATCGAACCCTGATTCCCCGTTACCCGTTACAACCATGGTAGGCGCAGAACCTACCATCGACAGTTGATAAGGCAGACATTTGAAAGATGCGTCGCCGGTACTATAAAGACCGTGCGATCAGCTAAAAGTTATTCAGAGTCACCAAATTATTACGATGCACATATATTAAATATATATATGAAATTATAAAAAAACATAAAATATATTATAAAAATATGTTAACATCGATTGGTTTTGATCTAATAAAAGCATTCCTTCCATCTCTGGTCGGAACTCTGTTTGCATGTATTAGCTCTAGAATTACCACAGTTATCCAAGTAAATGTATGTACGATCTAAGGAACCATAACTGATATAATGAGCCTTTCGCGGTTTCACCTTAATATGGCTTGTACTGAGACATGCATGGCTTAATCTTTGAGACAAGCATATGACTACTGGCAGGATCAACCAGGGAACTGTATGTTCCAACTTAATAAAATTATTCCAATTTAAAAAAAAAAGAATTATTTTAAAAAGTTTTTCATTTATTAATCAGTATGAAATTTCTTCATAAACTGATATAAACATATAAAAATTATAACAAAAATTGAAATAAAAATAAATTTATTTCTTTTGTTACTTTTTATATAAAAAATATTTTCTAAAATTTTTAATATTTAAAAAAATAAAAAAAATTCTTTTTTGAAAATATTCATATTTGAATAAAAACTATTACCATATATTTTAAGTAATATAGTTTTATTGAAATAATTCAAACATTTGCTCATAACTCTTCGCTAGATTGTATGCGACAATTTTTAAATATATAAAATATATATTTATTTAACGTTCGAATAACACACTTCATTCGCGCTTGGTATGTAGTGAGTTTCTGCATTATAAATTTATTAAAAAATTTATTTTATAAAATTGTTTGTCCACATAAGAGCCTAAGGCTTAACACCTATAGCCCATGGACTTGCTTTGACATAATATAGGATAATATTAAAAAATTATAAAAATTATATATAAATGGTTTTGGGTTAATAAAAATATATGTGAATTATTAATAAAAATCATAAAAATTTTTAATAAATAAAAACACATATTTTTTTTAATACCAAAACACTTACTTTATATATTTTCATAATTTTTCGATGAAGTACCTTTACGATGTTACTGTAGTAAATAAAAATTATTTGAAAATATCAACTTAACAAAAAATAATATTTTCAAAAGAACAGAACTTAGTCAAAATAAAACTATTAATGTAATGGTCTTACACACATACATAATAGCTATATATACTTTGACCGAACCGTTCATAATGTTTAAGTCAACTACACACATCGATATTTAAAAAGGTACCATCATCATATATAAGTTTTGGATTTTGCAGCGTGGTAAATTTTACTTTTTTTTTATATTTTTTTGTTTTAATTTGTTATAAAAATGATAAAAACTATAAAATATATAATTATTAATGAAGTTTTTTAAAGTTTATATTAAAATATAAGAATTTTTTTTAAAATTTTTCATTTTTTTTTCATTTTTTTTGATTTTTATATAGACACATAAAACATAGTACAGTAACAACACACATCGTAAGACGATGTTTGTACTCAATATAAGTCAGATGACTGCAACAACATCGCTTACATACAAAATCAATGTATATTTGAACTTAGAAAAAATTTTTACATATTAATAGTAAATGATACAAAATTTTTAAGAATTCATATATTTTAAAACTTTTTTTAAAATTATCATGTATTTTCTTAAAATAAACAAATGTGGATAAGTATTTTTTATGTAAAAATAATAGTTTAAGAGTAAATTTATAATTTGTTATTTATGATGTACGTTTTATCAACTTTTATGAATAGTTAGAAAAATCATAATAAAACATTCACATATACCAATATTTCAATACTTTAACTTACTTTTGGTTAAAATATTATACATTCACCTGACTTTTGTTAACGTATTACAATATCTTACTTACATTAGTATTTTAAATGTACATTTTTCATACATTATCATAAGATACAAAACTATTAAAAATTCATAAATTATAAAACTTTTTTTAAAATTATCATGTATTTTCTTAAAATAAACAAATGTGGATAAGTATTTTTTATGTAAAAATAATAGTTTAAGAGTAAATTTATAATTTGTTATTTATGATGTACGTTTTATCAACTTTTATGAATAGTTAGAAAAATCATAATAAAACATTCACATATACCAATATTTCAATACTTTAACTTACTTTTGGTTAAAATATTATACATTCACCTGACTTTTGTTAACGTATTACAATATCTTACTTACATTAGTATTTTAAATGTACATTTTTCATACATTATCATAAGATACAAAACTATTAAAAATTCATAAATTATAAAACTTTTTTTAAAATTATCATGTATTTTCTTAAAATAAACAAATGTGGATAAGTATTTTTTATGTAAAAATAATAGTTTAAGAGTAAATTTATAATTTGTTATTTATGATGTACGTTTTATCAACTTTTATGAATAGTTAGAAAAATCATAATAAAACATTCACATATACCAATATTTCAATACTTTAACTTACTTTTGGTTAAAATATTATACATTCACCTGACTTTTGTTAACGTATTACAATATCTTACTTACATTAGTATTTTAAATGTACATTTTTCATACATTATCATAAGATACAAAACTATTAAAAATTCATAAATTATAAAACTTTTTTTAAAATTATCATGTATTTTCTTAAAATAAACAAATGTGGATAAGTATTTTTTATGTAAAAATAATAGTTTAAGAGTAAATTTATAATTTGTTATTTATGATGTACGTTTTATCAACTTTTATGAATAGTTAGAAAAATCATAATAAAACATTCACATATACCAATATTTCAATACTTTAACTTACTTTTGGTTAAAATATTATACATTCACCTGACTTTTGTTAACGTATTACAATATCTTACTTACATTAGTATTTTAAATGTACATTTTTCATACATTATCATAAGATACAAAACTATTAAAAATTCATAAATTATAAAACTTTTTTTAAAATTATCATGTATTTTCTTAAAATAAACAAATGTGGATAAGTATTTTTTATGTAAAAATAATAGTTTAAGAGTAAATTTATAATTTGTTATTTATGATGTACGTTTTATCAACTTTTATGAATAGTTAGAAAAATCATAATAAAACATTCACATATACCAATATTTCAATACTTTAACTTACTTTTGGTTAAAATATTATACATTCACCTGACTTTTGTTAACGTATTACAATATCTTACTTACATTAGTATTTTAAATGTACATTTTTCATACATTATCATAAGATACAAAACTATTAAAAATTCATAAATTATAAAACTTTTTTTAAAATTATCATGTATTTTCTTAAAATAAACAAATGTGGATAAGTATTTTTTATGTAAAAATAATAGTTTAAGAGTAAATTTATAATTTGTTATTTATGATGTACGTTTTATCAACTTTTATGAATAGTTAGAAAAATCATAATAAAACATTCACATATACCAATATTTCAATACTTTAACTTACTTTTGGTTAAAATATTATACATTCACCTGACTTTTGTTAAATTATTACAATATCTTACTTCCATTAGTATTTTAAATCTACATTTTTCATACATTATCATAAGATAAAAAGCCATTTCAATACTTTATATTTCATTACTGTATACATACAATGTACAGTATACATACAATATCATATAAAAAACCTTTCTAAATATGTAAGAAAAATAAAAATCAATATTTGTATTTTAACTACATATGTATATATTCATACATACTACATATATATATATATATATATATATATATATATATATATATATATATATATATATATATATTCAGTAAGATGTGTTAGGGTGGCACCCTTCTTTAAATAATAATACATATACATAATAACATACCACATATATCATATATATATGTTTAGTAACATGTATGTGTTTGTGATGTTTCCCTCTTTTTTATAAACCAGAATATATTAAATGATAGGAAACATAAAAAGTTTTACATATATGTATTCAGTAAGATGTGTTAGGGTGGCACCCTTCTTTAAATAATAATACATATACATAATAACATACCACATATATCATATATATATATATGTTTAGTAACATGTATGTGTTTGTGATGTTTCCCTCTTTTTTATAAACCAGAATATATTAAATGATAGGAAACATAAAAAGTTTTACATATATATATTCAGTAAGATGTGTTAGGGTGGCACCCTTCTTTAAATAATAATACATATACATAATAACATACCACATATATCATATATATATGTTTAGTAACACGTATGTGTTTGTGATGTTTCCCCCTTTTTTTATAAACCAGAATATATTAAATGATAGGAAACATAAAAAGTTTAGTGTACGATAAACCGTCGTGAAGTTAAAGCACATAATATGTGTTGTTATATGCACTTAAACATTGTTTTTTGTGAACTTGTTTTTATTATTTTTTTCAATTATTCTTACAAGTGGTTACAACCATTATTAATTTTAAAAAAATTTGTAATTTTTTCCAAAACTATAAATTTTATATATAATAAAAGTGAACGAATTGTGTTACTTTTAACAAAATACATGTAAATGCGAACTTGTTTCTATTTTTTTAAACTATTACTTAAAAAGTGGTTTTAATATATATTAATTTTACAAAAATTGAAATTTTCTTCAAAATTATAAATTTTACATATAAAAATGTGAACGATTTGTGTTTGTGAAGTTTGTGGCGTTTGTGACTACTTTTTGTATGTGACCGTAATTGTTTAATTACAAAGTTTAAGTGCATATACCTTCATATATTATGTGCTTTTATTTCACAATGCTATTTTATATATTATAATGTACACTCATTTTACAAAAATTGAAATTTTCTTCAAATATATAAATTTTTAATATAAAACAGTAATAGATTTATCTTAACAAAATACATCAGTTTCAATTATCAATTTGTATCATTTACAAATAACAAGTAAGTAAAATTTTTTTCATTAACAAAACTATGATTAAGATTTTCTTTTATTATATATTTGTTTTTTATTTCTATTAGATATGAGAAATTATAAACGTAAAACTGAAAGAGGTTTTATATCTATCGAAACATTTAATGATGCCGCAAAAACAATAATTTCTGGAAACCGAAGTATCAATGCTGCTTCAAAGGAATTTAATATTAAACGTACGACACTATCACGTTATATAATTAAGTTAAAAGCATATAAAAATAAGGAAACGCAAGATTTACCGACAATTGGTTATAAAAAACCTAGACAAGTATTTTCTAAGGACCAGGAAATTGCATTAAAAGATTATTTACTACAAATGGCTTCGATATTTTATGGATTGACTCCGAAAAATGTTCGCCAGCTTGCTTATGAGTGTGCTGAAAAATTTAATATTAAAATGCCTGAAATATGGAAAATTAATAAAATAGCTGGCAAAGAGTGGCTTACTAGTTTTCTAAAAAGGAATCGAGAATTATCAATTAGAAAACCAGAAGCAACAAGTATCGGACGAGCGACATCATTCAATGTTCAAAATGTAAAACCATTTTTCACAAAATTAGCTGAAGTTAAGAATAAATATCAATTTACCGCATCAAATATTTATAATGTTGATGAAACCTCAATTAGTACTGTATTAAAACCTCCTAAAATAATTGCTGCCAAAGGTAAAAAAAATGTTGGCTCCATAACTTCTGCTGAACGGGGCACTAATGTCACACTAATATGTGCTGTTTCTGCAAACGGAAATACAGTGCCTCCTATGTTCGTATTTCCACGAAAAAAATATAAAAATCATTTTATTAATAATGGACCAAAAGGTTCTATTGGTGCAGGAAATTCTAGCGGTTGGGTAACAAATGAAGAATTTTTTATGTACATGCAGCATTTCATCGCACACGTTAAACCATCTATTAATAATCCAGTATTACTCTTATTAGATAATCATTCCTCACATTTACATGTACCAACCTTAAACTTAGCGAAAGATAATGGGATCGTAATGTTATCCTTTCCACCACATTGTAGCCATAAATTACAACCACTTGATGTGGCTGTGTATGGACCATTTAAGAAATATGCTTCAACTGCACAAGATTTATGGTTAAGAAATAATCCAGGTGAAAAAATAACAATATATGATATCCCAAAAATAGTAGCAGATTCATTACCATTAGCTACAACTAATACAAATATCATAAAAGGATTTAAAAAGACTGGAATATTTCCATATAATGAAAATATTTTTACTCAAGATGATTTCGCTCCGTCATTCGTAACTGATCCCCCAGAATCGCAAATTTTAACATCATCACCTACAATATTTTCTCCAGAAATAGTTCGACCGTACCCAAGGGCTGCAACAAAAGAACAGGGTCAAACCAAGAGGAAAAGAAAATCTAGTGTTTTAACCGATTCAATAGAAATAAAAACATTAGAGAAAGAACAAAATATAAAAAAAAAGTGTAAAAAAGTTACTAAAAAAATTAATATTTGTATTAATAGTAATTGCTTAATATTATTACCAAGGATTTCTTGCTTAATATGCAATGAACTATTTTCAAAGTGTAGCCTCAAAGAAACGTGGATTGAATGTCAGTTGTGCAAAAATTGGGCGCATATTAATTGCGTACCTAATACTAGTGATACATATATATGTATTAATTGTGATAATATTTCCATATAAATATTTCCAAAAAAGTTATTTATAAATGATACAAATTTCTTTAATATGGTTAATTGGATAAGGGTAACTTATTTAAGTCACCCTTATCCAAATAACCGTAATTTTGTCATATCTTTTGTGTGGTGTAATTTTTATATGTTCAACTTACCTCTGTAATGTCGTTAATTGGATAAGACTGATTTATTTAAGTGTGGTAATTTGACCATATCTTTTGTGTGGGGTAATTTTTACATGTTCAACTTACCTCTGTACCCAACTAACCCCGGTCTACCCTAACTTATTTAAGTCACCCTTATCCAAATAACCGTAATTTTGTCATATCTTTTGTGTGGTGTAATTTTTATATGTTCAACTTACCTCTGTAATGTCGTTAATTGGATAAGACTGATTTATTTAAGTGTGGTAATTTGACCATATCTTTTGTGTGGGGTAATTTTTACATGTTCAACTTACCTCTGTACCCAACTAACCCCGGTCTACCCTAACTTATTTAAGTCACCCTTATCCAAATAACCGTAATTTTGTCATATCTTTTGTGTGGTGTAATTTTTATATGTTCAACTTACCTCTGTAATGTCGTTAATTGGATAAGACTGATTTATTTAAGTGTGGTAATTTGACCATATCTTTTGTGTGGGGTAATTTTGACATGTTCAACTTACCTCTGTACCCAACTAACCCCGGTCTACCCTACTTTGCCGGTATTTCGTACACTTTAGTAATCAAATTTTGAACATTAAATAAATGATGTTTATAAAGTAAAGGTGAGTGCCAATTTTCATACTAATTTTCATTCACACAAAACTAGAAATTTTTAAAACCTTTCGTGTGTGCGTGTTTTTTATACAATTTTAAGTGCATTTTACATATGAACGAATAAAATTTTTAATATTAAATTTTGCGAAAACTAAACGTGAGCGCCAATTTTAATACTAATTTTCGTTTGTTTTGGGTCATGTTTAACATATAAAACTAGAAATTTTCACAATTTTTTTTGTGCACGTATACTAGGAATGCACCGATTTATCGTTTTTTTATATATTTTTATATTTATAATTACAATCACAAAATAACACCATGTCATGTAAAGTCACATTTTTTCTAAAAAATTGTAAAATTTTCACCACCATATGCTGAAATATAAGAAATTTTATCAACTAACTAAATTTGCTTTTTGTATTTCATTATTTTTATTTTTTGTAAACTTTTTAATAATTTCAAAAGAAATATATTACGAAAAAAAATGTGTTAAAATTTTTATGTATGCATCCATTTTATTAATTTTATCTGTCAAATAAAAAAAAAATTGAATGTGCAATAATAAGTAATGAAATTGAGTACAGCCTTGGCCAAAAATATTAGGCACCCCCATAAAACACGTGTAACTCATAAATTAATTTAAAAATGGCTTATCTGTTTAATAATAGAATGAAAGGCAATAGTAAAAGTTAATTTTAAACAATAGATAAAGGATTTTAAGGTATCATTAAACATCTGGTCCACAAAACATGAAATATGAAGTTTTTTGAAAAATAATGTAATTTATTTGTTAGTCTTTCATTAACTTTCAAGATAACAAGAACCTGCTGAATGTTGTTTATTTGTGTAGTAGAGATAGTTTATAATACGAAATGCCGAAACAATGAGAACTTAACACAGAAACACGGATAAAAATCCAGATGTTATGTGAAGAAGGGAAGATTCAAGTAAAGATTGCTAAGTTAGTAAAAGTTTGACGATGTGCAGTGCAATCTACCATTGAAAGATTCGCGGAGACTGGCTCTCACACAAACAAAATGAGAACGGGCAGAATACGCATTACTACTGACCGCCACGATAGAAAACTAATCCGTGACTCACTTAAGGACCGCAAAAAACTTCTTTTGAGCTCGCTGCAGCTTCATCGAAGGACAATGGGAAACCAATTAGTTCTCGAACTGTAAGAAAAAGACTCACAGAAGCAGGTTTAAAAAGCCGCAAAGCTAGGAAGAAACCTTGGCTCTCCGACAACAACAAGAAAAATCGTTTAGAATGGGCTCTAAGACACCAGCATTCTTCTGAAGAAGATTGGTCCTATGTGGTATTGTCCGGCAAATCTAATCGCATTGTTTAATACGATGGTATAAAATTTAACTTACCTCAAAATTAGATTCGTCGGATCATACTACGTTGGACCAATCTTCTTCAGAAGAATGCTGGTGTCTTAGAGCCCATTCCAAACGATTCTTCTTGTTGTCGGAGAGCCAAGGCTTCTTCCTGGCTTTGCAACTTTTTAAGCCTGCTTCTGTGAGTCTTCTTCTTATAGTTCGAGAACTAATTTGTTTCCCAATATCCTCCTATGAAGCTGCAGCGAGCTCAAAGTAAGTTTTTTTGCGGTCTTGAAGTGGGTCACGGATAAGTTTTCTAACCTGGCAGTTAGTAGTAATGCGTTTTCTACCCATTATCATTTTGTATGTGTGAGAGCCAGTCTCCGCGAACCTTTTAATGGTAGATTGCACTCCACATCGTCAAACTTTTACTAATTTAGCAATCTCTATTTGTGTCTTCCATTCTTCATATAACATCTGGATTTTTATCCGCGTTTCTGTGTTAAGTTCTCGTTGTTTCGGCATTTCGTATTACAAACTGTCTCTCCTACACAAATAAACAACACTCAGCAGCATCTTGTTATCCAGAAAGTTAATAAAAGACTAACAAATAAATTAAATTATTTTTCAAAAAACTTCATATTTCATGTTTTGTGGACCAGATGTTCAATGATACCTTAAAATCCTTTATCTATTGTTTAAAATTAACTTTTAGTATTGCCTTTCATTCTATTATTAAATAGATAAGCCATTTTTAAACTAATTTATGAGTTACACGTGTTTTATGGGGGTGCCAAAATACTTTTGGCCAAGGTTGTATATGTATTGTGCATACATTGTACAAAATTATTAAAAATATGTTCAATGGCGTATAAATTTACGTTAGTGTTATTGTTTCAATGTGGTTTTAACGTAATTTTTATACAATTGTACCAAAATGTTGTTACGACTTTTTGCAAATACTTTTATCCCCCCAATCGTCTAAAGCATACAGGTTGATTGACGGAACAACAATCTTAATAAAGTAAAATAATTTATTTAATTCCAGTATTACAATTTCACTTTGTATAAAATGCTGTGTACTTTACGGTTTACATAAAAAAATTGTTTCATGCACCTTTTGAACCTAAAAACAAAAAAAGAAACTGTATTAATTTATTGTAAATCTGAATTAAACTGAAATGAGAAAATTTCAGTACAAATACTAGTGTAGTTAAAATTACACAAACAGTGAAAAAAGTGACAACTATAAATTAGGTTAAAATTTGACGTTTATATGTAAACGAACCAAGTGACATTTAAGTAAAGGTTGCCAGTATTGACGGAAAATAGGCCACTTAAAAACTACGCATGTGCGGAAACATCAAACAATCTAGAAAGAAATCGCCGAAGTGAAATGGGTATAAAACTGGAAGGATCAGTCTCTTTTTCGTATTTTGGAGCCCAGGAAAAAAAGATGTGACAAGAGGTGTTACACCTCCAACAATCGTGAAGGGTACGCCATGTGGCGAGTCATTTTGTTAACCGTAATGGGATTTGGGAGCTACTAATTAAATTTGTGCTGAAGTTATTGTATGTAACAAGCTATTTAAGTGAAAAAGTATTAAAAGCACTTATTTCAAAATTACTGCTTCAAATTTTTTTTGGATTTATTCTTCGGAAACCCTCACAATATTTTCGCCAGAAATTGAATCGCCAAACATTTTTGGAATTGGTGCCCACGTAGTGAAACTAAATTTTGGCTGGTGCCACTTATGGTGTGGACGTGGTCCGATTCTGGTTAAAGAAGTGCTGAAGCTGCCGAATGTCTGGTGACCGTATAACTTCCGCTCCATGTATTCTTCTGGAATTATAACAAAATGTAGTATACGCAAAGAGACAACTTGTATCACTTTCATAGTGAACATTGAGTGAGTACATTTACCTAAAAAAAAAAATACATAATAAAAACTTGTTAAATGTTGTGTCGTTATTTTCATAGTAAAATTCTTGTTGTTGATTATAGTTATTTTTTTGTTGTTGATATTTGTAAATTTTAAGTACGGGAACGTAACGGACGTCCGCGCAATAGTAAGTTTTCCAAGTATAAACGTCAGACTATTCACGTGAATATTTACGTGTACCGCGCCGACCTCCGTTACCAGTTCTTTTCTTAATTAGGTTAAATTCAATTATTTCAATTTTAGTAGTTTAGGAATATTTTAATAGCCGGCCTATAATTACCTAAAAAGAGAAAGAAATACGTTAATTAAAAATTAAAAAATTACAAACTAATAAATTTCGTCGAGTACCACACATTCTATTAAGTGAACAAAAATTACTTTGACATTTGCAGATTGGGCGTTCAGGCCGTTGTCAATGATCATTCATTGAATTTAGTAACCGTCTTTGAGGTCGTTTCACTTAATTGAATGTTGAGTTGTATCAAATAGGTTTTTATTCTGATTGAAATATAATAAATTTACTCACCTTGTATTATACAGATTTTCTATAATATAATCAGTAATTGTACGCATATTCCAATAATATCGCTCAATGATTGTATGAAAAAAACCGATCTTCAATAATAATTAATTTGTTCTAAACTACTTGTTGTTCCTGTCTCTTACTTATTTTTTTTTTTAGCTAAATAAAATTTTTTGTGGTAATTATAGAGGATAACAACTCGCATCTTTTCCACATTTTTCTCAGATAAAATATCGTGGCGCTCAACGTAGTTTAGTTAAAATTTTTTATATAGTAAGTATTTAAGTCTCTTCGAGGATATAACCCATTACCCCCCCCCCCCCCCCAGCTCTACCAGGCTAGTCGAGGTGCGTCAAGTGTGCACTTTCTCCAAGTGGTAACAATGTTAATAGTTTTAATTCCATATAAACATAATCAAACGTCTTTAACATAAAACATATTTTCTTGAGAATTTTTTACAAAAAAATGGAACAAATATATACAAAATTGTTTCAACCGAGAGAAACAAAATATAGCTAAATCGCTACCATGGATTAAAGATATCATGACACGCTACTTATAAAGCGTTTATTTCGAATGTAGCATGGCAAAAAATGAGACAGAAAGAAAAAGTTTGAGCGTAATGGAAGATGATTTCTTCCAACATATTTTTTAATTTTTCTCAAAAAGTAATTAACTTAGATTAATGGTGTAAAAACATTTTTTACGCATATTGCCTTCCACTTTAAATTGGTGTAAACAGAATTTTGAAAAATTGCTTAATTCTGGCAAAAAACTCATTTTATTGACAAAGAACGCCCGAAAAACCTACTTCTGGACATCCGACGTGTCTGGTTAACGAACTTAGGCGAGCCAATTCATTTTCCAGTACGCACACCAAATTTCATAAGCATTAAACGTTTCGTTCCAGAGTTATCGCGCGGATACATATATATATATATATATATATATATATATATATATATATATATATATATATATATATATATATATATATACTTGATAAATTTCTACCACTGACTGACAGACAACGCACAGCCTAAACCGTTGGGTTTAGATTTTGCACAGGAGTTTCCTATGTAACGTAGATGAGCACTAAGAAAGAATTTTTGAAAATTCGCCCCCTAAGTGGGTTAAATAGGGAATGCAAATTTTTATAAAAATTCGTTATTTTTGAAGTTAGATATATAAAAATATTTTTTAATTTCAAATGTTATCGAGTGCCTGTGAAACATTATTAATGTATGGCGGACTTTTGTCCGTATTTTAAACATACACCAATATTCATATGTTCACTTAATGTCCAGCTTTGGCTGATACTTGAACACTCGATGTACCTTGGCAAATGGCCAATTCATTATGTTAATTAAAATTCACATAGTGTTTGAAAAATTATCAAAACTGGATCGGCTGGGACTTGATTGTCATAATTGGAGTGGCACTCGAACGAACCGTCGGTGGCCTAATTGGTAAGGCGCTTGGCTAGTAACCAAGAGATCCGGGTTCGAGTCCCAGCCGATCCAGTTTTGATAATTTTTCAAACACTATGTGAATTTTAGTTAACATAATGAATTGGCCATTTGCCAAGGTACATCGAGTGTTCAAGTATCAGCCAAAGCTGGACATTAAGTGAATATATTAATATTGGTGTATGTTTAAAATACGGGCAAAAGTCCGCCATACATTAATAATGTTTCACAGGCACTCGATAACATTTGAAATTAAAAAGTGTAACTGCGTCTCGCATTAAAGAGAGTATGTGTTTGATTGATTGTCAGAATTGGAGTGGCACTCGAACGAACGGTCGGTGGCCTAATTGGTAAGGCGCTTGGCTAGTAACCAAGAGATCCGGGTTCGAGTCCCAGCCGATCCAGTTTTGATAATTTTTCAAACACTATGTGAATTTTAATTAATATAAAAATATGTTACTATGACTATTCAAATAAACAATATTTTATTCAGTGATTGACAGACAACGCACAGCCTAAA
This sequence comes from Brachynemurus nebulosus, assembly GCA_035578155.1. Lineage (NCBI taxonomy): Eukaryota > Metazoa > Arthropoda > Insecta > Neuroptera > Myrmeleontidae > Brachynemurus > Brachynemurus nebulosus. Next base: position 6,672,860 of record JAPWDM010000017.1, read on the forward strand.
CTGTTGGGTTTAAAAGGACGAAATTTAGCACAGATGATATGAAGATTGATCTGTAGGCATTACTAATTATAAATAAAAGTCAGTTGTGTAAACGTTTCTGGAAATTTATTCCCTAAGGGATTAAAACAGGAAATGAAAGTTCGTATGGGAAGTGTTTGAAATTAGAAACGTGGAAACTGGTATTTAGGTTTTTGAAAAACATTGAAAGTGAGCAGTGAGTACCTAATAAAAAGATGTTGCCGATGGGAAATCCCATCGGGTATACGGCTAGTATATATATATATATATATATATATATATATATATATATATATATATATATATATATATATATATATATATATATATATATACATATATATATATTTATATATATATATATATATATATATATATATATATATATATATATATATATATATATATATATATATATACTATGTATTAACCCCTCTCCCTTCCTACAAAATGTTTTGAAGCCTTTGATAGTGTAACACCGTGTAGTCATAGCCTTTAATATAGGCAAATAGTTTAACTTCTACGTCCTGACTTTGCATAATCACTTATGCTCATTTGTTTACCGTCAACATTCATGATATGACAACTTCCACTCCAATTGATGTTATGTTTCCCTTAATATGTTAACAATACGCGAATGTGTGCGGTAGTTTAACCAGTATGTATTACGGACATATCGCACACATGGCGATTGGAGTGGGGTTGTCGACTGCACAAAGGTGAAAGATTATGGCAAAGCGGACAATCGAGATTTAAGTATGACATGAACAAGACGTGTTCTGTCTAACAATCGGGAATTAACATTGACTCGAGCAGGACGTGTTTCGGTCATAATAAGCCGTGGGTTCTCGGTTCATTTTAACATTTTTTTTTATATTCGTTTTCGTCATGATTTTCATATATTTAAAAATTTAAACCTTTTGTTTTATTCCACGGTAGATTTTATTATACATTACTAATTTACAAAATGTGTAATGGTTATCCGTAATTGTGAATCGTTTGTAGAATGAACTTTGAAAATACTTTAACATCAAATAAATATACATCGGAAAATCTTTGTCTGTATTATTTATGACTCAAAGAACCCGAATTTCCTCTTGCGCTAATAAGTTATATTCCAACGAAGCTTTTCACGGGGACAACTTTAATTTCAACAATATCAAGCTTCGTAACTGTACACGCGGTGATTAGGGTTCCATAACCGAATTACATCCATATCACGCTTATCGGTTCATGGTTTCGACACTCTAATAATACATTATACAACACCTTTACACCATTCTGAACCGGTCTCGCTCCTACACCGCGTTACAATAGGTTCAAAGACATCCGATGATATAAAATACTGTCCTAAACCCGACGGGAGAGGTTAGTTTGCATGTTATTACATTATTTAAGTAAGTGTCCGGGTCAAGACGGATTTGGGGTGTAGACCCGGACACTTACTAATTATTTTTTATTTTTTTTATTTTTACTTATAATGAAACAAATGGGTCAGGGATATAACAAATAATATACGTTCTTTTTAATGGTAATACTTTTATTGGTGATATCTGTGAAGGAAACATGTATAAACATAAAATTATACGAAAAAATGTAAAAAATTGTCCGGGTCTAGACGGTTTTACGGTAATTATTTTTCATGTAACTTTATATAATTAATATTTAAAAGCTTAATCATCAAAATAATTAAATATAATGTATTAAAAAAAAAGAATTACGTTGATATCATTTTTAGTTACATCTTTTTGAATTTATCTCATTTTTGCCTATTCAGCAATCTCTTTGTCTAAATTATCTATAAATGATGTAACTCTGTAACTTATCTGATTTTGTTCGATCTAGCTAATGGTGAAACATTTTTGTAACTAAATTAGTAATTTTAAACTTAAATAATTGTTTTAAAAACTAACTTTAATTGTTACGAAATATATATATATATATATATATATATATATATATATATATATATATATATACAGGGTGGTCCAGAATTATGTGCCGTAATTGCTGGAGCTGATAGTATGTTTAAAAATGATGGTATCTTTTCATGTACACTTTTTTTCAAAACTCAATAATAAGGGAGATACAACTCTGTAAAGGGGTGAAACGAAAACCATTATTTCTTAAATATTTTCCTAACGCTTTTGAATAACGGATTGATATTTTAGGAGTACTTATTTTGCGTTAGAAGGATTAAATTTATGTCAACACTTATTCCACTACTCATGACTAAGGGGTGGTTTTGGGTGGTAGGTTTGAGTTATCACATCTTTTCTTTTTTAAATTGCAATTATTTAAACAAAATCTCTGATAATATAATTCCTCAGACAATTTCACGTAAAAAAGGTATACTTGTTACATTTCGATAAATATTACCGTTTTCGAGTAATTTAAAGTAGAAGTATCTATTTCCAAATTATCCCCTATTCATAAGTGATCGAATAATTGATACTATCAATTTAATTATCTTAATGTTCATACGCGCCCCTAGAATATGAATCTAGTAATCAGAAGCGCCTAAAAAAATTTTTAAAAAAAAGAAGTCAGTTTCGTTCAACCCCTCTACATTTTACCCCTCTGCTTTATCTCCCTTATTATTGAGTTTTGGAAAAAAGTGTACATGAAAAGGTACCATTATTTTTAACCATACTATCAGCTCCAGCAATTACGGTACATAATTCTGGACCACCCTGTATATATATATATATATATATATATATATATATATATATATATATATATATATATATATACATATATATATACATATATATATACATATATATATATATACATATATATATATATATATATATATATATATATATATATATATATATATATATATATATATATATATATATATATATATATATATATATATATATGTAAAATGAGATAGTAAAAGTTGAAATCCGTAGTTTTTATTGGTACAGCTGTTTAGAGGATGTTTTTCTCTCTCTAATGACGTCAAGAACAAATGTTTATTGTAGCAGATTAATGTAGAAACTACTTACTTTGAAGATTGGTGCAAAGTGTCCGGGTCTAGACCCCCTAACCGGATCTAGACGGTTTTACGTTATATGAATTTCTTATAAGCTTTGTTGATGCAATTTTATAGATTGAATTCTTACTTATTATCTACATACATCGTACATTCTTACGGCCGTTTTCATAATAAATCACTTAAAGTCACTTTAAGTAAAGTTACTTTAGTATTTTAATTTAACTTTAAAGTAGTTCGTTTTCATAATAAAATTATGGAGATACTTTAGTAAAAGTGAATTTTTATAAATTTAAAAAAACGGTTGGTAGTATTGGGTATTGAAGTGAAGTTGACATTTAAATTGAAAAATATATTTAACGGTTACAACTATATGGTTCATGGTTCGGTATTGTGTAATGACTAATAAGTGTATAATTCATTTCTGTTTAATTTTAAAATTACAAAATAAATAAAATGGCTGAAAATAATTTAAAATTGTCACGAGGAAGAGGGGCAAATTTTAGAAAAAGTGAAGAGCTGAATTTAATAAATATTATAGAAAAATTTAAAGATATTATAGAATGCAAAACGACAAATTCAGTAACACCTGCCACGAAGGTATGTATTTTAATATAGTTATTATAAATAAGTAATTATAAATATAATTTGTGGTATATATATATATATATATATATATATATATATATATATATATATATATATATATATATATATATATATATGTATTCATTGCATTTGAAATTTTACAGAAAAAAGCATGGGCATCTATTTTAAATAAATTTAATTGTTCAAATCGACCAAGAACTATACAACAAATAAAAAGTAAATATGATAATATAATACCCCTGTCGCAGCATCCTGCATAACATAGCGAATTTCCATTTACAAAAGTACGTTTTTCTCGGAAACTAGTTGATATATAGTAATTGTAAATAAAAAAAACCTTCTTTATGTGAATTTTCCGCCTCATTCCGCCAAATCTTTTTCACGAAAAATGTCCAAAACACCGTAAACGTTTTCACGAAATTTCTTAAAAATAAGATGTTTCGTTCTTGAGTTATCGTGCGGACACTTAGTAAACATATATATAAATGTGTCCGCACGATAACTCAAGAACGAAACATCTTATTTTTAAGAAATTTCGTGAAAACGTTTACGGTGTTTTGGACATTTTTGTGAAAAAGATTCGGCGGAATGAGGCGGAAAATTCACATAGAGAAGGTTTTTTTTTATTTACAATTACTATATATCAACTAGTTTCCGAGAAAAACGTACTTTTGTAAATGGAAATTCGCTATGTTATGCAGGATGCTGCGACAGGGGTATTTTGTTATTTATTAATTGAGATCCATCTTATAGAATGCACATACAAAATTTAAGAAAGTGAGTTTGGATATTTTTATTTGGAGCCCTCATAAACGTTGGTATCTGGTAGGTGTACTTACTAGTGCAGATATACACAATATACATGTATATTGCATGTATATGTGTATATAATATACATACATATGTATACATAATGTTGAGAATGTATATATACATGCATATATTATTAGCTGATGACAGATATCTACAATGTTTATGAATTCAGATGTCTGTAATAGTCCAAGCTCCGATAGCAAAAAATCATATCTGATAAAATACCTCAAATTAAAAGAGCTAAATCGATAGTAACTAATGCCGACAATAGAAAATATTCGACAGACCTTTGAATTTTTGTTAAATTCTATTTTTAAAAATTTTTTGTAATGGCTGTAAAAAACATCAAACTTAGGTATATTTGATAGATTTGAGCGTTACTTTATGGTATTCCATTTTAAAATTAAAAGACAATTTTTACTTGGCTAATACCACTTTTTTTAAAGTTTTTAAATATCTGTGACATGTTTCGGACCCATATGGCCATTAACGACTGTTAGTTAATGGCCATATGGGTCCGAAACATGTCACAGATATTTAAAAACTGTAAATAAAGTGGTATTAGTCAAGTAAATATTATCTTTTAACCTCAAACTTACCTTGCTGAACACCTTGCTGAAATTTACATATAACAAATTATATAATTTTACTAAGGAATTGGTCTTTCTGGCGTATTTTATTAATTAATGTCAGACAAACCTCTCCTAATATAATTAGTGAAAATCTTAGGCAAACTTACCTCACATAACACCCAAATTTTTTTTTTAAGTGAAATTTTTAGATATTACCAATCTATTAAAATTGGGCTATCTGGCAAATTTTGTTAACTACTGCCTAAAAAAAAATAATACTCCGGAATTATTTAATAATGCCATAATTTAATAAAAAATTTAGGTAATTTAACAAACTTAGCTATATTTTTTTAAAGCCGGGTCAACTGTAATTGATATTAGAGGTCCCAAACTTAATTTTAGTAATAAAAAATATACTTTTAAAGATAACATTGCTTCAGACAGACCAAATTTAATACGTAGATAATAACAAAAACTTTTAATTAAAATAAAAAAGTCCAGGGTGTTATGTGAGGTAATTTTGCTTAAAATTTTCACTAATTAAAATAGGTCTGTCAGACATTAATTAGCAAAATATGTATGTTAGACAGACCGATTCCTCAGTAAAATATATCCTCCATATAAAAAATGGAGATGTTATGTGAGGTAAATTTTTTAAAAATAGAATATAACAAAAATTCAAAGGTCTGTCGGGCATTCCCTATTGTCGGCATTAGTTACTATCGATTTAGCATTTTTAATTTGAGGTGTTTTATCAGTTATGATTTTACGCTATCGGAGCTTGGACTATAATATTCATTTGACTAAAAAGGGATTATTTATTACTATTACAAACATAAAGGGTTTTTGTGTGACTTGTAAGAAATTTGATGAAAACGTTGAAAGTGCAAAAATCTTGAATGAGTTCTTCAACAAAACACGTCTGATACCTGGAATATGATTTTTTGGGCATTTTTGTGAAAAAATTAGTTTTTTGTAAAGATTTTTCCAAATTTAAGTCTTTGCAACATTTTTTTACACCATTGAAAAGAGGAGAAAAAAAACATAAAAATGGTTTATAAACCATTAGGTATTCTATGTAACCTATTTTTCGAGAAAATCTAACTTTTGTAAACGGAAATTCGCTATGTTATGCAGGATGCTGCGACAGGGGTATTTTTTATTTACAATTACTCTATATCAACTAGTTTCCGAGAAAAACGTACTTTTGTAAATGGAAATTCGCTATGTTATGCAGGATGCTGCGACAGGGGTATTTTTTTTATTTACAATTCTCTATATCAACTAGTTTCCGAGAAAAACGTACTTTTGTAAATAGAAATTCGCTATGTTATGCAGGATGCTGCGACAGGGGTATTATTATTTTAATATTTATTTTCAAGAAAATACAAAAATGCCTTTTTGAATTTACAGCAGATGACACAAAAATTTATTATGTAAAAGTGAATTGCTTGGAAATTGCGACATTCATTTCTTTATTTTACTGCACTATTGTTGTTAAAGCGATAGTAACAGTAGTAGTTATAATATTAAATTAGTATTATTAGTTTATTCAAAGCAGTGTTGTGACATAACTTTTTTCTTATAGGAATCCAATGTTAAAAATTAACATGTAAATCGTATGTATACATCCAAATGGGCCACCTCGTATATTATGTGTACGATACATATTGTATCGAATATGTGCTTAGATTGTGAATAGCTTCACACTTTTTACGATAAAAGTATCACAGTCTAAACAACATAGTTTTTCTCGGAAACTAGTTGACATAGAAAAATAATTTAAGGACCTTTTTTATGTAATTTTTTCTCCTCTTTTAAATGGTGTAAAAAAATTTCACAAAAATTTTTGAATAAGTGGAAATTTTGGCAAAAAACTAATTTTTTGCAAGAACAAACACCATGTTCCTGGCATCCGACGTGTGTGGCTAACGAACTTGTCCAACGGTTTGGGATTTCCAACATTTTCACCAAATTTCGTAAACCTAGGACATTTCGTTCGAGAGTTATCGTGCGGACACATATATATATATATATATATATATATATATATATATATATATATATATATATATATATATATATATATATATATATATACATATATACATATATATATATATATATATATATATATATATATATATATAAATTTTGGTGAATATTATTTTCGGTTTCTAGGGACCTCAAAACAAATTTCTGCCATGGTCCCGGGTTCAAGTCGCGTCATGACAGTGGCTGTAATAGCGAGCTTCCATTCTGGAAATTCGCTAAAAACAGCCGCACGGAAATATGCAGCAAAATGCAGGGAAAATGTGTATAAGACAGGAGGTGGCCCATTTGAAAATATTGACAATGTTATATACGAAAAAATGTTAAATATCTTAAATAAGAAAACAATATTTGGGTTACAAAATGAATACGATGATGATGCAAGCATCGATATATCTGAACCTGTTGCTAATCAATTCAACACCATAAATGAATTGGGAATGTCAATTATATATCTAGAAGAAAATGTACAAAGTATGAATAATTTACTTTGGAACTAAAATTGAATCAGTTATTTCAGAAACAACACACATGCAAACTTCAAGATTAGATTTGAACGGGTTGTGTTAATATTGTGTGTGTTTTTTCTGCACCAAACGATGCGTTTTGGTAAACAATATACAAATCCACTTGTAACTGAAAATAATCGAAATTGTTACATGTATTGTTTCTGAAATAACTGATTCAATTAACGTAAGATAGCCTGTGAAATGATTGTTTTTATTTTTATTTATAGATATTCCTGCAGATAATATTAATTTAGTAGAAGGTAAATATAAACAGACATTTACATTTAGTATATTTTTTATTTTTCATTTAAAATGAGCGTCTAATTGACTTTTCTGAAATATTTGCACAGAAAATCCGAAAGAGTCAGTTAATAATAATTTACCAAATATTCTACAAGCCAAAACAAGAAACGAATCTGCAATCCAAAATATTACAAGTATGTATTCATTTTAAAACTAAAATTAACATTCAGCAAACTTAGAAGTAATTGATTTTATTTTTCTTTACAGATAATTCTGTTGAAAGTGGTAATTTATTAGAAGGTAATTTTTTACGTTAATTACAATATTAATTTATTCAATTTTGTATGAATATGTTTTATTTTCAAGTTTGATCGAACATGAAATTAGTTATTATAAATTTTTCTGAAATATTTTTACAGAAACTTTAAATAACGAGATATCAAACGAGTGGATTACGTATGCCACAAAAATGTTGCAGGAAGAAAAATAGGAAATTAAATGTTTATAATAAACCTACAAAAAAGAATTCAGAAGCGCAAACACTATACACCTTAATACAAAAATATTTGGAACAAAAACTAAAAAACTTGGAAAATGAGGACCGCCGAAAAGAAGAAATTCATAAAAAACAAATAAAAATATTAGAATTACAAATTCAAAATCAGAAGGATTCACGAAACAACAATTTTTAAACAGCTTTAATTTAAATAATATAATTATATGTAAAAACATTAATTTTATAAATTACAATAAAAATATTTGCAAATTAAAACATTCATTTATAAATATATTCCTATATTCTTGTCCATTATAATTGTCTTCCCTATTAATATTATTATTTAACATTTCATTTTCGAATACTGCATTAATATCTTCATCTATGTTATTGTTCATTTCAATTGCAATATTGTGCAATACAGCTGTTGCTACAGTAACTGTCATTGTCGTATTTAAGTCCAATTTCATACCAACGGACAAAATTGGGAATCTTCGTTTCCATACTCCGTACTGACGTTCAACAACATTTCTTGTTCGAATTAAAGATTCGTTAAATAAACGTTCTGCCTCAGTATTTGTTTCTTGTAATGGGGTCAGTAAATATTGTTGGACACCATACCCACTATCTCCTATTAAACGAAAATTTTCGTATCGGCCATTTTCAAATTCTCTTTTTATCACACTGTTGTTGAAAATTGTTTGGTCGTGGCAACTTCCTGGCCATCGTGCTACAATGTTCCTAATTTTTAATTTTGCATCTGATATAGTTTGAACATTGAGAGAGAAGTAGCCTTTACGGTTTCTAAATATCTCAGCATCATCACACCTTAAATGTTGTACTACAGTTAAAGGGTCGCTAAAAACGATCGAACCGTGCATTTCGGGTAGGCAGCGATTTTTTTTTTTTTTTGAAATTCGTAGAAGGACTTGTGATGAGCGTAAAACTGAGTTTTCGGGGTTGTCGGTGTTGTCATTCAGCCGCCATCTTGGAAAAAAGGTCAAAACTAATTTTTCGATTATCTCTGTAACCGTAAGTCCGACAAAAATTTGGAAGGATCATTTTTATAGGAAATTTTATTTTCTATAATTTTTATTTGAAACTTTTTATCGAAAAATTGATATTAAAAAAGTTATTCCTAAAAGAGCGTGAAAGATTTAAGAATGGAAAACTTTGAGGGGTTATAACTTTTCTATTTTCAACCCAACAAGATTAGTGCTTCTTACATTTTTCATAGAGAATTTCCTCACGAACAATTTGATGTATTAACTTTTATTATTAAGCTCACAGTTATCGAGTTTGCGCGTTGCAAAGATGAGTAAGTGAGATATACAACTAAATAAAACTGTTCACATTTTTTATTTAAATGATACATTTTGAAACATCTATACCTATTAATAATAGAATTAGGAAAAAATTTATAAGATTTTGTGACGAACACACACCTAATCTATCAGTAGAGGTCTATCAGTAGAGGACCACCCCAAGGGTGGCATAAAGGATCCCAAATTTTGAAATTTTGCTTCCTTTTTATTTTTAAGTTACGTCTTCTGTTACAAACTTTAAAATTTTTGTTAGACTAATTATAGGTTAAATTAAAATTGTTTATTCATTTCTATAGTTACGAATAAAAGACAACTGACATCAGAAAATTGTACTATTATTATTTAAATGAAAATTAAATATTGATTTCGTAGAGACAGTGAAGTCAAAATTATTATCTAGAAGTCTGGGGCCTCAAATACAACCCAAATTAAACAGCTGGACAGACCTCGACAAAATGTGAAAATTATATATTACGTCATTCAAATATGAATATTACTTATTTTTGGTGGAAAGGGAAGTTAGGCGAGCGAAGCGAAGCATTATAAGTAACTTAGAATACATATTGTAAACTATTTTATACAGAATTTTGGAATACCATTTTAAAAATTGGAATAAGGTCAAAACTGTCTCCCAGAACCACAAAATATAAAGTTCAAATTAAAAAGCTGAATGGTTCTTGGCAAATTTTCTCTTATTGTTAGACACTATCAGGATTTTGGAAAAAAATGAAAGTGTGATTAAAATTTTCCACCAGGACCTCCGTTCCTCAAGAAATGCTTAAACTTGAAGTACTATTAAACCCATCATCACGGGTATCTGCACAAAATTTTCAAAGTGTGAAAATTAGCTATTCTATTGAAATATGTCAATGACTTACTTTAGAGTAGAAATGTCTTTAGGGCGGAAAAATAGTCAGGTCGAGGTCTGCAGGTCACAATTTGAAAGAATGGATTGACTTTTGAAATAAAAATGGACGGAAATAAAGAACTTTTTACGGAATCGAAAGCGAACGGGAATGGCATTGAAGATAATGTAACTCCATTTCGGGACTCGGAATAAAAACTGAGAACGAGATTAAAGTTGATAAATTGGACGGAATTTGACCATTTTTCTCGGGATTTGAAGCGGGTAGGAATGAAAAATTAATTTTTGGAGTGGGTGGGAATGGGACAAAAATATTACTCCTTGAGGCTTTTCTACTTAAGAGTTATTTAACGAGCGAAGCCAATCACTGTAAATAACTAATTTCGTAGAAATTTTCAGGATATCTAACTTAAAAATAATTAGATCTTTAATTCTGATCATTTTACGTAGATGAAACTGCGGGTCAGAGCTATAAAATAATAAGTGTTGTAGGAAATTATATAAAACACCAAAGTGAAAACAAAACAAACATCTGAGTCAGCGAAGCTAGGACGGGACGTTAGTTTATTATTATTATTATTATTACTATATTTATATTTTAGTCTACTTTGATTAAGTTATAGGCCAAGAAAACTGATATTTAGCAGTTCTTCATACCACCTACATATCATTTTAGTACCTTTTATTAGAGATTTTTAAGGATGCGTAAAATTTTGAAAGCTAGTATTTTAATTGATCTATTTTATTTTGAATTATCGTATTCAAAAAAATCAACCATTTACATTCCGCTAAAAAATATGGTCAAATAAGGTTCTACAGTAAAGAATCAAAATTTTTTTAAAATTTTCTATGATCCATTCTACTAATAAATATAGGTTTTAAGTAGTAACAAAAATTAAATGAAAATGTAATTCATACTAGTGAGCGCTTAGTTATACATGTCATAGTTAAACAATTTAATTTTGTAAAATATTATTTCTTATTAGTTATTATTTAAAAGAAAAGGGAGCATTTTTACTGAACAAGTGTAAATGGATGAGATTTATTATTAATAAGGGTTTAAGGTGTTAAAATAAAACAATTTAAATATCACACTCATCTCTGTAACCTTTGTACACTGGCCAGGTAAGTAGACAGGCCCTAGAGCTTATAGTTTCATCCAGTTCAAAACGGGAAAAAAATGTAATCTTTAAGCATGGTACATTCGAAACGATTAACAGGTAATTAATGTCCTAAATAATCATCCGGTTACCATGGGAGTCATGGGACTAGGGGAGAATTTTTCGTGCCGCAGACGTGGCGAATTCTTGCCCCATGTCTAATGTTCTTGCGAGGTATTGTCCTCGTTAAGACGTAAGTATCTCGAATTTCCATTAGTGAGTTCCGAGAACATGAGGAGAGTTGATTTTGGTGCATTTCTAAGTTTCTACGAGGGACTGGGCGTTATCTAGTTCCTTTTGAAGGATGTGGAGTACATTGAGTCCGGTTTGGTGACCTATATGTGATGGCAGCTCTGAATCCCGACCCACTTACAGCTTTCACTTATTCATTCATACATCCCACTAAAAGTTTTGGAAAGAAAAGCTTTAAGCACTACGGATAGTGTGGAGAAGCATTAATACGTAGTATATAGTTTTAGTAATATCGTATTAACAAATAAAGTAATGATATGCTTGATTCAATATCGCTTAAACGAATCAACAATTTTTTAATTACAATTTTCACTTACTTATTTTTGAAAAGCTGTAACTCAGTAACTAGGAGCCCGATAATTAAATTTAATTCTTCAAATTTTTCGTCAAGAAACATTCTACAAAAAATATAAGAAGCAATTTTTTTGTCGGGTCAAAAATAGAAAAGTTATCTGACCTCAAAGGTTTTCCTTCCCAAATTTTTCATCGTTTTCTGCTAATAATTTTATTACTTTAAAAGCGACTTAAGAAAGTTAATCACAAAAGTTGTAGAAAATAAAATTATCTACCAAAAAGGTCTTTACAAAATTTTTGTCAGACTAACGATTTTGGAGATATTCGAAGAAAAATAATTCGACCTTTTTTCGAAGATAGCGGCTGAACGACAACACCGACAATTCCGAAAACTCAGTTTTACGTTCATCACTGGCACCCCTACGACTTTCAAAAAAAAAAAAAAAAATTGCTGCCTACCCGAAATGCACGGTCCATCTACGCTTTTACTGCACTATTGATAATTTTTAAGTTATAGTAGCTATGCACATTTCAATGTTTAATGTGTTGACAAACCTGGAGATATTATTCTGATGTGAGTGCAATCAATTGCACCACAGCATGTTGGAAAGTCCGCAATATTAAAAAATTCCTCTGCCGTTTTTTCTAATTGCTCTCTCGTATTTGGCATGATAATAAATTGTTGTTTTAAAGATGCAATTTCATGACTTACATGCTTGATTATTCTGCTTCCCGTTGCAATCGAGACACCAAGAAAATCCGACACGGACAATATTAAACTACCCGTGGCATAAAATCTTAGCGTTAATAATAGTTTTGTCTCAGATTGAATAGCATCGCCTCTGTAAGAAATTAATATTTCAGTACCCACGTATAAATATTTTACAAAATACTATAATATAATTTTACATACCTGTTAGTGTTTGAAGGAGGTGTTAAATTTTCTCTAATATGTTCCAAAATATGTTGTGTTACTTCCTTACTTAACCTAAATCTTTGGAAAAATTCGTCATCTGTCCAAATATCAAAGTCTACAACTCGTTTTTTGTATATTTTTGGTTTTCTAATTGGGTATTTGACAGATTTCGAAAGAGGGTTTTAAAATACTCAAAATGACTTAAATATTATCCCAGTAACTGATTTTTGTATAAAAAAAGCGACTTAAAGGAAAAAAATAGCTTTCTCCTATTTAATTGAATTTTGGTGCGAAAACACTTAGTCACGTGTCAGTGACGTAACATCATGAACCAATTCGCCTTTTATATTTTATAATTATGTAGTAGGTATAGACATTATTGTCGTATCTATGACATTAAATTATATATATATATATATATATATATATATATATATATATATATATATATATATATATATATATATATATATATTGTGTTGATCTGTCATTAATTACATATACCCTCATTTTTAATTTAATAAAAATGGAATATGATTTTGTTAAAGCTAATTTCACAAATTTACTAAGAATAGACTCGTTTATGGTAGCAAACTATTTTTCTTTGAATCCCAAAAACTAAAATGTGAGTATCTTTTTTAAAAAACACCTTTTTTTGTAATATTAAATCTTTCGTGCTGTGACGTCACATGCCCAAATAAATCGTTTCAATCATTTCAGCCGGTAATTCCAAATTTGTAATTTTTATTTAGAAAAATAAAATATTTATATTTTTTAAAAAATTATTATAAATAGCTAATCATTATTACTGATTCATACGCTATGTTATTCACTATATTTTACTATCAAATGCTACATCAGTCAAATACCCAATTATTAAAAATTCATTTTCGGAATCACTACTTGAAAGTGATGAAGATGATGAGCTTATATTAAACATTTTTTTTTATTTTTTTGCTTTAAAAATGTATGTCTTTGAAGTATTAAAGTACAGTAAAGTGACAGATATTTAGACTTTAACTTAAAGTAATCTTAAAGTAGTAAGGTATGATTATGAAATGCATTTTTTAACTTTAAAACTTAAAGTATTTTTAAAGTTCTATATGAAAACGGCCGTTAATATTACAAAAATACTGATTAAATATATAAAAATATGTGTTAATTAAGTATTAGGGCGGATGTGATGGTTACAGGACTTCGAAACATATTTCTGTTATAGTCTCGGCCTCAGATTGCGTCATGAGAGCGACCGTAAAAGCTGAATTTCAATTTCTGGAAAAGTAGGCTGTTTCGTTAATTTAATATACTATGTAGGTACATATAATAAATATAAATAATTCTAAAAATATACATATGTAAGTTGCATATTTATTATTGTTTCCATAGTTTCAAAGTATGCTTTGGCAAAAATTTAAACATATTACCACTGACATTATAAATTTAAAAAATTTTTATTACTTAGTTAAATAAATATTAATGTAAATATTACGAAAAATAATGTACTCGTAGAAAAAGTATAGTGTAAAATACGTGGGAAGAGCTTATTTCTCACTCATATGAATTGTTGCACTCATACTGCGGGCTCGCGCAACAAAATAATATTCGTGAGAAATATGCCTGTGTTCCCACTTATTGTACAATGTACAATATCATCGTCAATCATCGTTCTTAAATTTTTGATCTGAATATAAAATTTGGATATAAATATCATGATTGTTTTTATTATAGTTATTTGTTATTTCACAATCTTAAAGGCAAGACATTACACAAGACTTCAACATCAGTTTTTGTAGACAGATATTTAATTTTTAAATTGTTTGTAATGAACGTAAGTCCGACTTTTAAAATTAGATCTGCTAGACAAAGATGAATTTATCTAATTCGCCCTATTCGTTTTCCTTTATTACCTGCAGCCAATTAGAATTTTTAAAGTTTTATTGCTAACACGCCTCCATTTCTTATTCTCGTACAATATTTCTTTTTTAATTTTTAAAATCAACAACGTACTCTGCTCTTTTTTTTTCTCAAAACACAAATTAGTTTTTCTTTTTCTTTTAATTATTTTAGCATGTTTACTTTGGCAACGCTTTCGGCACCTTTCTTTTTATTTTTCACTGTCACCATATGATATTTATTGGTTCAAATATTATTTTATTTTATTTAAATTATTACAATAATAACATTGTATATTAATTGTGTGCAACTCAAAATATAATAATTTTTAATAATTGTTTTAACATTAGAATAACTAACAAATAATAATGAATTCATTAGTAACTATTCAACCATAGTTTTAGATACATTACAGGTACAACATCATGTTGTACCTTGGGATAGTTTGCAAAGGTGTAAAAAAACCTTTATTACTCCCTTATCAAATAACATATTTTAAATTTAAAAATGGTAGTAGATCCCCTAAATTGTAGATTTTAAGACATTATTAATAAAACTATTATAAACTTTACCCAAGTAAAAATAAAAATGTTTGTTTTAAAACTGTCCCAAAGTACAACGCCTTCCCCTACATGGCGGTTACAGTTCAGTAATAACGATTATAAAAAAATTATTTTAAAAAAATGAAATAAAATTGGATTTGTACCCCAGTAGACCAATTAAGGGTTAAATTTCATGTGATTTTCTGAGACGTACCACGAACGATAGAAAGAGGTAGAGATATTACGTTTTGTGCATATGAAAGTACTAGTCTTTAACTACAAAAAATATGTTTTATTTTAATTTTAAAATGGCGGCACAGCAGCGCACGCAAGGAAAAAAAATCTCGAACGGTCGACATGGGTGTACCGCTACAGGTCACATTTTTTAATTTGGAACAAAAAATCAAAAAGTTTCTTAAAATATAGTCCAAAATCTAGCGAACGTCGTAGGATATTTTCTAAAAATTGTTTTTTAAAAAAAGGGCGTTAATTTGAACTTTTTTTTTGTTTTTTTTTGTTTTTTTTTTTTTTTTTTGAAAGAATTGACCAAAAATCGCTTTTAAAATCTATAAAAATCAATTTATCAAAAGCTTTTTTTTTCATAATTATGTTTTTTAAGATGTTAGAAATACTTATTCACCTAAAATTTTATTTTAAAAAAATTAAAAATCAAAATGTTGTGGTCATTTTGCTGCGCGCACTTTACTATAATTCATTGACATAAAAATTTAAGTTCCCTGGAAACTATGTTTTTTGACATGGTTCCGCGTGAATTTCAAAAAGTTTTTTAGGTATCGATATAAATCAAAGTGCATATTTCGCTGGTGTTTTATTTTTTTTTAGACCCTAATTTGTGCCATAACTGATTTTAGTTCACTGGGGATTTCAGAAAGCGCGAAACCATCAAGGTCAGCTCATTTTTTAATTAAAATTTTTTTTTTTTTTTGGTTAACTCAAGACACGTAGAAATAATGTTGCATATATAGTTTTTTTTTTTTTATAAAATATTTATTTATATAAAAAAATAAAAAATAAAAAAGATTGATTTTTGATGTTTTAGATATCGCGCGTACTTTGTCCCAGCCTTGTATCTGAAAACTCCCAATTTTTGGACATACAAAAAAAAACATATTTAAGTCTGTGTTTTCATCACTATGAACTTAAGATTTATGCTAATTACACCCATTGATGTTAGCTACCTATATATATATATATATATATATATATATATATATATATATAAATGTATATAGATAAGTATATATATATATATATATATATATATATATATATATATATATATATATATATATATATATATATATATAAAACATGTATTTTTGATACACGAGGTTGGAACAGAGAACGCGCGACATATACATACTTATGTGTCAAGTGGTCACAGTAATAAATTATGTATTATATTTTGTTATTGCACTGCCTTCACCCCTACCCAAACCAACCAAACATTCTGACCGGAAAGAAGTTAGCGCCGAAAGCTGAAAAATCTTTTTGTTTTTTATATCGTTAAATTGCTCCCAAATTGCTCCTTTGAAATCAGTAACTGCTCCACCTGAAACTTAATTATTTAATTAGTTATTTATAAAGAAAAAAAATTTTTTTCCGTTATTTAAGTTATCAAAATCTCCCAAAATAATACTTTTTTATATCATTTCTTTACGTCAATAAATTGCTCCCAGTTTGCTCTATTTAATTTAAAAGCTAAATCTTAATTTTTTTGAATAATTATTAAAATATTTTGTTTTTTTATAATGTTATTTAACTTGTCAAAATTCAATTATCCTTAAATATATGCAAACGACTTAAAGGTATAATGGATTGCCTATAGGTTTTAATAATACATAACCTAATTCATAATAGTTTTTATTTTAATATATTTTAATTATTATTCAGTGAAATTAATAACTAACTTTTAAATTAGATGGAGCAAATTGGGAGCAATTTTTTGATATAAAGTAATTGTATAAAAATGAATTATTTGACAAGATTTTGATAATAGAAATAGTCAAACAAAAAAGTTGTTTTGTTTGTAAATAACTAATTAAGTAATTAAGTTCCAGGTGGAGCAATTACTGATTCCAAAGGAGCAATTTGTGAGTAATTTGGCCATATAAAAAACAGAAAGATTTTCCAACTTTCGGCGCCAACTTCTTTCCGGTAACATTCGGAGGATTTGCCATTCATTAGTAACAGTTTAAAACTACATAAGTGTGTATTTGTCCTTTCCTTTCGTTGACACTTACACAATTTTGATGAATGATGATGATGACTTGATGACGATGATATTCTGCTCGGATTATTAACCCTTTGCACTCGAACCATTTTTTAGTATGGGTACTCAGCTACACGACAGTAGTTTTAATAAAAAATTGTAATACATCAAAGCTAAGTATTTTAAACAAAAGTAATTTACTTACATATTTTATTTTTATTTGCATATTACAAACATTATATTTTAATATTAAATTTTATAATTTTCGTTAGTGTGATATCTGAAGTAAAGAATAGAATGGTGCCTGAGAGGCGCCTTTCGAGTGCAAAGGGTATTTATTGTGTCGCCGTGGCGGCGCCAATCGAGTGCAAAGGGTTAAATATATAACGGATATTGTATAGGGTCTTAAGTTTCTGTAAAATGAAGTTCGAGACCTAGGTTAATAATTTGTCCAAATTTCTCAGACAAAATATCGTTTTTCATTTAGCAGTACATAATTAACTAAAATGTGATCTAAACATTTCATTCTAACATTATTCTAGTCATATAATATTAGAATATTATATGACTAGAATAATGTAATTAAGCATTAACAATTGCCATTAGACTCGTATTTGATGTCAACAATGCCGAAACAAACAATTTTTACATTAAAATAGTTAAGTAATAAGTTCGATAATTATACAAGATTAAAAATCGTCAAATGTATGATAAAACATTTTCATCTATGACTACCAAATTCAAAATATTATTGGCACCACTCTACTTGATGTTAAATACAGACTAACAATGTTGACAATCCGTGCACTTTTCCTTGTACAAATTAAATTTTAAAAATGAATATCTAAATTTGAAAGATAAACAAGAATGACAGATAGGTTTCATATTCAAAATCTATGTTTCCTTTCTGTCTAAAAAGGGCCCACCTAAAAATATTTAGTGTGTGAAGAAATCCTCATATTTTTGAACATAAAAACAGAATGTTTTACTAGTGTTAGATACTGATATTTAAGAACTGAAATAGTAAAAAATATGAAAAACTGATGGGACATTTTCTCTCAGTTAAGATTTTAACACATGAAAATCTTTCTGAATATATTTTGGGCGGCGCTTAAAATTTAGATAAACTTGTTTCTTTAAAGACATATTGTTTAAAGCCTATTCTCCAACTGACTTTACGGGACGTATGCAGGAATGGTACAAATCAAGATTTGATTGGGATATAGAAGTAAGTTATTTTTCTGTTCGTTTAGACTGTTTTCGCTAACTTTAAAGCAAATTTTTAATAATATTAATAGATTTGAGCGTTACTTTATGGTATTCCATATTTGTAAATAATAAACAAATATTAGAACAAATAGTAGAAAAAGATAATAGTATAAACTTTTTAGATTTGACTATAACCAAAATTAACAATAAGCTTAATTTCAATATATATAGAAAACCATCTTACTCAAGTATTACAATTCCAAATGATTCAATAAGTCCGTATCAACATAAAGTCGCAGCCTACAATTCAATGATCCATCGCGCGTTTAATATACCTTTGTCGGAAGGAAATTTTAAAAAAGAAATAAATAATATTAAAATAATAAGCGAATAATAACGGATATAATTCAAACCTAATCGATAAATTAATAGCTAAGAAAGAATTTAAACAAATCTTAAAAGAAATTTACCCCTCCGTTAAACCAGAACCAAAAACTAACTTTAAAACTATAACATATTTTGGTAAAATATCAGATAAAATTAAAAAAGTTCTAGCAAAATCAAACATAAATATAGCATTTAAATCAGGCTTTAATCTAGGAAATTTAATATATAACAATAAAACAAAAATTGATAAACTTAAAAAATCGGGCATCTACAAATTAAACTGCCAAGATTGTAATCGTTTTTACATCGGTCAAACTGGCAGAAACTTTGAAACCCGGAGAGCAGAGCATTTTAGGTCACATAGAAATAAGAAATCCGACTCTGCTTTTGCGAGGCACTTAATAGACACCGGACACACACCGGA